>JH431832.1:132392-150542 GCA_000239455.1 Strigamia maritima
TTCACAACGTATGAATTTTTAAACACATCGAAATTGCATTGCAAGTTTCGAGCACATTCAAAACAGAAATCTCTCAATTTTGCGATTTCTTTCTGTTTCTCCAATGAAATTTTCTATTCAAAACGTGCAGATCTCATTGTGTGGTTTGATTGCACAAGTCACATTAGTTTTGAGAGACAAAAAAAAAATACTTTTTCTCGTCATTAAATCAGTTTTTGGTCACTGTCTTCGACGAGAAAAATCCACTTAACTCGCGAATTACACGAGTGTTTGAATCGATGACATTGAATTGCAATTGATTAAAGACAAACAGCCGAGCTTATACCTAATACCTAATCGCCGATTTTATTATGTATAAAAAGTGAATATTGGAATGAAAATGATGTTGAAAGAAATGATAAAAGCCAAATCGATCGTATAAATTTTAATTAAAATTAATTAAAGTGAAGTGTGCGCGATGAAAAGTGTTATTCAGACGTATAATTAAGTTTGAGGATTTTCATGTCGTTTAGCGTGAAAGGTGTGTTGGGAGTAATTTTATTTGGAATACAAGTTGCTTCCGCACTCGCATGCCCATGCCCTTGCTTCCTGCTGTATACCCTCCACATATAATGTACATGAAAGAAAGGTGACACTGACCATGGCGTTCCTTCCGCCCATCAGCGTTTCTCTTGCTCATTGGTGCAACTCCTGTTGCTAGGCTGAGAACGCCCTCTGAAGTTAATTCTAAGTTTAGGAAACTAAAATTAATCCTGTTTTTCATTTTCTCATTATAATCCATTCAATCTGCAGGCAGAATAGAGAAATATTTACACATTTCATCAATTTCTGCCAGTTTTAATTAGAAATTTTAAGAATAATATGATAATGTTTAATATATAGTATTTTTTTTTTTTTTTTTTTTTTTTTTGAAAAAATATTTTATATTGAAATATTAAATAAACGTATTTGCCTCGTAGTTATTCACGTTTAATTCAATTTTTCCCTAGGTTGAATAAAAATTGCAAAATTTAAAAGCGAAAAAATAGAAAATGTTGTGTCGATATAGATTAAAAAATGGAAAACTCTTTTAGAATTAGAAATTCAATAGCTTTTATTTAATTTTTTCTTCTTCTATTTTTCTCTATTTTTCAATTTATTTTAACTTTAGAAAACGTGTGTTGCTTTTTGGCTTTGAATTGAAGATGGTTTGTTTTTAGGTGCCACTTGAGATTAGGTTTAGATTAAGAAAACAAGAAAAGTTGACAGTACTTTTTGGCTAATGCAATAATGATGTTTCCTCCCTTAGTAACAGTTACCATGGTAACTAAACTAGTACTGCTTGGGTGTTTCTTTTTTGTGCGCGCTACATTTTCAGTCAAGAGCTGGAAAACAAACTGACTGCTGCACAATTGATGATTCAGATCCGGTTTCCTCGATCTATCTGTCTATGTACGAACAACACCTATAATTAAAAGAATGTTTACAGACTGCATGGCCTTGGTATTTTCATTAGAAACTCGTCTTTAATAGATTGACATAAGCGGAGTGGAAAACGTGACTGGATTTGTTGCTATGCTCAGTTCCTAATGTAGTCATCATTGTTACAATCGAAAATGTCAAATTTATTACACAAACACACGGCATCCATGCCTCAACTTAAATGAACACAAAGTCAATAACAATAATAGTCTACTTTATTATTATTTATTTTTTTCTTTCTAAATTTTATTTGTTTTATCCCACTGGCCACTAATCACCTGTTTGCACTAAAATTTCCTGCAAAACCCCCCTGGGAAAGGAAAGGAAGCAAAATGGAATCAAGTTCAAGGTGATTGTAATTTGTTCGCTGGAATAAATTAGAAGCCTAATATTATATAAGCCTAATATTAGGGTTCGCACAACTGTTGGCATTTGAATTCAAGGATTATTCCATTCCAGGTTTTAAAAAAAGAAAGAAATTAAAAACTACGTGCACGACTGTGCATAACAATGCAATTTACACAACCATACTCTACTCGACTGTTGTCAAGCGCTCACTTAATTCCTGAGCTCAAGGACAGGGGGAACTCCCAAACGTGCAGCACTTGCAGATACCCCAAAGAGGCTTAAAACAACCTCGCTTACCTTATCCTGAAAATATCTTGGAAACGCCAAACGGCCTAATGGAGGGATGCAAATCTGTGGTCACTGGTCAGGAAGAAAGCAGTCGTCCAGACGGTTGTTCCAGCTCTTTCATTTGTTCCCATAGACTCGGCGCCTTTTGTTCGGTGGGGCGCAGGACCTTAGCTGTTGCCCTTTGGCATTGCTAAATTGACCAGTGGCAAATTTTACCAACAATTCACTTTATACTTTATTTTTAACTATTTAAACCGATGACCAACAGTTTTGGTCGATAGATTATTTTAAAAAAAAATTGCTGTCTTGATTAAACGCTGGGTTTAAATAGCAGCTTATACGGAAATTGTAAAGTCTCCATTATGAAAATCTTAAGACACGACTATCTCGTGATCCTGAGGTCTACAGGGGGCAAATGAGGGGTCTGGAAGAAACGTCTCGCCGACTGCTTTCTTCCTAACTACAGACTCTTGCATTCCTGTATTTGCAGGTTTTCAAGATATTTGCACGACAAGCTGACGAGTTTGTTTTCAGCTGTGTAGTCGACTATACGCGGGACATTGTTCATTAAAATGTCAGATAGTCTGCGGACTTTAGGGTCGAATTAAGGTTAAAGTATTCTCAAGTCAGTGGATGGTGCTTATTTGCTGTCTGTGCACGATAAGTTGATGGATTAGGGCCAGCCAGACCCACTAGGTGTCCAATTGTTAAAAGCACACCCTCGAGTGACCAACTTGCTGCATATAAACAACCCATTAAAGGTGTACTATTATAAGTCTGAAACCCTC
The DNA here is from genome assembly GCA_000239455.1 of Strigamia maritima. Lineage (NCBI taxonomy): Eukaryota > Metazoa > Arthropoda > Chilopoda > Geophilomorpha > Linotaeniidae > Strigamia > Strigamia maritima. Next base: position 135,278 of record JH431832.1, read on the forward strand.
TGGTGATGACAAGTAGTAGTTTTTGTTAGGGGGTAAATTTTATTTTTTTTTTTTTTTTTTTTTTTAAGTAAAAAGATTGAGCAATGAAATTCAAGGTTATGGATTTGTATGAAACATGGCAACCTGAGTACGGTTTTTTTCATTATTGTTTAAATGTTGTCTGTTGTTTTTTTTTTTTTTTTTTTTAAATATCTAAAATGTTTTAGTTTAAGTTATTCGACATTTTGACCTTGACATTAGTTGAGATTATTATTTTGTTGTTTTGGAAATGATGTGGGTTTATAAAACCCAAAGTTCATTTTAATTTTTGTTGTGAAGGTAAATTCCAGTTTAAGTCTTTGTTCACATCACTTTGTGATGATCTGATATACAGTACTTTAAATTAACATTTTTTTACATAAATAAGTTTTAAAAAGTTGTTTTGAAAACATAAATTCATAATTTAGCATAAAATTGAATGATTTAATTTTTAAAGTCTTCTGCTAGACTTGACAAAATTTCAACCTGAATCAAATAAATTAGACTCAGAGAAGGAATGAAAATCTTGTCTCCTAATTTAATTTTTTTTTATTTAGTGAAGGTCAGGGATATCTGGTACATTTGGTCAGGGCAAGTCAAGAAAATTGAATTCAAAATGAAGTGCCAACCCTATTTTATAGCCATATTTTTTTTTTAAAAATATAAAATTTATAATCTAAAAAAATAATAATAATAATAATAATAAATAATATAATGAAATATATAAAAAAAAAATATTATTTTTTTTCATTTCAGTTTCATTTAATCCTGTTTTTCCCCCTTTGGATTTTAGTTGCTTGATTCGCTTCACTGACTTGAGTGTGTAGGATTGAACGACCAATTACTACCCTTGTAGTGTTCTGTCTTTAATCCAAGCTCTCTTAAGTTATTTCAGAGCTTTTTTCAGAGCTGTGCAGAACCCTAAGGGAGTTTCTAGTGATACTCAAAATTCTCTGTGTTTGACATATTCTATTTATTTATTACACAATCATGAAAAAGTAATTTTATATTATTGTAAAAAAAATTTTTATATCATATTTCCATTTTAAAAGAATATCACAATCATTGCATGTAAAACATGCATAATGCATTTCTTCATTTTCTTAAGCGCTTCATAATTAAATTGCTCCTTTTCTCTCATCATAAATAAAAGTTTTTGTTTTTTAAAAAAAAATAATCAAAATTATTTATTTTCCCTAAATAATAAATTTATAAGAAGCTAAAAAAAAATAATATTTTTTGAGGAAATTTTACTCATTTTTCTTATTACCAACTTCCTCGAAAATTTGGTTTTATGATTTTTTTTAAAATCTAATCACATCATTATAAAAATATAAATATAATTTATTCAATATTAATAATAAAGGTATTGGGGATGCAGAACTGTGCATTGCATAAAGAAGTGTAATCCACTTGAATGCCTACTGGTCAATCAATATTATGTTTCCTTAGAGCTCAAACATGGGCATTCTATCAGAATGTGTTGCAAATTTTGTATAAAGAAAATTAACTGGACAAAAAAAGGGAAATCAAGTTTGGAATTTTCCATTGAAAACTCGAATTAATGCTCACGCGGCACTAATTTTCCTGTGCATGGAAAAACACTGCTAGTGTTTTGTCAGACGATATATTACTGGGGAACTAAAGGTAAAATTTGAGCATGGAATTATGTGAGAGATTATTTTACCTCATGTTCCAGCACGCGACATATATATTAAGTTTTCGCATGTCAGAACATTATCCCAAAGATTCTGAAAATTGCTTTTTCGTTGAGCCGGCTTTCTATATAGAAAAGGGTTTATTCTAGCGAGATTATCCGCATATGGCGGGTCGCATTCGAAGGGGTAATATCCCGAGAGGATTAGAGCGAGATTATAGCGGCAAAAATAAAATTAGTCGAAATGTATCACTTATAGGAATAATGGGAGTTTATCTGTAACGTTACGGTAACATTAAAGTAACATTGGAAGTGAATTGATAGATTACTCTTAAATCTTTGCCAGAATGCTCTTCACAGACAATATGTGCGTTCAATCCTCAAAACAAAAGTCACTTATTTGCCTTGTCTTTTGTAAGGCAAGTATGATGTAATTTACATCATATACGAAGTTTACATGAACGCGCTTTTCTGGAAAATGACGTCATCATTTCTCAAGTGGAAAAGTAAAAAATGAAGTATTCTCTCTAGTTTCCACTTTTCCACTTGATAAATGATGACGTCATTTTCCAGAAAAGCGTGTTCATGTAAACTTAGTAAGTGTTGCCTTATAGAAGTGACTAAAGTGACTTTAGAGAAAAGGCAAACACAACTCCCTTTTTTACCTTATAGAAGTCACTTAAAACAACCAAAATGGCTTCCCCAAAATGACGTGTTACTCTGTTGTACGAGCTTGGTAGAAACATTCAGAGTTTCCTTACTCACAAGCCTAGTATTCACAGCACTATTCCATTCACGGAATGGCAAAAAATTCCCTTATATGGGCATTCCTTAGCCATCCCGTGAACAGAATGTTGTGAGTACTAAGGCTTTAGGTAAAGATCAGGTTAGTAAATTGTTTTTGCTCGATCAAAACACATTAAACACAAATCGGTAGCCATTTTGGTATGAGCAAACCAAGCTGTGCGCGCATGCTCAATAAATTGTTACTGTACAATTTTAAAATGTGTTCATTGAGAAGTGACTTTTCCATAAAGCAGATAAAGAGAAGTGACATTTCCTTTTCTGGATTCTAATGATTCTGAAGTTTGGTAGTGTTTGTTCTGATATGATTTCGGCATGAAATCATCCATTTTTTATCAAGCGCCATCCATTTTAAGTTAAATATTCTTGGCAAAAAAAAAATCTCTTTTAATTCAGCGTGAATAAGACGAAGAACAACGATAACATGAGCATAAATTAAAAATAAAATCCTCTTATATCGAAAACGAGTGAAGTATACCCAAAATAAAATCTCTGAAATTCCACGAATTAATAAATCTGCTATGTCTCGACTCGACTGACTCCCGATCTCGAGTTGAAATCACGCCTTAGAAATAAGAAGCGGAAGCACACAGAACAAAACCCAAGCGAAGCCACAAGCATAGAAAAATCAATTGAGTTTCTTTCTTTCATTCTGCGGTAATCAGAGTATGTGAGCAAAGCCTGCATACAATATTCAAGTGATAGCGCGATGTAGCCATTAAATGCATTACATATAAAATTTTATTATTGTCACTGATGAAGTACTGATCTCGCATCTGAACCCTTATTCATCCCATCATCCCTGTGCCAGCACGTCTACAGATTTATCATTTTGCATGGATGCATTCGGTATATATGTATATATAAACATAACGATGTGCCATTGACCTGCGCACAAAATGAAACATCTTTTCACAAAGCACCCCATCCCTTCTCTTCGCACTAACCATTTGCAAACAATCTGTCACCGGTCCAGCAGCAGGGTTTCTTGTGGTCATTAGGAGGGTGGGGTAGTGAAAGAGGGCGGCCATCTAGCCTTGATTTGCGTGACTTCATTGCAGTATTCCCGCGATCGCTGTGTTCGCACACAGTACAGATAGTCTACCTTGGATACAGCCTCGGATACAGCAGAACTGTCTCCTCATTCGTTGCTGGCTGGACCAATAGGGTAGGGGGCGATCTAGGGCTCGATCTAGGGTAATCTGGTGGCGGTTTATGAAAGTGGTTTATTCGTAATCATGACTTCGATCGCTGTTGTTGAAGTTTTGCCTTTGTTGTTTGCTTGCGAAGGAAATGGAAATGATTTTGAGTGGTTTTGCTTTGATGATTCGAGGTTTAGAAAATATGACGAAAATAATACATAAATAAATGCAAATTTTTATTTGCACCAATAAAAAATACTTGTTTTTCTATTTATTTTTTTTTATTCTTGTTATTTTTTTTTAATTGATCAATTGAGATTTTGTCATGTTGTTTTTAGGGAAGCGTTAGGACAAGTTTCATATTAGAGAAAGGACATTGATTATTCAATTATCCATATTCCACATTTACGAACATGGGCGGATTTTTCTACTCTTTTTTTCTACTCTTTTTTTTTTTTTACTTCTTTTTTCTTCTTACTTTCGTTCAAGGCCAGGGAAGGTTCTGGGATCTCGTTTGCACTCAACAGGGAAAGTTTTGATTATTTTTCATTTATAACACTTGATGATTATATGTTGTTTTTTATTGTAAGAGAAAATTATAATAAAAAATAAAAAAATCAATTAATAACTTTTCTATTCCTGTTGAAATTAATAAATTAAAAACTTCGCCGGAATAATAATGATTTTTTCGCTTGACAACTCGAGAACCACTCATATACCAGTATCGTTTGAAAATAACCAATAAAAACCGTCTGTTGGCGAGAATACCTTGAAGGAGATTTTTTTTTGTTACATCGTAAAGCATTATTTAAAAAAATTCTTAAAATTACAATACGACATAGAAAATTTAGTGTTACAGCTAAAGACTGACACTTGTAGCTGAGTAATATTCCCGTCACACGGACCAATGCAAGCAATGTACAGTACAATCGATAATGAGCGATACCAAAAAAAAATTCAAACATGTAAATTTTTATAATTTTGTTTTCAAATTTGGTCGTTCGACTTTAAAAAAAATGAATAATTTATGATAAGCAAACTTTTTTTTGTCACTGTTGGAAATCGCATTCAGCCGGTTCCCAGCTGCACCACTGATAGTTCCAGTTGATCCCAGGGATCATGGAGACATTTGAGTTTTTTAAAAAGTCGATGTATCATATAGAAAGGGAATGCGAAAAGTTCACAGGTCCATCAATACGGACTTGTTTCTGCACTTTTAGCAACTTTTGAGATAATTTATTTACATTTTGACAGTCAACGTCCGAATATTTTTTATTATTCTTTTTATTTAAATTTGTTTTTTAATCATCTTTTTTTTCGTTATAATAATTTATAAACAGTTATTGATACAAATTGTTCATTTTGAGATTATATTATCGGAAATTTGTACTTTGTATTTAAACCATTGTAAAAATAAAAATATTTTGTTGTAAGGTCTGAAATTAGGCAATTGGTTTTCGTTTTAGCAAGTTTTAATCAGCGTTTTGGCATCCATCTTGAATTTCCCTGAGATCGATCGAAGTAAATTTAAGACACTGTACTGGTACTGAGGTTAAATTTAGGATTTTATTGTACACACACATCCTACTTTATTTTAGACATAATCAATTTGGTACAAAATCGTTCTGAAATTCGAATATACGCTCTCTGTGATCAAATTTCTATAAGAATTTATTCCATTTGCACGCGAAAATAACTGTCTCCAAATCGATTATGTAAAATGAGAAATGAGTATTTTCCAATTAAACCATAAAGTTAATTTAAACATACAGGGTGTTCCAAAAGTCCTTTACCTATTTTAAACGTAAATAAAAAAAACTAACAACTGTAGGAATTTGAAATTTAAATCAGTGATTCATCAAGATTTTTGTAGCAAAATTTCAGATTTATTCCAACAATAACTAAAAAGTTACAACAGAAAAACTGAAAGTTAAAGTCGCTCATAGGAATGCATTGGTTTCTTGTTAGATTTTTTGTATTGTTAGATTTTTGTAGAACAAAGATGGCGACAATGCAGGAGATGGTGCAATGTGTTTTATGGTTTTCTGAGACAAAATCAGTAACTATGGTGCAACGAAATTACAGGCAACAATATGCGAGACAGCCTCCATGTAAACAGACTATTCGACAATGGTTTCAAAGGTTTTTGGAAACAGGCAGTATGAAACACAGAAAGAGAAGTGGGCGACCACGTACAAGTGATGAGCATATTGAGGAAGTTAGTCAGAAGTTTCAGCGTAGTCTTAGAACATCACTAAGACGTGCTTCACTTCAGCTTAACATTCCACTTTGCACTCTACATCGTATCATTCGCAAGAAACTTAATTATCATGCCTACAAGTTACAAATGGTGCAAGAACCGCTACCAACTGATCGACCACAACAAAAAGAATTTGGTATGACAATGCTGTTGACATGCTGCATCAAACTTGGAGAGAAATTGAATATCGATTGGATATGCTTAGAGCTACTAATGGTGGGCATGTTGAAGTTTATTAAGTAAAATTATTTATTGTTTATTGCTTCTTGTTTCATGTTTTTTTTGTTTAATAAAAATCTAACAATAGAAACACATGTATGTCTATGAGCGACTTTAACTTTCAGTTTTTCTGTTGTAACTTTTTAGTTATTGTTGGAATAAATCTGAAATTTTGCTACAAAAATCTTTTTTGAGTTGATGAATCACTGATTTAAATTTCAAATTCCTACAGTTGTTAGTTTTTTTATTATTCACATTTAAAATAGGTAAGGGACTTTTGGAACACCCTGTATATTAAACAAACACTTGGTTTGATTTTCGCATGAAACAAAATACTATAACAACTGTGGAATGCAAGATGCAGCAACTATTAAAATATTTCCCAATATAATACATTAGCACCTAGCGGTTTACCGGTAGAATGTTTTCATATTTGATTTTTCGATTAATCTTTCTACTTCATTTTTAATGCCATGTCAGATGTCAGAAATGAAAATTTTATTCAATATCATTTTTTTTTTCTTTTTCAATGTTTTCCCGGGTTTGTTGCCACGAGGAGGTGTGGTCGGAAAGTCCCTTGAACGCTGAACCATACACCCCCGCTAATATCCATATACCTTTATCATCACACAGGTGTTTCAGGATCTTTGGTCTGTGCTGATCCACCCAACCAGTTGCTTTTCTATTTTCCTATACCTTTTACCTCTTTCATTAGGTGAAGAGAGAGATTCCACTTTTGATGACAGTCGTTAAATCTCGAGTGTTTGTTTTCTATTATGCCACTCATCAACAACGTTGATCCGTACGGATTTAATGGGTTAACAAATTGCTAATTAAATAAGCAAGTGTTTTTTCTAATCGTTAAAGAATGGGATTTTTTGAGGAATTCAAATTGTTTTCGATTTCTTTATTTTTTTATTTTTTTTTTTGGTTTGAAAAATAAATGAGAAAAGTTAATTAGATTTGTTGCTGCCCCTTATTTTCATTTAGTGTTGGTTTACCAGCAGTGCAGAAACGATGTTTATTTGATTTTGCCTCGAAAAGAATATTTTTCTTTTATATCACAGTTGTTTGTTTGGGATAAGGAAAAGAATGGTGGCGAGTAATTATATTTGGTGCTCTTAGTCCGAGTGGAAAGGTAAATTAAGTCACACCTGTGTAAGCTCGGTTATCTCCCAGCAGAATCCTTTAGGCACTATGTTTTTTTTTCGTTTTCTACTACTGGAAAGAAGATGAAAATTAATTAGCGAGGAAAGTTTAATTTGATTAAATGTAAGGAAATAAAAAAAAATTAATGGATTAAGAAATAAGTAAAATTCTGGCTTAAATGATATGTAATTTCTTTTTATTATTTCAAAAACAAGTTTGTTTTTTTGTTGTTTTTACAGTAACTAGGATGAAATTGGTTGGATAATTGATTTTAAAAACTAATTAATAATAATTTATACTTATACTTTATACCATTTATTATTATTTATAATTTATAATTTATAATTTTATAAAAATAAAAAAATCAATTACCATAACACAAGTCACCTTGAAAAAGTGACATTTATTACTAAAAATATGAGAAACGAATAAAATCAATCAGACAAATTTCCGTAAATATCGTAAATTATGACAATAATATATTTTTTAAACAATTCTCATTGAAATTATTTGATTTTCTGTCAGCGCCCACGAAATTTCGATTAATCATCAAAAAGCTTTCATTTGCAGTTTTTATTTGACCACAATACAAAGAAAAAATTGATTTTTATTATGATTTTTTAAAAATATTTTTTATTTGAGTTATTTCCATGTGCAGTTAAATTTTATTTGTCCGGGAAGTGCAGCAAAGCTTTAGGGGTAAAAGATAAACAATGTTATAAAAAGGGCCTAGATTTCCTGGCTATGACCTCACACTTCAGATATTGTGTATATCTGGTTTTCAGTTTTCTCTAAATCAATTGAAAATTTAATACAAAGTTTATGATCCATCAAACAGATTGATAATGAAATAATTTATTACACCTGAACAAAAATTATCTAGTTTAAACGCAACTTGTTTCCTGTCAATATGTAAATAAGTGCTAACCCTGACCCATATGAAACTCCTGTCCTCATAGTGCCACCATACCTTTTTTTCTTCCTCATCCTGCATTTGTTGTTGACCTTGGCGAGATTGAACGTAGCTTGTTATCAACACGTTAATTGGCAGCTGCATTTCAATGACGTCATTCTGTCCCCATACACCATACACAACCTTGTTTGCGAATATGGGTTCTGTTGCAACAAGATATCACCTGTCAACTTAATCAGAATTCTGTAATTTAAGAGTTTGCTTCATTTATTCCGATCTGTTTTTTTCTCTCTTTTTTCCCTTCTCCTCCACGGCCCTTTGCTACAATTTATGTAATATTAATAAATAAAGGGCCTATTTTGCAGGAAGTAATTATCAGTTGATGTGTTTTGGATATGGGGAAAGGAATTCAATAAAGAGGAGATTGATTATATTGGCGAATAAAAATGGCGTATAAAGAAGTATACCGGGCAATGGAAATCATACAATTTTACATTTTTCTTCGATCGAACGTCTCCAATTTTAAATCATTCATAAATACGTAAGATTTAAATTTAATTATAGAAATGGTTGTTTACGAGAGGGAGACAAATAATTGTAGGAGATAAGATTTTTTTTTTACGTAATTTTTTTTGTAACTTTACACTTGAAGAAAGAAATCATGGAAACGTTTCTTGTAGGTACCTGAAGTGATTTATAAATTGTTGTCCAGGATCACCGATGCGCAAAGCAAAGAAGAAGAAGAAGAAAGGGAAAAAAGAAAGTATATAAAAGAAGCAAGACTCATGCTCAAACCCCACCGGATGTCCGAGTCTTATTACGCATGAGTGGAATGGCGCCATCTTGATAAATTATCGTCATCTCCGGATTGGACTCAAGTCAGGCACCTATTTTGGAACAACTAATAAAGTATCCGAACGCACGCATTCTGCAAAAGAGTCCAAAATGTCTTGTACCAGATGACCACATATGAATTGTGGGAAATGCAGAGATAGAAATAATTAAGAGTTTCTACCTGTTGATGAAGAAGAGTAAAATTAAGAATTTATGCACGATGAATATTGATGATGAGGAAATTAGTATCGATATGAGTAAATAAATATATATTTCACTTTGGTTCTGGAATGACACAGGTGACATTGATTATAGCCGCAATTATTAATGCGATAAGTACTAGAAACGACCACTTGGAATGAATCACTGATTAGTTCAACTAATCGTGTCTGCTCTCGACTCATGATTCATCTATACAGTTCACGGAATTAAATTTTCCATGAAGAGAATGAATGGAAATAGGAGGAAGAAAAAAAAAACGAGAAAATAAATGCTTGATTGAGGTTTGTGGAAATGTGAGGCAAAAGGCCAGAGAAAAATGGGGCTTATGAAGGAATTGTGATTGAAGATGGCATTTATTTCTTATTCTTTGTGCCAAGTAAAGGACGAGATATGATTGTGATGATGAAAATTGAAGGTTTTAATGAATTTGTGAGCAAATTAGAATTGATGGGTTTCAAGCACAAAAGGCTTTGGCAACACATTTTCCATTTAATTTCATTTGCTTAATGCATTCGAGTGATCGTGGTTGGTGGTAAATTAAAAGTTGTTGCAACAGTTTAGAACACTTTTTTTCTCTCTTTCTCTCTTCTTGTTTCTGGTTTATATCTGTATTTTAGATGTAATCTTCAACACGAGTTTTATTTAGGGTTTTGTTTTGTGTTCTGCACTTTAATCAGTTTCATAAACCTTTATCTTGTTTCTGATAAGGAATGGTTAATGGTAACTTAAGTGCTTGTTATGCTTAAATTTGTTTTTTTTTTCTTTTTTTTTTCTTGCTCTTTTTTTTTAATTTGAGAAAATTTATTTTTTTTTTATTTGGTTGATTGGGTTATCTTTTATGTAGATTTTGTAGCTGTGTTATTAACTGGGTTGTCTGGTTTGAACCATTCAAACTTACCCTCTGCAATTAAAGGCCAATTGAAATAGAACAGTTTGATAAAAAGGTTAAATTAAGTCAGGGTACACTTTGCAGTTTGCATCAGACTGTTTTTTTAATGTCTGTCAGAAAAATAAATATGTAAATGTTTGAATTTTGGAAATAAGGTTTAAATAAGTAATTGCATTTGGGAAATAGAAAAATTATTTCTCTTATAATGATAAATCACGAGTTTTATCATGCAAAAAAAAAAAAACAATCAGCAAGAAATATGCTAAATATTAAACTATTAAGCAAAGTTAATGACAGTTTACACATGACATTGGTTTATTATGACCTTTGGGGGTGAAATTTTAGGCCATTACCTAAAAAAAATGGCGCCTGCTTCAGGTCGTGGGATCTGGGATCGCCTCAATATCCCCAGAGGGTTGGGGCTGGTTCATATAATCATATTTCTCAAATAGTCAATCTGGGGACAGCATTAGCAAAATGCAATGCAAATTTGTCTTGACATTTGCTACATGCAACCTATTAGGTGAAGGGGGAATATAGCACACTATACACCAGGAAAAATTGCATGAGGGGTGTTGGGAAACACTACTGTATTGTATTGCAGATTTTGAACAATGAAAAAAAAAACCATTGAACTTTGAGGCTCCCAAAAGTGTGTTCTCAAATTTTCTAAAGAAAATTAATGGTAAAAAGTAAAAAGATTGAAAATGAACAGCTGCATTGAAAAAGATGTGTATTGTGTTGTATTAACCTGATGATGATCTAAAGAAGGAGATTTCAAACACTGTGATTTGTGGGTGGAACAAATGTGAGAAAAACTCAAATCAAATCGGATAATTGAATTTCTAATAAAAAGAAAATAAACATATCCATAAAAATACTTTGAACTGTGTTTCTTGAAAGAGAGTGACGTCACTATGTACCTAAAACAGTTATTTATTAAAACATGTAGTTTTGAATGCAGGCTGCAGCTATATACTGATGAAGAATGTGCATTTTAATTTGTTGTTATCTTTTATATCACTTATAATAATAATGAGAATAATGATGACATCCATTTAAATTTTTAAGTAGGTCAACGGTGAGCAGGAAGCTATATTCATATGATTAATGACGTTTCATGTGCACCAATGTCAGGTAGTTGAAGTCCACTGGTTAGTCATGCATCCACTGATGAATCAATAATTTTTTTATTTTTTTTTATTTGAAAAATAATTTTAACTCAAACAGCTGTCAACTAGCAAATACTGAGTCATTTTCTAACCATTAGAATAGAATGGCACTCCCTCGGTTATCAATCTTGTTGATTTAAATAAATTTTCATATAGTAAAACAATAGTCTTATTCTAATGCACTAGGAAACAAATTTATTTTTGCTTTATTCAAGTAGAAAAATTAATTGATTTCATTTATATACATTTCAATAACGCTCGGTTGAAAAGTCTGAAACAGCTGTTGCTGATGGTGTTGTTAAACACTTGCATTTTCTGTGCACATACGAGCAATTTGCTTTTTTTTATATAATACAGTATAATAAATTGTTTAGAAAATATGGATGTTTATATTTTCCTGTGTTTTAATAGAGAAAAAAAATTATTAAATGATTAAATGGGTAGTAAAGGAAAATATTGATGCATGTAATAAGAGAAAATGATGGGGAAATTGAATTAAAATATAAAATACAAAATATCTATAAGCTTCATAGAATTTTCCATGTTTCCAAGCATTTATTATTTCACATGAATTTTTTTTTCTTCAATATTTCTAAGTTTTCACAATTCACTGAAAATATTGCGGTCCAATATGGGTATTAACTGGAATCATCAATAAAAATGTGTTTTCTGAAAAAAATAAAAAATTAAAAATTAAATGGATTTTAATTAACTTAATATAAAATTTTGAAATTGCAATGCAAATATTTTATATATCGTATTTCTATTCACATCGATATAAAAGAACAATATTTGAATTAACACTTATCTGATTTTAGTTTCTTAAATAATAATGGAATATGGAATATTAAAAAGAAAGAAAACATTCTTTTTAATGATGAATAGATTTTTTTTTAAAAAAAATCTAGGATAACTGATATAAAAGCAGCAATTACATGTAATACTTATAGCATGCTATTACTTTTTTTTGTTTAATTATTTTTTTTAGGTTATCGTAACCACTAACTTTTTTATGCACTAAGTACATTTTTTTCTGTTGTATTCGTATGAGCTCATCTCAGTCATGCATGTGCACACAATGCTTTTTAACTGATATGAATATGAATACAGTACAAACTCGATGTAACGAAGCAGGGAATGACACACATTGATTAAAAATTATGAAATTTATGTGAAAATTTGAGAAAATTTTGCGAAAATTTGAAAAAATTTTGCGAAAATTTGAGAAAATTTTGCGAAAATTTGAGAAAATTTTGCGAAAATTTGAGAAAATTTTGCGAAAATTTGAGAAAATTTTGCGAAAATTTGTGAAAATTTTACGAAAATTTGAGAAAGTTTTGCGAAAATATTGAGAAAGTTTTGCGAAAATTTGAGAGAAAGTTTTGCGAAATTTTGAGAAAATTTGCGAAATTTTGAGAAAATTTGCGAAATTTTGAGAAAATTTGCGAAAATTTGAGAAAATTTGCGAAAATTTGAGAAAATTTGCGAAAATTTGAGAAAATTTGCGAAATTTTGAAAATTTGAATTTTTGAGAAAATTTGAGAAAACCGGTGTTTGGGAAAAAATAAAAATATGTATTCTTGTGTGTGAGAATGTAAGGAAATCGGAAAACGGTGCGTGAGTTGTTTATACAGTCACGGGACTGTTTGCAAGATGGATGGAGCAGAGGTACGGTAAAGTAAAAACAGATTTAGCGTGAAAAATTGTTCCTCTATTGAGTTTTGTTGTGAGTTGCTTATCTCGAGCCCAGATGTGATCAGTTTAGTAATTGCTTCTTTCTACTTTTTCTTTCCCTCCTTCGTGAGACTAACATTAAGAAATGTCAGTCAAAATGTGATTTACGTACACTCATGTGGGATTTCTTCTCGATCTGCACTGATAAGAAAATAAAAGGGGGAGAAGAAAAAAAAAAATTTTAAATTTTAAATTAGAAGGATGAAATTCTTTCTTTTTTTTATATTCTTGACACTGGTTTCCAGCAGGGTGAATTACAAGATAAGTGATGATACTGGGGAAAGAAACGACCATGGGTTGTTCACTTTGTAATTGGCAGGGGATTTAAATTTAGGGTTTTTTCTTAGGGGTGGTATGAAAAAATAGAAGGTGTGTGGGAACAATTTATAAAATATGATTCTTTTTTGTTTTATTTTTTTTAATCAACATTTTAGTTGGGTTTTTAGATTTTTTTTTAAATCAATTTTTTTTTTTTTTTAGTTTTGTTTAAATTTTTTTCAATTGTAAATTATTATTTTATTTTTTTTTTTTAATTAACAAAAAAGTCGTAAAAAGATTAGAAATTACTTATTTCTTTTAAAATGTATTTTTTTTTTTAATTCAAAAAGAAAATAATAAAAGTTTTTTAAAAAAATTTATACGGTATATAAACATTTTTTATTGAAACTTATGCAACAGAAAGAAATAAAAATGATTATAAAAGAAAAGCTGATTTTGGTTGTAATAAATTACAAACAAACAAAAAAAATAAAAAAAATAGTGAATAAAAACGATTATGAAATAAACAAAAAGAGAAATTTTCTCTGAAACTTTATATTACTTTTATCCATTTAAAACACATCAGTTTTATAGGTCCTTATAGGTCCTTGTAAAAAAAAATAATTAAAAAAAAAAACGAAAATATTTTTGAACCAATGTCTAATTTTCTTTTCCTCGAATAAATAAAATAACAAAATGGAAAATCAATCAATCCTTGCAATTTATCGGTAGAATGGCTTCACTTAATTTGGCTCGGGAACGCGCAAATATGACAAGCGCTGAGATATGAAACAATAAGATGAAATGAGGTTGGTAGCTGGGAATTGATGCGAGATTAAGTTAATGTCACCAATGCATTGCAGAGGTCGCTTAATTCTTGTCCAATCTCATTTCAACAATGAACACGCTTTGGCACGAATTATTGGCGGACTTAAATAAAGCGAGCCTATTTGCTTGTTGAATTACTCGCGCTATTAAGGATGGGAATAAATTCGAAAAGGGCGGCATTTCGCTTCTAAAAGGCTTATTAATTCTGCTCGTGTGTCCGAGTGAGAGGAATGCAAAGTGCGCTTTTATATCCTTTCCAAATATTGACAAATGTGAAGGCCGCACTTAAATCTTTGGATTAATTTACCAAATTTAAAACGTTTTGATTTGATTTTGTTGTGTTCTTTTCTCTTCTGCTCGCTTCTATTTTATAGTGAGTTAAGCTAAAAATAGGCTAGTATTTAGGGAACAGCGTTGATTATGTAAGAATAAGGTTACTTGGGTGTTAATTTATAAAAACACGAATTTTTATGTGTGTTTGGAGTAGAAATTAATTTTTTTTTCAAAAAATATTTTTGTTAGTCAAGTTTTTGTTGGATTGCATTTCACTAGGTGACTAATTAGATCTGAGAGTTGATGTACGTAATGGATATACGTATCTAATCTTTGCAAGGTGATATTGGAGTTTTAGCGCATAATTGAGCATCTAAAAACTCTAAATTGAAATTGATACTGATATTTACTACACAACTTTACAAAATATAGAAAACTAACTCCAATAAATTCAGTAACAAACTTAATAACTCACAAAATAATGACTAAAAGCAGCTTTAAAAACTGGATAATACATGAATAATTATAATTTACACCAAAATTCTTGTTAATTTACACCGAAAACTGGATAATTAACAACATTAGCTCATGTTTTGCCAATTACTAATTAGTATCACTCATCACTGATTATGGTATCATTATGAATAGCAACACACAGCACGTGATTTCTCGTCACAAACATGGTGGATTCCACATTTAAAATGCATCTCATATTACAAACCTGCAAAAATATGATCAACTTGTTGGCACATGGCAAACCAAACAGATAATTTTCACCAAAATTGCATAATAATAATAATAATAACATGCAACACCATAATATGCAAAGAGCAATATTGCATCATTAAAACTTGGTTCTCATAAAAACAAATTAAATTTATATATTTTTTTTT
>JH431832.1:163804-184855 GCA_000239455.1 Strigamia maritima
TTTTTATTATTTATTATTATAATGACATTTATGATTTTTAATTCTTTTTTTTTTTCTTTTTTTCATCATTCGTGTAACTGTTGAAACACGTTTAATCAACTTTACTGCATTGTTGGCTTGATTTTTTATCTGATTTTATTTTTGGTAGATGTTACAAATTGTATAGTAAATGGTATTCAGCAATACTGAAGTGGTTCAGGAAAAAAAATGTGCGAGTTTTCAATGTGATTAGAAGTAAGACAATGAATTAGAGAAAAAAATGTTTAACACTTTTAGGAAAAATAATAAATCAAAACTTATTTTCTAAGTGTTTGTGATATGTATTAATCTTATCATTGAGCGAATTGTTCTCTAGGAATTAAGAAATTGCAATTTAGGGATTTTCTAGGAATTTAAGATATTAGGATTTTTTTTAAATTGTAAATGAATATTTTAACAAAAAAAAAAAAAAAAAAAAAATTAAAAGAAAATTATTGCAGACAAAAAAAACTTATTTTTGTGAAGTGTAGTTGAAATTGTCACATACCTTCCACGGAAGTAATAACGATGTGATCAATTTTTGCATTTTTGGTGTTGAATTTCTACAATTTTCTTTTGCCAGTAAATCGACGAATCCCATCATATGAATTTTTCTTTATATCTGATCTCAAAACAAAAAAAACAACCAAAGAAATAGTAATAAATAACTAAAAACAAATTTGTGAAATCCATATATTTGTTCAGAATTTTGTCAATTTAACAATAGTTGTATGAATTTTTTTTTTAATATTTTGAGTTCGGAAGCAAAGTGAATGTTACAATTAATATTAGAAACAATAACTAATTAAAAAAAATTGCAATGTTCTTGTTTTGTTTTTTATTCATTAAAAATACTCGCTTGTACACCTTTTACCACTAACACAGAAAAATAATAAAGTACAAATGTTTAGCTCAAATAGTGGATGCACATGTATGCACAAATCATTGGGAGTTTTTGGCCCAGCAGGACTCGATGACACTGCTAATTTGTTTGTTTATAACATTAAATCAATTTTCATGTCAATTTTTTATAACCGCAGTGAATAATAAATACCGGCAAAGAAATGCACTACCGTAATAAAGACCGGTAAACAATAACCATTAATACAACGAAGGGAATAAAACACATTTACATTTCTTAATGAATTTTTTGATCAGTCGTAGAACCTGCTGCCAGGCGCTTAACCGCAGCTTGAGCTGCATTTTTTGAAGCAACGGATCCTGTTGACTTGCTCTTGGCGGGCGAACTATGCAGTCTAAATGCAGAAAAATAATTAATTAGAATTCATTAATGTGTACTTTTTCGTGGATGTAATGTGTACGGTCTCAATTTTCGAGCATCTGCATCAGCTTTAATTTGTTTCTTGATCTGAAAATGAAAAATAAATATTAAAAAAATGAGATTTGTTTCAGATAAAATTTCAAAATTACAGAAGCAGCAAATTCTTTATGTTTCTTCTGTTCATCGAAAAAGGTTTTCAATTTTTTCTCCCGCTGTTTAGCTGCCTCTGCTCTCTCGTTCTCTTCTTTTCTGATGTGTTGGGTTAAATCCTCCACTTTATTGGCTTCAATCCATTCGCTTTCTTCTGGAGCAATTAGTCTGTTATTAATGAAATGAGATTAATATAAAAAAACAACACACTTTTTCAACTTTCACAGATAACCTGAAATCTTGTAATACACGTAGAGCTAATTTTAGCTGATCAGCTTCTTTGGGAATAAACTTCAAAGCTCTATTCTCCTTTTTTTTTTTTATAATAAAAATAATAGAAATCGTTCATTTTTTGTTTGTTTATTTATTTATTATTTATTTATTTATTTATTACTTGCTCTTGCCATCCAACACGTGTTAAAAATAATTTAGCACCTTCAAACTTCCATAAACTTTCCATCATTTTATTAGCCAAGTTTATGCGACAATACTTTTCATTTTCAGGGTTATACAGAATATTCCTAAAAAAAAAAGAAGTAATTATTGCTCGTGTTAGGCGATTCGTATACAATAATTAATTTTTAGACCTGTGCAACTTTAACAAACTTTCCACTGACTCTCTGAAATCTTTACTATTACCAGTTTCTCTCGCCAAGATGGTCAGGCAATCTTTAAATTCGTCGCTGCAATTCATGGCTTCTATTTGAAAAAAATACCAACAAACCAAGTAGCTATGTGAAACTCACGTGGTTACATTAGTTTCACTCTCTGTATGATAAAGTTTGTCAAATTCCTTCAAGAGGGCGCCAAATGACAGACAAGACAAGGAAAAACATGGCACTATTACAGTACACTGATTCCTCATTAGATGTCAGTATACTGCAGACATCCCTTTTCGGCGAGCTTTTTGAACTAATAACAACTGAGATAGAATTAAAGTTTAATTAATTTACAATTTTTATTTCTCATTTTCGATATTTTTGACACTCAAACCATTTACCCGTACAAAATTTAAAAGTAAATCTTTTTTCTTTTTTCTAATATTATTGTAGGTGCGGCATTGATGACTGACAAGTGTGACAATTTCTCGAATAAACGATTGACCCATCGGATGCAGATGCGAGAGAAAGTCCATTTCCAATAGGACCACCACTTTCAGTTATTAAGGTGAATACAGTCTGGTTGCAAGCAGATTTAATATTTATAGCTGCAGAGCCGAAGAAACTTGGCGAACAAATGTTTATAGAATTTTGTGGGCCGGATGAAATTGTTATAGCCGACAGTCTTCCGAGATCTGAAATCGCAGTACTGGCTGATTCAGCGGCGCCATTTAACATTTCTTTCATAGAAGTACAAATTTGAGAAAACAGACCGTCTGGTTTTTGAATATTTGGCCCTGTTAACGGTGTTACTGCAGCTAATGCAGTTTGCATGAAACATGCAGCACTCAGAAACGGATTTAATCCGATTTTGTTGCAATTTTGATAGGAAACAGCTTTTGTTTTTTCTTGATCAGTTGGATTTTGAATGCAGTTTTCCGGGTCAGCGCTTGATGCATCTACATCTATACCACAACAAATAACTAAACCATAAATATTTATTGATGAACATGACCTTACTCTCTTGTATGTCAACTTTTGTAGCACTTCTAGTATGTGATACATCGATATCGATGTCACTTTCACTGCCTACTGAAATAGTTTCTGCTTGGTTGCCTCGAATTTCTGTTTCCGATTCAAAAGTGATAATTGGATTTGGTTCTAGGCTCGGTTCTAGGTTCCGTTGTATACTCAATTGTATGTATTCTTCTTGGTCTATCTTGTCTATCAGCTAGAAAGAAATTTTATAAATATGTAATTTGTCAACATCAAATTGATATTTACCTCGGAAGCGAAGCCCTGGCTACTTCGTTCTTCCTCTAAATCGAAATTATTTAATATACTCTCGATTAATCTGGGTTCATTGAAGAACGGTTTTTTGGTCGAATTGAGGTCATTTTCAGGTTCACTGCGTCCAAAGTTATATTATGTAATCTAGGTAGTACTAGATTTTTTAGAAATTACTTACACAAACGACCAAAGAACATTCACACCGATACTCAGGTACTGAGAATCTCGCAGTATCAGTAAATTTTGTTCTTGTCGCCAGCCTAAATTAAACAGAAATAATCGGACAGACTCGTACCGCCATATCTTGAGAAATTCAATGTCTGAAGTGCAGTCTAACTTTACTAAATTTTTTTTGGAAACTGCATTTGCCAAAATGTGTCTAAAATTGATATATAATTTTTTTTTTTAAAAAAAAGGTTGTAATTTTTTTACATTGCATTTACACTTACCTATGAAGTTTTAAGAGTATATCGATTGTTTCTTTGTAGCATTTACCGGTTTTATTTGTTTCTGTGGATAAGTATCGCAAGTGTTCTTTTAAATCATGCTCTATCTCCATTCGCAAAGAAATTTGTAAGGAACCTTTTTTTAAAATTATAACAGACTTATTCTAAGTTTTACTGCACGGTGATTTTTCGTGTTCATTTTTTTTCTTAAAATATAACAATAGACATGACAATAATGTAATCGAGCATCAGTTGATGCGTGTCAAATTGTGTATGTAAAAAAAATCACGAATGCATTTTACTCTTTTTATAAAATAAAAAAAAAATTAAATAGATGCATATACTGGATGATTTGAAATAAAGATACAATAGAGAACATTTTTTGTCATAGAAGATCGATTGATTGATTGATTGATTTAGTTACAACACGACACTTGAAATGCAGATATTAATTAACAATTCATTGATGTCTTGATTTAAGCCTTACCGGTATTGTAGCTAGTTTAGCTACAATATTTTTGGTAGAATGTTCCAGACCATATGCTACATTTACAGCAGTGGTATAGATATCAGACATGATATTAACTGCTGAAGTGTCTTTCGAATTCATTTTTGTTGTCATTATTGTTTTTTTTGTTCTCATTTTCATCATCATTCTTATCCTCATCGTCAATTTCATCTTCATCTACTACATCTTCATCTTCATCTTCATCTATATATTCATCTTCATTTACATCTTCTTCTCCAATTTCATTTACATTTTCTTCTTTAACTTGATTTACATCTTCATCTTCATTTACATCTTCATCTTCATCTTCGTCTTCGTCTTCGTCTTCATCTTCATTTACATCTTCATCTTCATCTTCATCTTCATCTTCATCTTCATCTTCTTCATCTTCATCTTCATCTTCATTTACTTCTTCATCCTCATATACGTCATCAACTTCATTTACTTCTATATCTTCGCCTTCGTTTTCGTAATCATTTTCTGTTTCGACTTCGATTTCGATTTCGATTTCATTTTTGTTTTCGTTTTCATATTCGTATTCATTTTCATTTTCATTTTCATTTTCATTTTCATTTTCATTTTCATTTTCATTTTCATTTTCATTGTCGGAGGTGTTCTAAAAATAGGAGAAATTGAGATTATGCTCTCGGGAGACTCACGAAAATCTGATACCATGTTATCAATTGCATTGTTGCAGAAATCTGACATAAGTTCCATGGCGGACGGCGTTCCCTTTTTGCTCGGATTAACTGGAATTAAGCTTATCTTTTGGAAGCAATGCTCCAACCTGGACACAGTACAAACTGCACTGTGGCAAAGACCCGTCACTATATTTACTGCTGCTGAACAACTTTGTCTCGTGTTGTTTGCTGTTGGCGTAAATGTAGTGCAAGGGATCGCTGATGAGGATGACCCGTGTGCATGTGCGACATATATCGGTGGAGTGTGGCCTAAGCTTCCAGCGGACCATGTGCTAACAATAGGAAGGGGAATACTCGGAGTTGCATGGATAGGAATAGGTGCCACTATTGGATGTTCACTCAGGATGCGCCGACCAGCTTGCTGAGATTTCAGTTTATTCTTTAATTTATTCTCGCTTGCTGAAATAGGCACAAAATATGTCCTAAAAATTAAACACCACACAATTTGTCAATTTCTTTCTGTTATCACGATATAGAATTAATATAGAAAATCAAGAAATGTTTAATTGTACTTGTCAATCCAAAATTGATGCTTCTTACTGATCGCGTCTACCTAGAAAACAAGTAAAAGATTTATACAATTTACAACACTCTTTGTTTTATTTTAAATAGGTATTTGTTTTATTTACCTTATCTTTTAATGACTTATGTTTTTTGTTTCTGCCGTGAATGACTTCTTTAGTTTTCTTACACACAATTTTTTCCATTTTTCTATTAGTGCTTCTTTCGTTTTGTTCATTGGCGAAATTGATAGTGAAGCTGCAACATTTATATCTGTTAAAATTATTTTTAAAACAAATTGCACATTACACAAAACAATGCTAATTTTACCGAAAATCTTGAAGAACTTCTAAAGCTACGTCAACGTTCTTCAATGTTTTACAGTATAAAAACTCTTCATCCTGTATTTTATTGATTTATTATATTTATTTCATTTATTCTTACTGTTCAAATATTGTTTCTCTCACATGAATCCAGCCTAAATCGTACAAAAACAATCTAACTGATTGAAACTGCCACATTTGATGCAGATCATCATTAAGAGCGTAATTTAACCGGCGATATGAATCATTTCCTGGGTTTCTTTGAATGTTTCTACAAAGATATTAAATAAAAAAACTTTTTTATAAATCGAAAGGTGGTAAATTTACTTGTGAACTCTCAAAATTGTATCAATTGTAGTTCTAAAATCTTTGACATTTCCAGTTTCTTGCAAAAGATTGTCTAAATGTTGTTTCAAATTGTCTCCCTTGGCCATAGCGGGTATTTGATTCTTGTTTTACGCTGAAATTTTAAGATAAGGATTTATAGTGTGTGCTAAAAAAGATATGTAAATTTTTAATTCTAGGTTTAATCATTATTCATAGCATACGCAAACAATTCCATTGTCGTGAGTATTTCCCATAATTCCAAAATTCTGAATTCTAAATTTTGTTGGGTATTCGATTTGAATTTCCCGCGGGATTGTAAATTAAAGGTTAAAGGTTCGTCCACACGAGAGCGCCACTGGATTCTTCTTTATTTCCGTGGTATTTTATAAGAGTAGAACACGGTCTACCATCAAGTTTCAAGTTTCCATAACAACGTGTACATTGAAGGTGCGAACATGGCCGTATTAGATTTTTAAAAACAACCAAAATTTTCTTGCTTGTTTAATAAAATGACAGCACGGCGAAACCGACTGCAATGCGGAGTTTCTTCAACCTTAGATTCGTCTCGTTGGATTAAATTGGCTAAAGGTTTAGATGATTTTCGATTCGGTCCACCTTCAACATCCACGAGGCAAATTCTTCCTGCATCTCCTGCAATTCGTGAATTGTTAAATGCGCCATTACATTCAGTTTCTCCTATTGTACGTGAAAAAATTTGTATGAGTTCAAAAAAATAAAAATTATATTCTCTATTTTTAAGACAGCAACACGTGAATCCAGTCAATCGTCAATCAAACGAATTCATGAACGAATTAAACAAATTGAACATGCAGAGTGTATAGAAGAGAAATTAAAGGAAGATTCACTCATTTTATTCCCATATTTGCAATCGGACATTCCACATGAGGTTTTCTTAGAAACTATATTATTATTATTTGCATTTAAATGTCTATTTTCTAAATAGGTTTTTGAAAAGTTGACGTCAATTTTGGATTCTGCACAAGATCCAGGTTTTACTATACCACTCGCTGCAATACCAAGTGTCAGTGATGCAAAGTCGAATGAAGAAAAGTTAAAATTAATTATAGACGAAGCTGCTGTGAACGAAAGCGAATCTACAACAGATAAACTCTCGAATTTAAAAGAAAAGTGATTTTTAATTTTATTGTTTTTAAAATATATTTTTTCTTGTTTTCATTTTCTTTTGTCAGGAATGACGGGAAAACTGTCGATTACATTGCTTCGTTAGTTGGCATGCCACGGTCCCCAACTGTGGATCCGTTTCGCACATTTCTCAAAAGAATTAATTACGGTGGTAAAACAAAAAAGGGTAAAAAGCTGAAAGCATATGTTAAACCACTAGATGAATTGCCATGTGTAAGTGATTTTTTAAAAAGTTTTTGTTGTGTCAAAAATTTTATCTCAATTTTTTTTTTTAGGAAACTGATGTGCGTCAAGTAGCGGAAGAATTCTGCAAATGGATGCAAAATATCGGTGGCGAAGGTTCTCAATTTACAATGGATGTTGATAAAGTCCTCTCATCATTTGCTATGGATACCGAATTGCAAAGCCTGGTGACGACAAATAATGTTTTAGATGAATTCTCTTTAACTCCAGAAGATGAAACGGCTAAGAAATTGGAGTCAACAATTGCAACAAAACCTAAATTGATTTTGTCAACATCTAAGGTTTAGAAGCAAATCAATTTTATTGCGGGAAATACGTACCGTAATTGTTTTTTCTTTCAAATTGTAGGCTAACATTGATAATACTAAAAAAAAGAAATCTAAATTCATTCGCTACCGTTATGGTGCATGGTATTTGGATGTTAAGCAATGGAAGAAGTTGAAACCTGGCGAAATTTTAGAAGATCCTATAGATAAGCAGAAAAACCCTTCTACTTCGTTCGAATTGGTAATAAATATTTGCATTTAGTAATAAAATATGTTGTTATGCATTAATATACCTAATTAAAATTTTAAATTAGGATGCTCAACTCGGTGAATTACATATTTATAAAGCATTTACTAGTTTTATCACTCGGAATAACCTAAATACACCAAAGGTATAACAAAATTTGTTTTGCCAGTTTATTGATTTAAAATTAATTTGCTATTTTTTTCAGTTTCTAATGCATGTTGCACCTTCGTCTGGGAATTTTTGCACTTTGGGTGATCAGGAAGAACCAAAAAAGTCTAATTTTCACACAAATTCTATTAGTTTTAACGCTTACCGGTAGATGGCACGATTGATTTTTCATTTTTTCTATTAAAAGCAGATGACGTAACTAAGTAGGAAAAATTCTGTCTTAATTCAGTACGTACTTAAAGCGCGAGCATTCATTAGTTGGCTGACAAAATGAGGAGAACTAGGTAATCATTAGTTTGGGTAAGCGATTTTGATTTATGTGCGATATTAAAACAAAAACTGGTTGATTTATGTCACTATTTGAATTTGAGGGCGTAGCATTGACCCAGTAAACAAATGACCTGTCACCACGTGAAAATCAAATTTCCAATATTTTTTTTTTTCGCATTTCCTATCATATCATATGATACCTGATAACAATCATCTAAAAAATAAATCTGAAAAAATAATAATTCGATAACTTCAGTTTTATTTCAAAATCCTTACTGCTTTGTTAGGAGAAATTTCCCATCGCCTAATCGATAAAACGTGTTCTCTTTTCTATTTTATTTATTTTTATTTTATTTTTTTTTTTTTTAAATTTTCGTTCTTTAGACTCGAGTATTGCAGGAATCCACCCTTCCATCATTGACACGTGAACTATAAACCTTCGCACATTCTTTTAAGCAACCGTGCCTTGCCTTCACTTCACTCACTCGACTGCACCCCGAACTGCACCCCTATAAAAATTGAATGAACGAGCCCGCGCAGCCAATGGGAAGGCGCTCGCTTTCCGGCATGCACGTTGATGTTCCCAGCTGCTTTCGAGACCGGTTCATTCGTTGTTCGGACTGCGTGCAGTTAGTCCACTTTGCCAACACAATGTCCTCGTGAATCGGGGGATCGGCCCTGTGGACAATGGCAGCCGTGAATTTCACGCGGGCTCCGGCTGACCGAGTCCGAATCACACTGAGCCCGCGACGACGCAACTACAGGGCGATGAGCACGGCGAGCCAAACGTCGGCCTGTCTGCATCCTATCACCGCACCGCCTTCGCCGTCCCCAGGATTGGCCTCTCTGCTGTTCGAGCGCGCCTCGTCGTCGTGGTGGGACCCGAAATTCGACTCGGAAGTACTGGAAAGTCAACTACGACAGACAGCATTCCCGCACGTGCGACGACGTTTCCGTTTCGCTTTAGCTTACGGATGTCTGGTGTCAGCAGCGTGGGCCTTGTACGCTGCATTCCACCTTCGAGGGAGTCTTGCCTTGGGGGTCGGCTTGACTGGGGCCAGCACGGTGCTGCTACTGCTCGTCACTTCGTTGATAACGCGACATCGTATTTATAAATTGCAGCCTCTCGGCGTCGGCTTGACAGCCACTTTGATTCTGTTCGGCGTTTCGTGGGCGGCGGCGGCCGTCTCCCCTCGCCTCAGCACGGCGGGGGTGTTCTCGCTGGCCGTCGCCGTTCTTTTAGTCATGTACGCGGCCTTCCCCATGCCGCTCTACGTCTGTGTGATGAGCGGTTTGTTTTATTCCTTGATGTTCGAGTCCATCGTGTTGGTCACGGGCAATTGGTCGCTCGATTCGTCCTGGTTTGTCGTTCGCGTCGTGCTGCACGTGGCGGTTCATTTGCTGGGCATGCACCTGTTTATAATGACCCAGGTGCGAATGAGGTCAACGTTTCTTAAGGTGGGACAGTCGGCGTTGGTCAGGAGGGATTTGGAGATGGAAAAAGCTCTCAAAGAGAAGATGATCGCTTCGGTTATGCCGCCACGCGTTGCTGCTTGGCTGCTGGCCGAGGGCCCGGCTGAAGATGAAGAGATTGAACAGGCCGATGGAACTATTCGAAAATTGTCTTCCCCTAGGGCATCTAATGCAGCATCAACTGCTCATTCCACTACCAAAGCTACCACGAATAACTTGCAGGGATCGCTCTTTAGACCTTTCAACATGAACAAAATGGATGATGTAAGTTCATTGGGGCTGGATGAATGTAAAAACTTTTTTTTTTTTTTTTATTTATTAAAAAAAAGAAAAGTTGCAGTTTAAAGTTTTTTTTTGTTGGATGGATAAAGGGTGTTATCGTGGTTGCCAAACCCCTTTACGTCTATTCTCTCGTCACCCATCTGGGAGTTCATGGACCTAAAGGCTATTCATGAATAGTTTAGTTCTATGATAAAGTAATTTTTTTTTTTTTTTTTTAATATCATACAAGGAATTGAAAATAAGAAATTTTCAATAAGGGCCGTTTCGTTTTAGCATTTTTCTTTTTTCTTTTCTGGTTAATGCTAAATCGAATCGAATATTTTACGCGATTAATCGATTAAATTTTCAGTAATTTACTCGATTAATTGTTTAAATGCGAAAACTTATGCCAAATGTTTTCAACTAAAAGTTAAAACATTTAGCACACGTTTTTTGAAATAAACGGTAAAACGTTTACTACATGTTTTCAACTACTATTGAAAACATTTAGAACACGTTTTAATTATTCAAAACTTAAAAAAAAAAAAAAAAAAAAATAAATCACCAACGAAAATGTTTTAATAATTGAAATTAAAGCATTTTGAAAATTAATGCATTATATAATTCATTTTTTTTGGAAATGTATTTATAAAGGTCGTGCAATTAAATACCGAGAAAACTGAAGTGTTTTTTCTTTATTAAGGGTAAAAAAACAACTTCTACTTCATTCGTCATTTCCGGTTTTGAGTACTTCGAGTAAGCTTCATGTTTTTTTAGGCGAACGTATAAAAAAAAAGACTTCTCACGAGTTTTTTGTTTTTATAATCACCGAATAAATTTTATGTCGAAAATTTAAACAGATTTTATGATTTTTCTTTTCTCTTATCGTTCGTTAGGTCGACATTAATTATTCCACTTTTTTCTTCTTCAAAAAAATTCCTCAGTTTTCAGTATTCTGTTGCATGATCACTAAAAAGATGATGTCACGAGGTCACGAATAATGGTTTCCTTAGCTCACCAATTCGCATCAAAATGGCGGACATGCATGGTTGATTACGACCTCGTGACATCGATTGAAAAAAGGCAGTCATATTTTTCTGTTTTATTTTCTTCTTTTCTATGTACTTAGTTTTTTAACACCTGTTGCTCTTAGTTTATTATCCCTTTATGATCAACAGGTGAGTATCCTGTTTGCCGACATTGTCGGCTTCACTCGCATGAGCTCTAACAAGAGTGCGGAACAGCTGGTTGGTTTGCTGAACGACCTATTCGGTCGTTTCGACGCCCTTTGCGCACGTCTGGGTTGTGAAAAGATTAGTACTTTAGGCGATTGTTACTACTGCGTTTCCGGCTGTCCCGAACCAAGATCCGATCACGCACGATGCTGCGTACGAATGGGCCTGGCAATGATCGATGCTGTTCACAAGTTTGGAACGGATCACCAAGAGGATTTTGAAGGGACTGGAGAAGGTGTGAACATGCGTGTGGGAGTTCACACAGGAACTGTTCTATGCGGAGTTGTTGGGACTAAGAGGTTCAAGTTTGATGTGTGGTCGAACGACGTGACCACTGCTAATCGCATGGAAAGCACTGGCAAAGCTGGACGTGTTCATATTTCTCAAAAAACATATTCCTATTTACAAGAAGATTATTACGTCGAAGAAGGCGAATTGTACAAAGGTAGGTCGATTTATTTATAAAACTTCATTTTTATTTTTATTTTATTTTTTTATTTTATTTTTAATTTTGGAATATGAGATGAGATTTCAGCTTATTTTTTTTGTTTTTTTTTTGTTTTTGTCTTTTTGGTCTTTGCATTTGGATTTGAAATCGAGTCTAAACTGGAATGTTCAGTTCAGGCTAGAGGTGAAGCAATTCTTTGTACAAGAGTTCAACAGATATATATATATATATATATATAGATATATATAAATAAATATACTTTTTTTAAATTGAGAAACTGCAAGGTCAGAGATATAATGTTATCTTAATTATATACAACGTTTTTGCAATATCACCTGGATTTAAAGACTTTTTTTTAATGACTCCCCAAACAAAACAAAAAAATAAAACAAAAAAAAAGAATAAAAAATAAAACAAAAAACAAAATATTGTTTTGGACCCACGGTTTCGGTATTTGTTTATTTTTCAATAATGAAAGGGTTGTTAAAAGGTAATAGCGGTTTGTACAAGTACAGGTGCGATTTAAATGTGCGTCACGCAAATATTTGAAGTTTGTATGTTTTCGATTGCCACACGTTGTCGGGACAAGAGAGTTAAAGTAGAAGGGACTAATTATTCTATCTTCCTTTTGGGAATTTGACCCAGTTCCAAAGTACACTTGCGGGAGCAATGGCTCTCTAAATTTTAATACTTAAATTTTTTTAGATATTATTTTTTTCTTTTCGATTTAGTTTACAGATTCCCTTAATTCTTGATATTTTATACACGTGAAGATTATGTGGGGTGGAATTTTCCAAACAGGACGATCAAGTTGGTGTTTATCGTTGGTGACGTAGTGTATTTTTTTTTTAGTTGCTCAGCTTTTTACATCACGATAAGTCGCTATTTTAAGAGACATGAATTGAGATTTATGTGGAAATGGAAAATTTTAGAAAAGTTATAAATTTTATTTAATCTATTTATTTATTTTACTTTTTTTTTCAATTTTATTTGAAAATCAATGTTGTGTGGGATTGTCATTAGGCGTTCTTTGTTAGTTTAGATTTAATTTCACGCTATTGAAGTCAAGTTAATTAGATATAAGGCTTTAGGTTTTAATTTAGTCGATAGAAATTTTAATTCATGTTTTTAAGGAATAAATTTGAATAAAATCATCTAAAATGGCAAAATTGAATAGTCAAGTGCACCTAATTTTAAACAATACGAATAAATTAATGTTTTATTTTTTGGGGTAAAAGTAGCTGCAATTTTGAACTTGATGACATAACATCATAAACAAATCTTAAATTGATTATATGGGACCAAAAACAATTTTTTAAAAAGGAAACAGTTTTTTTTTTATCTTTCTTTATTGTCTATTGTAGTCGCACTAGTCGGCAACAAGATTAACACTCACTGCACTTGATCATTATTAAAATTTTTTTTGTTTTTTGTTTTTCATCTGGAACACATCAAGTGAAATTATTTCATGGAAAAAGAAATTCTGCACATTTCTAGCATACAATAAAACAAAATAAAAAATAAAAACACAATAAAGTGATGTGGGAATTGATTTGTAGGAAAATATTTCTATAAGCGCGTCTCATAAACTATTTACAATGGTCGAAACCATTTTAAAGGAGCTATGTTCACCTAAAAGCTGACTTATAATTATTCAGCTCGAGGTATTTCACATCAACCTTCACTTATAAACCAACCTTGCATTGCACAAGTACGGGTAATGACCCGGCAAATGGATTTAAAAAAAAAAGAATATTAATTTGATTGATCATTAGTAAATCTTTAAGAAATGATATATTTTATTACTCATGCCCACGAAAAATAAAGTGGTAATCAAATTCGATTCATGTTAGATAGAACTTTTTGAATGGCGGCTTTATATTTTGAATTCGCAACTTGATCACAATTTTCAATTGAAAAAAGAAAGAAAAAAAAAAAGTCAAATCAAATCATTCAAATAAAAATAAAAATAAAAATAGATTTAAAAAAAGTGCAAGTAGAGACATTAAAGGAGGTGCAGATATTGGCTGACTGATCGCAGGTCGATGGTCACAATAGCCAACCAACAGGAAATGAAAGAGATTCCGTTTCTTTATTCCGGTTTCTGTGCTTAGGATAGAAGGTGAATTTACTCGACCTCAACCTCATTAAAGCGCCAAATTAAGTGATATAACGTCATTAATTAATGCTTTGCAGGTGCTCCGGCTACATAAAGCCAGGTGGTTGGTTGAGGAGTCAGTAATTACCTTTAGAACAGTTTGCATGAATAGGACAGGGGTTGGGAGGGGTTTTGTTTTCTTTTTAATATTCTTAAAAGGTCTTTGTTTAGTGTTTATGAATGTGGGTGGGTGGGTAGAATGTTTAATGTAGGGAGCAGAGCGGATCGGAGCGGAGGGGTTTAGCATGCTATGCATTTTATTATGGCTGCCAGCACGGATGTTTGACAGATTCCTGGGGTTTGACTTGGGAAATTATTTTGAAAATGTTCATTAAAATGCTAATTGACCTTGTTATGATGGTGTTAAGAGGCTGGATATGATTTTACTTTTTAACCAGAAAAGCAAACATTGTTGATGTCGAGAAATACCGAACTTAACGAGGAAAAAAATGGAAAATGCAGCCCAAAACTTCACTAACGCACGCGTTAAAACTCATGCGTCAAAGCAGCAAAGCACCATCTGGTTTCACGTGCTTAGTCAGCGCGCTAAAGTTGAATTGTTTTAACCAAGGATATACGATATGTCCTTGTTTTAACTTCATCTCTGCATACGATAAGGCACAGCGCATTGGCTTGCGCTCATCAGTGTCGCAACAGAGTTCCCATGTATCGCAACATTTTAGCGCATGACGTTAACGCAAGAATGGGAGCCAGGCTTTACAGCGTTGGGTACATATACTTGTAGGCCTCCAATTTGAATGAGACAGTATACTGAGAAAAAATTAGTTTGTAAAACTGCATTAGTATGTTTGAACCTTTTTACTTCGTACTTCAGAGAAAATTACTGCTGAAATGTGCAATTACATCGAATAAGTGCATTTTGTAGCTATTAAGTCACTTTTCGAACGAAGCTAGTCATTGGCTTCCGGTTTTCAAGCAACTGGTTGGAAGTTGCTGATAAGAATGGAATGGTAAATAAGTTTTTCTTTTTTTCCAGGCATGGAAATAGGTTTTAAAAAAATTCTTCTCTTACAGTTTCCTGTCAATTACTTTGCTTACGTCAATTTTTAGTCAACCCAAAAATAGAAAGTGATTAGCTAACACAGTTGAATTGCTCAAACGAGATTTCAAGATGCTATACTTTAGTCCATTGAAGAGAAATCTAAATAGAGCTTTTGTTTCTTCAAGATTGAAATGTCTATAAATAGATTTTTCAAAAGTTTTCTTTTTTTTTTTTTTTTTTTTTTTTATTTTTTTTTATTAAACAAAAAAATGGAATAGGAATAATTGCGAGAAAAGCGAAAAACGCATTAACGTAACGTATATTGTTTCATATCAATTAAAAATGTGATTATGAAATTTTGTTGGCAGAGGACACGACACCCACAATGACAACTCACAACTTTAAATCCAGCAACTGAATTTCACACAAATGTGTTTCTATTTTCGATGCATTTATTATGTTTATAATAATAGATGCAACAGCCTTTAACATATGCTTCTGTTTTCAATTGAGATTCCATAGCACATATTTCTGTTTTCAGTAGAACTTCATTACAATGACAATGAAACTACCAGAGATGATCAATGCATTTCGTCATATCGGAGTTCTGTATAACAAACAAAGACAGCTTTGTATTTATGCTGAGATCATCTTTAAATGCAACGTTTATCAAATTGCAAATGTTTTGTTTTGGATTGGATTGGATTGGATTGCAAACGTAAACAGTCCAAAGAAAAGAGGTTTAAATAAGGAAAATAAATTTGGAGTTTTCGGAATCAATAAATTAGACAGTTTGCGATTTCTCGTACGAGATTTATTATTTTCATTACGAGAAGATATTTAAATATCTCGTCACATGTATTCTCGTTTGAAAGGTCTCGATCGAGATTTTTCAAAAATCTTGTTTCAAATTGTCGTGAAATTCTGCCGCCATTTTCCCTCCAATTCGGCTGCAATTTTGGCAAAGTTGTGTCGATTACATTATCTCGGGTTAGTTTTTTAATCAGTCAAACACCTTGCACAAACCACAGGCTTAATTTGTGATAAGGTGTCTAGTTTTGCTAAAAATTGCTGCCACTGATTTAAGTGTCGTATGTAATACGTTTCGTGACAAATTGCACCGATACACCATTTTATTAACGAGATAAATTTGTCCCTTGGTTTTAATGGTTTGATGAGATTTTTGAAAAATTTCGTTATTTTTTGTCTCGTACGAGAACTGTCTATTGTTTTCTTCTTGGACTGACCAAAACTTTGAAGAAAAAAACAACACAACAGTCAACCCACGGTTGATTGCTTGAATAATATTTCATTTTGGATTTAACACGGTTCATTAACGGATTTAATCGATCGGATTGATCATGTCTCATGGTCGAGTCGGATCCTCTTGTTTGCAACTTGTTAACGGACACCGAGATACTCGAGCGAGACAGCAGATGAGTTTAATTAGTAGGCGATAGGAGCATCAGATCGAATGTAATTTAGGAGGTATATCGGCATAGCATGGCAAATATGTTGCCGAGTGGAAGGCGTGCATGGTGCATTACTATTGTTATTATTATAGGAGCAGTTATTTGCCTCGGAGGCAGGAAGTTGAAGCGGGTATATGAAAGGAGCATGAGGTTCTTTGAGTAAGTTGAGTGTCTTTTCTGCAGGAAGCACGGTTACGCCATAATACAGGAAATAAGTCTAGGGGGCCACAGATTATTATTTCGATTTTCACTCTCTTTAATTAGTTCTAATGTCAACAATAAGATATGCTATAATTAGTTAGCACATTAATCATCACGTAAAACAGGAAATTTGATGGAATAAACCTTGGGAGATTGGAATAATACGTATTGGTACGTAATGTCACAGTACGAATATGCACTAATGTCTAGTTAATAGAGTTTACTAATGTCGAGTTCTCACTTTTCCGCATGATTCAGTATTATGTGACATAATTATCGAATAGGGTACGTGACATTAAGTGTGTTAAGGTAGGACGGGATGACGTCGTTTTTACATCACTTCCGCATTACATGCATGTCGAGCAGTTCCATGGATGGCTATGACGAGATTGAATTGACCTTCATAAGTATAAAAACTATTTTAATGGCATCTTCTGGTATCATTGTTACAGTGCCGGATTTGCCAACCGTTCTGGGTATGGTATTACAATGATAGAGATAACGCACAAAATAAATTAAGACAAAACAAGTGTTAAACTTTTTTGTGAATCATATTGCTCAAGTGGTAAATGTAAACTGAGATATAAGTTGGCATTATTTCATCATTTGAGTGAGGTGAGTCAAGTTTGATTTTTATCTATCGCTGGTATGAAGGTTAACTTGCGTCAGACTAACTCTAGGAAACCTGTTAGGTATTATGAGTTTAGAATTTCAATGTTAATTTGCTTATAAACTTAAACCTTTCACGTATGAGAATTGACCTCCATTTAAAAATATTAACAAGCAGCAAAGAAAATATTATTTTTCCGTTGTGTTGTTCAGATCAATGAATTCTATTGAATAAATGTATGCAAAGTTGGTTACGGTCAGCAATTTGGCTTGGCAACAAAAATTCAAATTTGTGATTTTTCTATTTTGAATCTTTTGATTGCAGATGTAATGTTTACGGCATTATTTATCGTGTATTCAAAAATGATAGAGTAGTAATGGGATGGGGGAGGGGGGAAATGTTAAGGTTTGTCTACTTCCTGGAAATGTTGTCTATCAAAAATATTCCCAAAAGAAAAAAGAAAAAAAGCAATTGGCCTTCGTATATGAAGCTGTCACCTTCCGGCTAAAGGCGAACCAGTCATCCATATAAGGTCGGTTTCTTGATCCCAAATTTCAGTTTTCACGGATTGTGCAGAGTGCAAAGGCAAAGAGGCCGAGAAAAATAGAATATTGATTGTTTTCTTCATTTTGTTGTGTGCAAAGCTAAGAAAACAGGAAAATAATATATGTAGTTTTGTTAATTTTTTTTTTTGTTTTTATGTTCAAGTTTAAAGACATTTTAACCTTTGATACAGTATGTGGGCTATGGTCCATATCTCCTTGTTAAATTACCAATGGGGATAAAAATCCTTAGGCATTGGGCGGGTTAGCAAATAGCTTAAGAAGTGAAAAGTTGGTTTTCAGCTTTAAAAGAAAAAGTTCTAATTTTATCTATGCTATATTTTCTTTTCGTGAAGCCACTAAAGAAACTTGGTAAGTCATAATTTTTACGAATTCTTGAAACTATTTTAATGCTTTGCTTGTTTAAAGTGCTTTTACCTGTGCACGCTTGATTAATGTTAATGATAATGTTAACGATGACGTAATATTTTCTAGTATTCTCGAAATAATGCAGCGAATTAAAATACCTTTGGAGATTCGTATCAATAATGACTGGTCAAGTTCCTCTACTAGTGACTGTAAAAAGGAATGCCGAAATGCTTTTTGTTTAAATAGGAATGAATATAAAATAATCAATTACTGCACAAAACAACATCCAGATCGTTTTATTCTTGTGAGAGAGGAGAGATTGGTCTGGTTGGCTGGGTATTTGTCACCATTCCACAGGTTGGACGCAAGATGAGAGGTGAGGTGAGCTATCTTGAGAGATATATTGACCTTATGGGTTGTGCCAACGGCTGATTTTAGTCTTGGACAAACGTAAGTTGACACATCGCTTAGGGAATGAGTGTTCGATAAGTCGCCTTTAGTCAACATTTAATAAAGGCCATAAACCTAAAACTAGCCGGTGTTTCTTCATTTCTTACGCCGTTTTTGAACCTCGTAATTAAAATTTATTATGTAAAGTAATTTGAGAGGCCATTCTTTATTATTTTTTTTATATCGAAAATGAAACTTCAGTTTGATGGTTACTGTCAATAGTTTTTTTTTTTTTTTTAAAAATTTGTCATAAAAAGTTATGGATGGATTTTTCACTTTATTGGAAATTCTGATAGTGGCAGAAAAAGTGAAAGATGTGTCAAATCCTTCTTTTGACAACGCATTTTGTTAACAGAAGGGTGTCAACTGTTGAAAAGATTATCTAATCTTTTTAGAAATTTAAATTGCTCAAGTTTCGAGAATTTATTTTTTATTTATTTATTTTTTTAAAAAAAATGTAGGTTAGTCGTAATAAATAAAATGATAAACATTTAAAAAATTAGTTTATAATTAAATCGCAGAATTAGGTCAGTCAGCATAAAACTCATTGGCCTTCATTACTATTTCTGTGGGTGGTTTTGCCTGGTGCTTTGTAATTGTTCAACTAGAGCTAAATGTTGATTCGACTTTACACAAAAGGCCAAAAGAGTATCTATTAGGAGTTTTTTTTTTCTCCCTCATTTTTCCTTTTATTCCATCTAAGAATGTTTTTATTGCTATCTAAAAATACTTTCCACATTCTATTTTTTTGAACTGATAAGAAAACATTTAGGTGATGAGTGTTTTTCATTTTGGAAACAATTAAGTGCATTTTTGCAAGTTTAGAGATAAATTTTTTTTTGTTGAAATTTTTTATAAATGAGAAACTAAAGATGATGGAATCATGGTGAATGTAATTCTCTGAAGGAAATGATGTCAAATATGATTGCCAATGGGAAAGATTATAATTAAATTTAATAATTTTACATAATTTGCCAGTTGATTGGGTTGGGCATTGGCGCCTTGGAGATAATTAAAATGCATTGATTTCACATTATTATTTGCCTACTTAAGTTTATTAAATGGCGCTGGTAATGGTATTATGATGAACTGAAGATGTAGATCATAAATTCCATTTTCCTTGAGGAAGAATCAAATGGATTTCTTTTTCTTCTTTTTTTTTCTTATTTAATTTGGACTTTGTGCGAGAATTGGATTGAATTTTGCTTTAACCAAAAACTAAAATGTAAGAAAGAGATTAATAAAGAAAACTTCAATGGTTAAATACGCGCCATTACATTAAAATAATAAAGATTGAAAAGTGAATTCTAAAAAAGACAATTATACAGACACGTCATAAAATAATAGTAGGCTTTTCGTTGCATGTGTCTGCAACATCATCACCTATATTTTATTCATAAACAAAATCTCCTTAATATACTAAAAAATAAGTATGTAAAACAGACATAACACATCCAAAACGTCACTTGGACGTTTTTTGAACACTAGGAATAATTCTTTTTGATCTCCTAGGGAGGACCTGGGTAGGAATTTCATCAATTTGACTTTTCAGTGCCTCCACCATTCATTCAGCACTCCTTAAGAAAGAGATTAAAATGAAATTAGCTTTCAGAAATTGATTATAACTTTGCAATTTGCATTGTTTCTTTGCCAAAAAAATCTCCCATCTCTGGGATTAAGTGGCTTCTACCACTCTGTTAAAAGAAGTACAACCTCGTTATAGCGAACTCGTAAATCGAAACTTCCTCAAAAATGCAGAACAATTCGTGGATTGCTGTCTGGCCAGATGTAAAAAGGCGCCTAGTTGACTAGTTGTGTAGTCTGTACTTATAGAGACCTAACTCTACCTATGGGGCTTACACCGAAACCAAATTATTTTTGATACAACACTAGACTTTGATCATGGGACGAAACTTGGTGTTTTTTTTAGCTTTGAAACCAAATAAGAAATTGAAGGGGGAAAACGAAATTCGGTTTTATTAAGTAACTTTTTTTTTTTTTTTATCAAAAGAAAAAGTTCGTTTCCATATCGATAAAAGTAGTGAAGGAATGGTTTTGTTGGCTTTTCCCAGAGTGACATTCATTCATTTTGAGCTTGCTGATAAGCCGAAAGGCAGGGGGAAGCAGAGGCAAGGAGGGAACCCGGTTGTTGCCTTTTCAGACTGGCGTCCAACGTTTAATAGTTGACAAGCCCTAAAGGTAATTTAAGAAACATTACAAAATATTTCTGTTTATTTTGATAAAGTGTGATTCAGCATTTTTTTTTTTTTATTTTTTAATATTTCTTATTTACTTAAACTTTTAAAATAAAAAAAACATGCCTGAT
>JH431832.1:188913-204575 GCA_000239455.1 Strigamia maritima
TTTTTTTTTTTTTTGGAGTTTTTAATAAGTTTTAAAAGAAATTCCTGTCTAAAATATGCAATGAATATCTGATAGGATTTTTGTTTACATCAGTTTATTGGGGGGAAAAAATTATCCAAAAATTTCAATTTGTTTTCATAAAATTGGTTTTAGGGCAGTTTCTTGTTGAAATATGCGACTCGTTGTTTTTGCCACAGAGAATAACTGAAATTGCAGAGATTTCCACTTGACATGTGATAGCCCATTTGATGGCGACATTGTACAAAGATTCAAGGCTATGTGACAGAAACTATCCTCTCACAGTCACTGCACCAAGGAAACAGACAAAAGATAAATTTTGCAGAAATCAAATCTTGGGCGAAAATAGCAAAGTTGGGAATTGAGTTTATTGGTGCTGATACAGAAAAATGTCATAACAGAAGTAAAAGAGAAAAAAAAAATAAAAATAAAAAAATTTCAAGTTTTTAGAAGTCTAAGATCTATATAATTTAGTGGAATTCAGAAAAAAATTATTATCTAGAACCTCATTTTGGTCGAGCCTTAGCATAAATAGCATTCAAATTTGACAGGAATTTTCTAAGAATTATTTTTTTTCCCACTTAATATCGACAAACTTTACAAGACATAATAGATAGTTGCTTGTGCAACGTTTTTGTGGAGATTTTTTAAGTTATTGACAAATATAGTTCTGTTTACTTGTTGTAAATAATTTAAATTGGCAAAATGTCATGAAGTACAGTATTGCTTTTATTATTTTTGCAATTTTTTTTCAATCAAAATATTGCAAGACATTTGATTTTTGCAGGGAAAAGAGTAAAATTAAAACTGAAATATCAATCTTTTATTAAAACATCATCATTCACTCGCTAGTCTCAGCTGAACTCAGATTTCATTAAACTTCAATTTATTTATTTTTTTTTTTATTTATTTATTTATTTTTTTAATTTACTTCTTTCTATAATCAGTTTGAAAAATCTGAAATGAATTTTGAGTTTCATTTTGAAAAACGAACATCAAATTGGTTCGCTCGTTATTTCTTGTTGTGTTTAATCGTTGTTGCGCACAACGAAATTTTATCATAAAGCGTAACCATGGCAACCAAGGTAATGGCATCTGTCGTTATGGAGATGGTCATCTTGCGCCGGAAGAGTGTTTTGTTTTGTTTCATTTTTATACGAGGGGGAAGTTGAGAAGCGAATTTGTGTCACGCGGTCGTCCTTCGCCAACCCTGTAATACTTTTGCGCTGGAAAATGATGTCGAGGCCAAAAAAGCTTTCATCAAAGCGAAGGGAATTGAACTTCAATACGTGTCAATAAATTGGGTTGCGCAGGTGTGTACGCGCTTACTTTCTGCGTGATTGAATGGAACTCTTTGATAACCATCAATCACTCGCAGAAACATCAAATTTATAGTTTTATCCATTAAAACTGACTTTAAAATACAAAAGAAAACAACCAGATTCCATTTTTTTTTTTTAAACTGGTGCACTGCAACTTGTTTATTTTGATTAGAGCTGCTGGCATAAGTTAAGTTGGTAGTTTCTAGTCTGGCAACAAAATAAGTGGAATGGAATAATTTTAACAAAAAAGGTTGTAGTAAGTAAAAAAAAAAAAATAACATTTTCAGAGAAGTATTAATTAAATTAAAGTAAATAGGCATGTCAAATTAGTCTGTGTAAGTTAAGTGTATATCAGTTATAATTACTCGTAATTTGATAGCTCATAATAATGAAGCTCATAATTGCATCATCCGAATCGATATTGTTAAGTGAGACAGAATATGAAATTTTGCTATTAGCCAAATGATCACTTTTTTTTTATTGTTAATGAGAGGTGATAAAAAAAAAAAACCTTTTCATAGACGCTTAAGTGACTTAACAATTTTATATCATGAGAGACTGAATTACAGTAAAAATTTGTCATCATATAATGTTTAGCGCTTCTCCGCGGCAATACTATGAACTAAACAAAATGGCGATGGAATTAGCGTCTCAGAAAGACTAAATTACACTGCTGATTACATATATAATAAACATGGCTATTTTCCTAAGTTGTTATCTGTGTTTGTTAAATATAGTTAATCTTAAGAGAGTTTTAAAAAAAATAAACCTCAAAAGTAAATTTGCCATGATGTTAGTCAACATGAGCGATAAGAAGTAAAGTGGCCGAGTCGCTGGACTGTTTCCAGCTCCTGGATACTGGATGGGGTTTAATTCAATACCTTATGTAACAACAGTATTTTGTTTGAATTTATATTCGACATGTGATGTTTCGATATAAATTTGGTTGGAGCAATCTGAAATTCAGCAGGGAAATGGAAAGGATTTGTGTATGTAATTATCTTTGAGTTTGAATATTAATGAAATGATGTCGCAGTAAAAAGAAAAATAGGATGGGGATGGGGATTCGGATACGGATTCGTTTTATTTTTATTTCAAAAAAGCTTTTAGAATTATATCTCTTTCCCTTGTTTTGTGTGGTTGTTTTTAATCCCATTTAGGTGCATGAATTTTTTAAGCTTTCTTTTTATTGCCCGAGTCGGCAAATCTAGGTGACAGTTTCAAACAAGGAATGACAAAATTAAATTATTTTTCATTTCTTTGCATTAATGTTTGTATGTTAGTAATAACAATTTTGTTGTTGAAGGATTTAAGGGTAAGCTATAGTTGAATGCAAGAGATTCAAGCCGAGTTTAATCAATCTTCACAATTTGGTTGAAAGATTGTTTTAATCAAGGTTCGACTTCGACCTGAACCATTTGCCAAGAAACTTTTCATTAATCAATGAAGAGCGAGTGTTGTTCTTTTAGTTAGGAAACCTGTCTACAGCGACCGCTAATTGTACCATAAATGGCTTATTGGTCAAATACTACAATGATGGTCATCTCCATCACTAGGCGCGTTCAAGTTTATTAAGATTACTTAACTTCTTCGACTTAACTGTCTAAATTGACAGTTTTTAGACAGTTAGGTCGAATAAGTTAAGATATCTAAACGAATTTTGAAAGCGGCTAGTGTTTTTACTCTAAAGAATAACTGGATTTTAATGTGTCCCTAGACCACAGATTAGGTCTAGGACACATTAAAATTCAGTTATTTTCTTTTATCTATTAATGGTCTTCCTGTTTATGATCTGGATCTTAATTTTGGTGGGGCTGAGACAATGATGGGATCCAGGTCACAAGCATGTCATTCGTAGACTAATGGCATTTAAACTTAACAGCTTTATTCTGTCTAAAATTAAGTGGGCCAGACTACAGTCTACACCAAAGTTAATTTAGGAATGATGTTTTGTGACCCATCTAAAAATTTAAATGACTTTTAGCTAAATCCAATAATGAAATATTGAAATGAAGAAGAAGAAAAGTATGTACACTGATAGGCTTTGTCATGGCAATGTTACATCTATCAAAGGATCTATGTTGAATTAGATGTATGCCATAGATTACAGCAGATTTCTACAGAGAACAACTATAGTTCATCAGCTTTTAGGGTCATGACCATGTCGAGTCGAAATGTAAATAATGTACTCTGGAACAGGAAGGATGGAGCTATCAAGTCAAGTCTTAACTTTTGTGCATTGATTCAACTATAAATATTTTTTTATTTTTTACTGTGGTTGCAAGTGGTGCAAATCTTAGCTGAACAAAATGTATTTGCTAGGTTGACAAATTGCTCTTTGAATCAATTTCTACATGTCAGTTATTAATGAAAATCTTGGAACTCATTGCCGATCAATGGAATGCAATTTCACTAGTCTGCTTAAGGTGATCTAATAAATAAAATAAGAAAAAAATAAGCGATGCATTGAAAGTTATTAGTTATGTGGCATCATGTGCCACAAATTAAGATATGAGCTTGAGTTGAGTTTATAGTGCCAGTAGCTACTGTTAAGCCAAGCCAAGTCACTCTGAACTGAAGTAAGGTAAGATAAGGCAACTGCATTTTGGGATACTAATACACCTGGTGCAAAGCGATATAGAGCTGAGCTGATCACAATTATGTCTAAGAACGTTACTTCCAGACAATCCGGAGCAACTCGTCATGGTAGCTCTCGTCATGGAAACAATGTCTGGGATCTAGTTCTAGCTTCTTATTGGTGTAGTTAGTTACTAACTGTTGCAGTCAAGTATATAAAGACTAGACTAAACTCTGAATCATTGTTTGGATATGAGAATTTTTTTTTATCAGGCCCATTGGATTTACTTGACGTTCATGGGGGTTGTGAATCCATAATCAAAATGGAGCGACAAACAAAACACTCGAGTCGAAAAAGAAATAAGAGAGCATTGCAGCAAAGATCAAATATAACGCTAATATTAACATTTATTTTCAATGCGTATCATTACTTTGAAATAAATAAAATTTGTTTTTAATGACATTTATACAGACACGTCAAATTTTAACCAGTGCATATGGTTAATGGACACAGTTAATATACGCTAATATTCGTTTTTTAAGGTGCTCGAAGCTGCTGTCCGTAAAGTTTTATGTTTGTTTATGATCTAATATCAGTTAGAGTATTTATTCATTTATTGTAGGTGCTTATGTTAAAGAGCTGAGGCGATCGAACTTATCGATCAATGTCACAATGTCAGTACACTTAAGGTGTGCTTGCAAATGGAGGCGATGTTCACCCCACGATTAAGAATATTAGTTATTCGGCCTTCGACACTTGACTGCATTTCATTTCCTCAATTATTCTTTTTTACCGCATCGTTTCGGTATTTGTGTTAGCATCGAAATCGTCTTAGCGATAAATCAAGGCCATACGGTACCGGTATTAGAAAAAGCTTTCGGATCGGATCACTTTTATTTTTCCGTTTAAGTGCCCTTGAAAAGAATAAAAATTAAAATTTAAAAAAAAAATAAATAAATAAATAAATAAATAAAAATAAAAATAAAAATGAGGTTATTATCCAAGATGAGGCTATTGAACTGTGATTTCAAATTTAGATACGTAGCTCTAAGTTGGCTGCTTTTCATAAAATTAACACCCTATTGCATGAGTGTGTGGTGAAGGATGACGATCGATAATCGATTATTCTCGTCTCCTTTGGCTGATTGTAGACGAAGCTTCCCTGGAGCGATTACATAACACTTGGATTCCTGCGCCCATTAGTTGCCACCGCACGACTTAATGATGGGAGGATCTAAAAATTATTCCTACCTTTGTCTGTTCCTAGAAAGGAATCAACTATTAATTGCATTTCACTTTATAGTTAATTTTTATTACTCAATTAATCTTTTACCTGCATCATCCATGCGAATTATCAAAACCAGGAGGCAGGGGCAAGAGCGCGGATTATTTGAAATTTCCAGCTCTGCAGTTGACAATATTGTTTATATATAACAAATTTGCGTAAGCTGAGGGACGAGAGAGAAATATCGTGTGAAATTAATTAAACATGTCGTTCCTAGGACAATGTTAATTATTTACTCTGCTAGTCTGCTAAGGGAAAATGATCCTCGTTGTCATCGTCTGACATCTGTCGTCAATTACACTCGGTTCGGTCGTTAAGATTGCCGTTTTATACACGCCTAGACCCAGTTGTCTTTTATTATGGCTATAAGGGAGCATTAGGCCAACATTTCCGGTTGTAAGTTAAGCCCAACTTTTGCTGAAGGGTACAAACAGAGTAAAGATAGGAGGAGAAGCGCCGACTATTGGACGATGATGAAACATTTGTCGAAATGTTTAATCACACGCAAGGAAGTCACTAAAAGTTGGGAAAACAATTCGCTTTAATGTGTTTTCGCCATATAATAAGCAAATATTAAAGTTAGTTTATTAATCAATTATGCAAAGTGGCTGGCTTTCAATCGATTTAATGAGAATTCAAGTTGGCGTTGATAGAATAGCGTTTTAAATGGAGGTCAAGTAGCACTGTTCATTAGTTCTGGTTTATTTTTTAATTATAATTGAAATAGGACGTCAAAAACATCATTTCGTGACTGGAGAAGCGATAAAATTAAAAACAAACTAAACATACACATTGATGATTTGATTAGAATTATGTAATTTTGATGCAAGCACATTTTATGTGGGTAATTTTTGGGACTTATGATACTGCAGCAAATTTAAAGCGTTTTCAGCACTTTCCCATATGAAACGAATAAATTCTCGTTATAACCGTAATTTAACGAAGTTCATGTCTTCATAAATCTGAAAAAAAAGGGAAAAAATCGAAGATTTCAGGTTGTGTAAATTTGCCGTGATATATTTGAGTAATTCTAAAGTCGTAAATCCAAATAGCAACAGGTGTCACTCATACACTAGACGGCCAAACTTGGGCTTGTTTACAGCTGCGTTACTCATGCCTGAATGTTTGAGAAATATTGATGATTGAATCGATTGTTTCTAGTTTCTTTGTTTATGGGGCATGAAACATGATTTGGCAACATTGTACTTGCGAAAAGAAAATGAAATAATTTAATTTGTTGTAATTTTAACAACGAGCCATTGTTTGAGGCAGGAATCAATAGGTGCATTCAGGAACTAAAACATTTTCATGTTTCCTGAAATGTGTCGTCACTTCCGGAAACGTTTAGATTTAAGCCAAGAAACGCGCATGCACGCGCGTTTTAGGTAACGCTACAATTCCAGCGTTTCACGAGACACGAGTTGTGTTGTGTCTTACAATTGTGCACTCGTCTGCGCAGCATCTAAGTCTACTGTTGTACAGTTAGATTGGCGCCATTTGTTTTAGACGCAGCTAAAACGAAGCTAAAACGTAGCTAAAACTTACCTAAAACTTGAAAGTATAATGTTGAAATGCATTTATGTATTTTTTGTTTGTTTAAAATATTCCATGCAACAATATCTATCTTAGCCAAGCTTTTATCTACAACGGAAATGAGTTTGGAGAATTATTCTTAATTAGGGTGACATTGATGTGACTTCTCAGTGCCTAAACTAGGTTTTCATCGCTATTCTTCTCCATTGGACCCAATTTTAACTTGAGACCTGACAGATGTGGTTGCTAAGCAACCTGTCTGTGAAATGCAGTTGTCTGGCCGGAAATCATCATTGCGTGCGTGTGTGTATCGGTGCACTGATGGCGTCGCTTGTTGGGTTTCCGACTTGACTCGGGCGTAATGATGCTGACTTGATGATCAACTTGGCAGGTCAACAGAATATGTCGTAACAGGGAAAAACGAAATATTGTTATATCAAACGTGCTGTATATTGATTATTTCTGCAATTTACTGATATATAATTAATTGAATTTTATTTGCATTTTTTGTTCCAAATTATATATTTATATTTGTTGAAAATATTTTCTGGCCTATTTATAGGTCACTTCTTTTTAATTCCAATTTAATTCACTTTATAATGCAGTGGTCAGACTAATATATAGTCGTAATTAAAACCCATCTGTTAAGTAATTTAGTAGTGGTCATTTGGCTTTAATGGGGAAGGTGCTTTATCGAGCTAATTAGACTTAGTAGTAGCTATACTAATACGATTCGATGGTGGAAATGTGTTTTTCGTATTTAAAAAAAAGATCAAATTAATTTAATTAAACTTTCTTTAAATAATGTATTTGTGGTTTGTTTTGGTCAAATTCTTAAAACTTTAAATCCACTGCAAATCTGTTAATATTTTCAAACCCAAGACAAAATTTAGTCGACTTTTAAATCTCACAATCTCTCAGTGGAATGGATTTAGTTGACAAACCGAGGTCTTGTTCATAGTCTTGTTCATGATTTGTTGTTGTTGCTTAGGTGCGAATAATGATTTCTAATCGACGTGAAAGTTGATTGTATTTTGAAATGCAGCACACGTTTTGGTTTGAGTGTGTAGT
The DNA here is from genome assembly GCA_000239455.1 of Strigamia maritima. Classification (NCBI taxonomy): domain Eukaryota; kingdom Metazoa; phylum Arthropoda; class Chilopoda; order Geophilomorpha; family Linotaeniidae; genus Strigamia; species Strigamia maritima. Next base: position 196,721 of record JH431832.1, read on the forward strand.
GATTCTCGGGACTCGGGAGATTGCATTGCCTAGCTGCACTATCAAGCTCAATGCAATTTTGTTTTCTCGAGACATTTCTCTTACCGTAACAACATAATTGAATTTGATTAGAAAGATGCATATCTCAATTAAATCAAAGATTAAATCGTAAATACTGTTGTTCTGTCAACAAAAGAGCTATTTGGTGCTTGGTGGCTTGGTGACATTCTACGAAAGTTCTTTCAACTTTAATTACTTGCACCACATTGATTTTTCTCGACTTTTGATTGTGTATAATGGATTCGATTCCCTTTCTAAGTGAATACTGTCTTTCAATTTATTGGGTGCATCTCTTGAGGTGTCGGTAGAGACACGTGCAGTAGTGCATCTGGGACCAACGGCACGTGGTAGATTGCAACTGGCAGGTGTTGGAAGTATAGAAAACCAATACCCTATAGGCTGCATTAAAATGCACGAGTTGATCGAGGAATGATTTTCATTTTTTAAAAAAGCTATTTACTTCTTTGGTTGTTTTTTTTCTTCTTTTCTTTTCTTTTCTTCTCAATCAGGGCATCGCATGGGAAAATTAAAGCAATGATGAAATTATTGCGACTTGTATTTACTTGTTTAAGCTTTTTTATTAATTGTTTTTTGATCTCATGTGATCTCGAACAAGGACTGGAATTTCTGTGCTGCTTTTCTTTGGAAATTTGGAAATGATAATCAATTTTTGGATTTTCGGAAGTTTAATTAAAATTTTTAATTAAAAACGTATTAATTAAATTCTAATTTAATCGTGTGTAAAATAAATTAATTTTACTGGCGGGTAACCGACAAAGTTAGTTTGTAGTTTTCTCTCGAGGGGTCTGAATGGCGCTGCACTACAAGCCTGTAGTTTTTCTGTTAACAGATAGAAATCGGCACGAACTCACTATAGGAATTTCACGAACAAGATAATAACAAAATTCCAGACTCAGATATTTACAAAACAAAAACGTATGGTTTTCATACCAAGTATTTCTCATTAATTCTAATTCCGAATAGATATTTTCTAAAATTACTGCGCAAACTACTTAAAACACGATACTATATACTTCAACTTTTTTTATTTATTTTCAGAAATGAAGACTTATTTCATAATTGGAGCGAAAAATGTATTAGATGGGCTGGCAACAGCTGACTCTTGTCCATGGGCTCATCAAGATTCTTTGGACGTGGATAAAACAGCAGAACAACAAGTGAGAAAATGGGTGAAACAGTAGTTTAAGTAACTGCTAAATCAATAAACTTAGCTTTTGATGATACTGAGGATTAGAATGATAACAGCTTGAGCGAAAAAACAACTGTTTGCTTTTCCGAAGCTACAGAAGTAACATTTTGCTCGAGTTATTTCATCTTTAAAAGTGGAAATATTTTGTGGGATTAAATTTATTAACTCGAAAAATCATTACTATTAATTTTTAGGTCGAAAGAAATTCAGACGATGAAGCGCAACTGCCGCCAATTATCATAAACGAGGAAAACGGAACCGCACCCACTGTTATTGAAGGCCAAATGCTAAAGAAAAATAGCTTAACTCAAAGTTGGAGTACTTTAAATAGCAGAAAAGATTCGGGAATTCGAAGCCGGAGAAGCAGTATTCAAGCGCAAGTGAGTATCGACAGATGGCGACACTGCGCAGAACACAGACAGCGCCAAGGTTTTGTCCGTGGAATAAAAGGAAGAACAGGCGTGAACAGGCCTTGGGAACGGGCGTGTTCCCTTAATGAATTTAGTTCCAACTGTGGTCGCTGCTTGGCGTTAGTGTATACCAGTGTAGTATACCAGTTCCATTGCTTTGGTTTGGTTTAAGCATGGTCCTTCTATCAAAGGACCATGGTTTTAGTAAGGAATTCCAGGTATATGATTTTTAATAAATGAACAAATAGATGATGAAGAGTAAATTGCACTCACCGACATAAACACCCATACAACTCCTTGATTGTTGATCTAAGTTCCCAAGACATTATTTGAAGGCTTTAAAAAAAGAAAGAAATAGAAAACAAACCATTCCAAATAAAACAAGAATAAAACACTCAACATTTGAGTTTTTTATTTGTTTTAGAATTGAGGGCCATGAATTTTATTTTGATGGGCACCATCTACTCGTGGATTTTTTTAAAGTTTGTAAGTATAGTCGTTTATCACAAGGCATATTATTTTTATTATTTGTACATTTTACCCCTTATGCTAGTCCAAAGATTGACTTTGGACTAGCATAAGGGGTAAAATATACAAATAATAAAAACACTTTAGGTAAATTTTTGCTTTAAAAAATTTTGTTTAAATACAGTAGGTCAATAATTATCTAAAATTCTGTTAATTTTTTTTTTTAGAATTAACCAAAGTAAATGATTGATTTATATTGTTAACTTTTGGTAGTTCTGGTCAAATTTTCACTTTTTCATCTTTTTTTAAAAATGTTTTGCTTGTGGGTGGTATGAAATAAAATTCACGGCTCTCATTTATTTCAATTTATTTACAAGATGATAAATGTTTACACAAAACCATACGTGATGTTTGTGTTTACAACGTTACTTCGACATACATCTCAAATATTGAGTATTTTATTTAAAGCTGAAAATAATGTTTTGGGAAATTAGACCAAGCAAGGATTTGTATTTGTGTGTATGTTAATACAGGTAAGTACAATTCACTTTCCATCTATTTTTTAATTTGATATCATTTATTAAAGATCATTCACATGCATTTTTTGCTTATACCAAGAAGGCAAAGCAATGGAAGGAACTCATGTTGGTAGACTTAACATCAAACAACGGCCACTCCTGATCCTTTTACTTCATGGTTTTGCCCGAATTCGAATTAAAAGATTTACTAATGTCGTTATTTCATTTTAATCAGTTAATGGAAAATGGAGGCCTAGCGACAACAGACCTGCTAATGATTAATGTTCACGACGATGATTTATACGCTTCGAGTCAATATTCAGGCGGTGACGACGGTTTATCGCAAGAAAATACGAATCCACGACTTTTACATCACCCTTCGGCATCATCAGAAAACTACTTTGATCTCAACATACCGCTCAACGAAAGCCTCACACGGTTCCACTTGCTGCGAAAACAGTCGGACATTCAAATGATAAAATGCATACAACGTAATTCGACTCATGCAGATTATTTTATGAGACCACCGATTAACCCACTGACATTGTTTTTCGTGGACCCCGAAATCGAATTCGAATACCGACAACGTGTACACAGGCAAGACGAAGCCGAATCCACCAGCGTTTCACTCACATTGGCATCACCGACATTCAACACGTACTTGGACATTTTAATCGCAGCCGTGGTCTACGTGATCGTGACGTTTTCCTGTTTTTTACTTTTTGACACTAACGCCGTATCGTTAGTTTTCTGCTGTTTGGCCACTTCGTGGCTGTTGTTTGTCGTTGCACTGTGCATCAGGCGCTTGTTGTTGGCACGATTTGCATCAAGTTGCCTGCAAAAGATGTACGATACCTGTACTTCTTGGTACCCGTGGCATATGTGCGGAGCTGTGCTCATTGCCTTGCCCGTTGTATCGGTCGCCTCGAGTTCCACGTGCAACGTATGGCGTAACAGCATTGACAGCGCTTTTTTCTGCTGCATATTTTTCGTAGCGATCATTCATTTTTGCAATTTCACGCAATTAAATTGCTGGATGAAGTCTGGTCTAGCGACTCTGTCCGGCATAGCATTGTTAGTTTTACTATGCGTTGATGTTTGTCACGTAGAAAATGCCATTAATATTAAGAATCATACCGGAGCTGTGCTGATTGATGCTGGGTTGTGGAATGGCACGGAAAACACGACCGGACCGGTTTTGTCCGCAGACGTGGACTTCGACTTGGAAAATGACGAATTGGGAGAGCACGGCGAAGCAGCGATGGCTGTGTTACTCCTATTACTGCTCGTCTGGTACGTGAACCGAGAGTACGAAATAAGTTATCGGATCAGTTTTCACGGCAATTTGCTGGCAGAACGCGACCAGCAGACGATTCAATTAGAAAAGGACCAAGCTGACTGGTTGTTACATAACATCATTCCACGTCACGTGGCCGAGTACATTAAGACTACCTCGAAATATTCGGAGAATCACGAAAATGTCGGAGTCCTGTTTGCAAGCATAATCAATTTCAACGAAATGTATGACGAGTCGTATCGCGGCGGATGCGAATGTCTTCGTGTACTTAACGAAGTGATCGGCGATTTTGATGAACTCTTACACCGAGCCGAGTTTAAAAACGTGGAGAAGATTAAGACGATCGGAACGACCTTCATGGCCGCATCGGGGCTCAATCCAAAAATCAGACAACAGAACGTACATCCTCACCAGCATTTGTTCGAGTTGATGGATTTTGCGCTCGCTCTTCAACGGGTCATCGACGCCTTTAACGCAGATCTCTTGGGTTTCAGCTTCATTGTACGGATCGGGTACAACTTCGGTGATGTTACCGCGGGTGTTATCGGCACAACTAAACTGTACTACGACATTTGGAGCGACGATGTCAATATAGCTAGTCGCATGGATTCCACGGGCGTAGCCGGACGTATTCAGGTGCCTAAAAAATGTGTCGAGGTGCTAGGAGAGATTTTCGATTTCGAACATCGCGGTATCATTTATGTCAAAGGCAAGGATAATATGGACGTGTACCTGCTGGTCAGGAAGAAAGAAGAGGCCGATTATCGGACTCCGCGTGAAACGGATGCAAACGTTGTCGTATCGGCGGCTTCAATTAATCGTTGAAAACTTTTTATTGTATTTTAATTAAGTGTATGTGTTAATATAATGAAACATTTTATATATACTTTACGAAAAAGATTATTTATTGTTTTATTTACTGTAACATTCCTTTGATTGAATTATTATGAAATGTTGATGCACAAGTGTCAAAATTTTTTTTTTTTTTTAAAGTTTTTGTTTGCTGTAAGAGTACCGACCGTAAGCACTATTTATATTTATAAATAATTTGTTTATCTATTCAGATTTTGCAGGTTAATGGTTTACTGTACGTACGTTTTGTGCTAATGCTAAGAAATGTAAATGCACTGCCTTTTCACAACAAACTGTGATCATAGCAATGTCTGTTTTGAAGTACTTACAATTGAACGCTAAGTGTGCCTATTTTATTTGATTTCTATTGCTAATTAAGTGAACTATTCCTAATTATTTATAATTTATATTTTTATTTTAAATCTATATCTAGTTATATTTCCTTGAAATTCCAGCTTTAATATTTTTTTTAAAAATTTAATCTTACAGGTCTAGTCTTTTATTTTACTTGAAAAATACAAACTATATTACTATATGAATTTTATTTTTTATGTTTTTATGTTTAATTTCAATTGCTTTTGCACAAAAAGGAGCCTTAATTGATAATATTGGTAATTACTATTGTAATTTTTAAAGTTTTTATCGTGAAATGATGTTACCATTTTTATAGTATGTTACATGTAAAGTTGCGTAATTAGTAGATGTTTATAAGAATTATTGTGATTTCAGTGTACTATACAAATAAAAACGTTATTGTATTTTGTAAATATTAATCTTATTAACAGTAATAAATGGAATGTTAATTAAATCTTAAATGTTAGAAAAATGTGTTATAAATAGTAAACAATTGGAGAGTATTTTATGCATTCTAAGTGTCTGGTACCGCTGTGCTGTACTGAACATGCTAATAAATCCTTTTAGACATTATTTATTTTGATATTGTGTTTATAATATTAATTCTATCGTAGACTAGAAAGAGTATATCTAATATATAATGCTGTATTTGTCATGTGTGTGTATTCGAGGGTACTTTTGTGCTCTGGTGTATTTCATTTTTGTTTTTTGCTTTATTTAAAATTGTCAAATTTTCAAAAGGAAATTTTTTGCGTGTAAATTGTTCACATTTCATTGTAAATAGTAAGAATTATAGACCAAAATTAGTTGAAATGAATATTTATTCGTCTTTTTGGTCGAATTATGAATGAATTTGAAGGTGTTTGACCCTTGACTTTGGAAAATTTGAAATTCCGTTATATTTTGAAATGTTTGAATTTTGGTAAAATTCTAGAATACAAGTAAACGTGCTGATTTATCTTTATTTCTCGTTTCCAATCTGTTATTTCTCTCTGGGGGATGAGGATGGTGATGAGATGAACTGAATTTGACTGTTATTTGCTAGGCCTAAATTAGGGTTTCCTTGATATGAACCTTCGTTCACCGAGATTTGGATAAATTTTACAGCCCGATTATATAATTGATTGGTTTAGGTATTGTTATAATGAACATAAATTTCATTAAAATAATTTGTTTGCAAAATCGTAGTATTCTTTGGGTATTTAATCGTTCCCATCATTCAGACGCCACCGAATCTCGTTTTCCGGAGAAAATTCTCTAATAGCATTGACAGTGCTAGGCGACCAATAGGGTAGTAGGCAAAGAGTCACGTGGTCATACCAGACCAATGACCGAAGCGCTGTCAGCTCAGAACGGCGGCCGTCGGCAGTCTTCTCTGCCGAGTGTAGAAAAACTTTTCATCAACAGCCGCCATTTTGGCTGAATTCGACTCCGAAATTTTCAATCTTTCTCCGTGGGATTTTAAGTCGAATCGGGCTTTTGCTGGGCACATTCAATTCAGACCCATAGAAAATAGCCACCGGAAGAGATTTAGGTTGTTTTGGGAGAATCGGATGAGCTACAAGCCAACGGCGGCAGGTTAATGGTTCGGGGAATATTGTTTTGTGCTTTCAAATTACGGTGTGTGTTTTCGATGGTGTTGTGACGCTCCCGAAAATGCCGTAGCTTGGGCCATCGTAGATTCAGTGTGTGCCTTGACTATGAAATCAAGCTTTCTACTCTAATATATACGGATTATGCGGTAAATTTGTTGTCATTTGTGATCAACAAGTTACGGTTCGTCGTCGTGAGGACTCAACCCTGGTAAGGGGCCTCACTCTCCCAACATGGCCGACAACCTGGTGGACGGGCCCCCGAGTAAACGGGCCAAGCTCTCGTCGCCTAGTGTTACTCCTAACGATAGTGCAGGTAAGATTTGCCCTCTACTATATAAAATGCAACCTCCGATCTTGTTTTATTCATTTGAAACGGCCCAAAGTCGAGCCTAACGTCGCCCCGCACTCATCGTGTTTATTGCCAGAATCTCAGTTTCGTGTCATGAGCCCCATCTTCCGACCGACCATTTCGGAACATATAGGCCTACTTGATTAGGCTTAACTAGAGCCTAATGAAAACAATATTTCTCTCTGTTCCCATATATTTCATCCACATGTTTTATTTTCTGTGCTTTGGGTTCATTCTAACCGATAAATTCGCCCGCACACACTGATATTTTTTTACATATCATGTTCAAATCTTTTGCTTAACCTTGCCAGTGTCGTAATGTTTACATCAGAAAAATGTGTCAGATTCGTGCAAATTATGTGTTTTATTCATTTTTTACGTCATTTTAAGTGGATATAAAATGAAAATAAGGCTGCAAACAATGTGTAGTAAGTACATTTCGCTGGTGCTTTGCATCATCTTCGTCGCGAAAATGGCATCTGTGCTGAGCTTGCTTCAAAACAGTAGTCATTTTCTAAGGCGAGCAATTTTTCACGTTTAAAAAATTGTTGAAAAGAAAAGAATTTTGTCGCTTTGTAAACACGATGTTGCACTTAAATTTTACTCTTGTTAAAAAAGAAAAAAAAATATTCATAAAAATTAAATTTTTTTTTTTTTTTTTTTTTTTTTTTTGTTTTTTTTTGTAAAAAAAAAATTACAAAAAAATAACTTAAGCACAGCCAGACAGAGCACTAGGTAAAAAACATAATAAACTAAATAAATA
>JH431832.1:204595-237173 GCA_000239455.1 Strigamia maritima
TTAATTTTTTTTTTTTTTTTTTGTTTTTTTTTTTTGATTAAATTTAAATTTTAACTTTAACTCGAACTAGTACCGGGTATTTATTTTTGCTGTATTTATTTTTACAGATATATTTGGAAATTATTCTTGGGATATCGACTCCTTAGCCGATTTACCGGACGAATTAATACCTCATGGTAGTGAACCGCCAAGATCATCGCAGCTGGGCAATGCCAGCAATGTTTCGGTGGCTTCTAGCATGCAAAACGGTGCCGTGGACTCGAGTTCACAGCCGGACAACTGCAGTTCATCCCAGCAACAACTACAGAGGCAACCTCAGTTGTCGCAGTTGCTTCTAAACAAACAACCAACTCATAATATGTTGAATACTACAACGGCCAGTCCGCAACCGAATCACGGGCAAACGAGTCCGAACGTTAGTTTCGCCAGCATGAACAATGTGAAAAGTCCTCACAACAGTAATTTACAATCGCCGCCAAACGTGACAGTGAAAGGGGCGACAACGTCTCATAGTATTTCCAGTGAAACGATGAACAGCATTATAGGTGGAAATTTACCTAGTAGTTTAACGAACGCTGTAAGCAATTTGCCTAGCAGTCCAACGAGTGGCGCTGGGAACATGTCTTCGGGCAATTTAGGCTTACCGATTGCCAGCAAGCCGAGTCTAGTTAGCAGTGCAAATTCTGCCAATAACATGCAACAATTGACTCAAGGGAATTCGGCACATTCTGGACAGCAAATACCCAATCAGTTGATGAATGGACCTCATCTGGGTATGAGTGGGGCTGGAGGTCCTACTGGCATGTCACGTGCAGTTGTGCCGACCAATGTGTCGATTAATGCCAACGGAAATATGTTAGCTGGAGCAATGTCGACGCAGTCCAGTTCATCACACCAAAGTGTAGGTCATTCACAAATGAATTCTGCTCAACCTGGACTAAGAATGCAGGTAAATAAAATTACTTGCGACAGTGTGATGAAAAATAAAAATGGGAAGATTTTGAGTGAAATGTGTCCGACCAGACAACATTTTTCCAATTTATATCTTATCGTACCGTTTCGTTCAAATCTAACCTTCTAATGTTTTTTTTTCCAAGGGACCTGCTACAACTAATCTAAGTCAGTTACAGCAGACTGTAAACGCGGGAAGTCCGTATCACAATTTTAACTCTCCTTCGACGGTCGCGATGGCGATGGCGACTTCGACGGCCACCATGCAATCCTCCATGACGTCGATGTCTGGTTCAGTGCAAAGACCACCGGTTAATGCGATGGGCATGCCGGCGAGGTTTTCAACAGCAGTAGATACGACAATATCGACGGTAAGCTCACTTTTGAACGTTAAATATTTCGAAAATGATTCGCTATAATTGCATTTGCATTGTTATTCGTGGTGCTAGACGACAACTCCGCAGCCATCACCACAAGCTCCAGCAACGCCAGCAGCACCAGTCACTGGTGCTACTCCTACGGCTGACCCTGAGAAGCGAAAGCTCATTCAGCAGCAGTTAGTTCTTCTCTTGCACGCACACAAATGTCAGCGTCGAGAGAGCCAACCGAACGGGGAAGTACGACAATGTTCCCTGCCTCACTGTCGAACGATGAAAAACGTTCTTAACCACATGACCACTTGCCAGGCAGGGAAAACATGTCCAGTTCCACATTGTGCTTCGTCTAGGCAAATCATCTCTCATTGGAAAAATTGTGTTCGCGTCGATTGTCCAGTGTGTCTACCGTTGAAGCAGGCTAGCGAAAAGAGGGCTGGTAAATATAGAAATGATATAATGTTATTTGCAACGTTTTGCTTTATTGTTTTTTTTTCTTTTTTTCTTTTAAAGCCGCAACACATCAGGCACCGACCAATCAGGCTGGTCCTGCACATATTGACATGAAAAGGGCTTACGATGCGTTGGGACTTCCATTCATTAGCAATAACATAAACCCACACATACACATGCGGCCCATGCCTGGGCCTCCATGTAAGTATTTGATATACTGTTCTAATTAACAATATCAACAAATTCTACGCAACTACAATTTGTTGAAAATTGTTAATTATTACGTGCATTCATTGTGAATCAAAATAAATACTTTTCTAATATTTAATGTTTGTTTTTTAAACATTTTTTAAACATTTTTTTATTTTTAGCGAATGAAATTCAAGTTCAACGCCAGTCAAGCCCCAACCAAGGTCTAGTAAACAGTCCTCAACCTCCTGGACAGTTACAAGCAAGAACGCAGCAATCCTACGTTAATGCAATCGAAGGGGGCCAAGGAAATCAAGTGAATAGAGGAGGAATTCCTGCTGCAGCCAATCAGCAATCTTCCAATGTGTCCCTTGCCCAGTTGTCGCAACAGGCGACGGGTACGAAAGATTGGCACCAACACGTCACTCCAGATCTCAGAAATCATCTTGTTCATAAGTTGTTAGTGTTTGCTTATTTAATTAGCTACATTTTTTTATGAGTATAGGTTTATTAAATTTTTGGTTTGTTTGTGTTTGTAGGGTTCAGGCAATATTCCCAACTCCGGATCCAGCAGCACTACTGGACAAGCGAATGCATAATCTAGTCGCTTATGCGCGAAAAGTGGAATTGGATATGTATGAAATGGCGAATTGTAGATCTGAGTATTATCATTTGCTAGCGGAGAAGATCTACAAAATCCAAAAAGAGTTGGAAGAAAAGCGGCAAAAACGTAAGGAGCAGCAGCAAGGCGGCCCAGGCAGTGTGTGCAATAATAGCCCATCGTTGAACAGCCCACGATCTGCGACACCAAGTAAGTTTCATGTTGTTGGCGAGGCGAAGCAAGTTTGTTTGTGGAGGAAGATACTAAATCTCTTTAAATTTTCAGTCGTAAAACTGTTATCGTTATTAGATTTACCAGGTGGCCCGACCGGGCAAAGCCCAATGCCTAATGTCACTGCTCAGCCACGGATGGCGTCTACCACGCATTCGATGGCGACAGGTCGGGACGTATTTTCAGTGCCTCCACCAAATCAGATTGTTCCTGGCGCAGCACAATCGCCTATCAACTCGTCGTCACAAGTCTCGCTGCCCAATCTTGGCGTTCCTTTTGGAAATGTGGTTATCAATAACCAACAGGGACTCAATTCTAATTTTCCAATGGTAAGCTCTCTTTATTAAATAGTCAAATGTTTTTTAAAAAAACAAAATTAATTGCGTTATAGATGATGCCTTCGCCGTCTCCAAACCCTATTGCCGGTCAGTTTAATACCAATCTTACACCTCAGCAGTTCCAGGAAGCAAAGAACCGACAACTACAAGTAACTATTTGAATGCTTGTGTGCTACGTTGTAAGCATTAACATTTTATTTGTCTAATCAGCAACAGTTAGCTCAGGCTCAGTTTTCACAAGGATCAACGCAAGTTACTTCGATTCGGCCGCCAGATACACATGCGAATCAGGTATTTATTGCTGTTTTTGACGATTGAATTGAGTTTCTACATGTGTTAATTTTAAATCAGGCTCAGATACTTCCATCCCAACAAATGCCAACGCTAGGACCTCAGACTCAGTTGCCGCAAACACAGCTGACTCAACAACAGTCCGGTGCGCAGCAGCAGATGAACCAGTCGAACAACCAACAACTCGGAGCTGCAAACCAACAAACTCCGTTAAGTCAGACGCAACAAATGCAGCACACTCCTGTGCTACAGCATCCTCCTTCGGTCGGAACGCCTCAGACGCAGCGTCCTCCATCGACGCAGCCGACTCTGATGGATGTGAACATGTCGCAACCGCATTCCGTGCAGTCGCAAGCCACGCCTCAGGCGCCAACTCCAACATCGCAACAGGTTGTGAGCTCGCAGACACCGACTCCAAATCCAACTCGGACACCGACACCAAATAGTCAAATGAACGATGTAAAACCGGACATAAAAACGGAAATTAAAGTTGAAATTAAACAAGAGCCGCCTGATTTGCAAACTCCGGTCTCTCTATCGGTTTCTACTCCGGCTGTGAAAGGTTTGGAAAACTGTTTTATCATATTTTTTTTATATACGTGCTCATCATTACTTAATTTTTTGTTTTAGAAGAACCAGTGTCCGTGAAAGACGATCCTTCCACTCCTATGTCAACAGCAAGCACAGGAGACGTACTTCCACCTTCGGTTGATATGAAACCGGCCTCTGCTGATGTTCCTCAACAGTCTGTTAAACCTAAAGGGCCGAAAAAAGGTTGGTGCAAGGACTGTTGAAACTTAGAAATGATGGATTTTTTAAAATGATTTCTTTTTTTATGTTAGTTTTTAAACCGGACGAATTGAGACAAGCTCTAATGCCAACCTTGGAGAAACTGTATCGTCAAGATCCTGAATCTTTACCATTCCGACAGCCAGTCGATCCTCATGCTCTTCAGATACCTGTAAGACAATTGTTTTAATGAGTGAAACTTGAACATATTGGTGGTTTAGCTGATTCTTTATTATTATTATTTTTTTATTTTTTTATTTTTTTTATTTTTATTTTTTTATTTTTATTTTTTATTATTATTATTATTATCAATCCTTATTTTCAATTGAACTAATAATTGAATTCTACCTTTTGTTCGTTGTCATTATTCCGCTCGGAATTCTTTCTTAAACTTTAACAGTTAGAACTAACATCATCATCATCATTATTATTATTAATGCTTGGATTAATATAAGAGATGAGATGTAGTTTCTTACACGAGAAATTGTACTTGAAGAAGGCCCCAAACACTGTTGAAATAGGGAACACTGTTTGCGACGTGATTTCAATGTATTTAATTTTGAATGTTCGAAATTACATCGTATCTCTCCAGAGTTAAAATTCATTTAGCATTTAAAATTTTGATTTTTAGGGCTTTGCTCAGAAGAAATACGGCGAGGTAATGTAACTTTTTTGCCCCCTTTAATTTTAAAAGAACTGCAGCATGAGCGAGGGAAGTAAATTTCAATTTCATTACCTCGCCTGGTTCTTCTGGGAAAATTATGAAAAGTGATTGATGCACATGAAAAAGATTGCATTTTGATTTTCATGTTTTGCTTGTTTGTGCTGTGATTTTGAAAGTATATTTGTAAGGCTAGTTTATGAGAAGGAAAAAAAAAAAGATGTCTGCTTGTGTTGAATTATTTTTTCTATTTCAGTTTAATGAAATCATTTTATTTTATTTTTTTATTTACAAAAAAAACAACAAAAAACAAAAAACAGGATTACTTTGATATTATCAAGAAACCTATGGACTTATCCACAATCAAACGCAAGCTAGACACAGGACAATATCAGGACCCTTGGCAGTACGTCGAGGACGTGTGGCTTATGTTTGACAACGCGTGGTTATATAACCGAAAAACGTCTCGTGTATATCGTTATTGTACAAAGGTATAAACAAAGCGGGGAAAAAAAATTTTATTTTTTTAAACTTCAATTTTTTCATCTTTTGTTTTTTTTTAGCTTGCTGAAGTTTTCGAACAAGAGATAGATCCTGTTATGCAATCGTTAGGTTATTGCTGCGGACGGAAATACGTGTTCAATCCTCAGGTCTTATGTTGTTATGGGAAACAACTATGCACGATTCCAAGAGACGCCAAATATTGGAGTTATCAGAACAGGTTTGTATTTGTTATTTGAATGGAATGATTGGAATATGATGATTAAACCTACAGAAATTAAAAAAGATGACCGTGGTAATTTTTTTTTAATTTTTGGAGGGTTAAGATTTTGCTCGTCATGTGCACAGTTTTGAATTGCAAGTGTTTGTGGAATATATCATTTTATACTTTAGTATTAGCATGCTTTTGCTTGCATTTCGCACAAGACAAATTAACTTTCTATTCATCATTTATTTTATTATTTTTTTTTTGAAATATTTTCTAATGAAATGCTTTTTGTGCTTTTCCTCTCTTTTTTATTTATCTATTGCCGTGTCTTGCGTTCGTTTTCCCACTTCGTCTCTTGTCGTTGTACACTTTCTGTGTGGCCCCCCCCTTCTGTTTTTTATCTTTACAAATCCCATCGCACGTGTGTCCAATCTTGTGACGAAATAGCTTAAGGCTATATGGCCTTCTCTCTGACAGATACACCTACTGTCAGAAGTGTTTTGCTGATATTCCTGGTGACACCATTACGTTAGGCGATGACCCATCGCAGCCACAGACGTGAGTATTAATATGATGTAGAAAAGGATTTTGTAGGGGATTTAAAATGTTTTTTTATAATTTTGTTTCTTAGGATTATCAGGAAGGAACAATTCATTGAGATGAAGAATGATGCTTTGGACCTAGAACCGTAAGTTGAAACACTGCTTAGGATGATGGAACGTTACTAATTGCTGAATTAAATTTTACAGGTTCATCGAATGCATCGACTGTGGACGCAAGTTGCATCAAATTTGTGTACTTCACATGGATAATATTTGGCCATCTGGGTAAATTTCAGTTTGATTTTGTTTTTTAGAATGGTGTTTATAATACGGGAATTAATCCTTTTTTTAGATTTGTTTGTGACAATTGTTTTAAAGCCAAAGGACAGAAAAGAAAGGAAAATAAGTTCACGTCTAAAAGTAATTTTAATTTTTTAAGTTGCTGTATTAAATTTATTGACTATTGTTGTTGTAATTCGCAGGGTTACCAATTTCAAAACTTGGTACATTCATTGAGGCTAGAGTGAATGGTTACTTGAAAAAGAAAGATACTGGGGCTGGTGAAATTACGATTCGAGTTGTTTCTGGTTCGGATAAAATTGTGGAAGTGAAACCGGGGATGAAAAATAGGTACGTTGAAAGCAGAAAGATAATAAATTGGCAGTTTTTAATGAACTTGTCTTTGGTATTTCAGATATGTTGACAGTGGGGAACTTTGTGATCAATTTCCATATCGGGCCAAAGCGTTGTTCGCATTTGAAGATATTGATGGCACTGATGTGTGCTTTTTTGGCATGCATGTGCAAGAGTACGGATCTGATTGTCCTCAACCGAATACAAGGTATGTTATCGAAATGCTTGCAACGGGTTGTTTTTACATATTCTTTTCTTTTTCAGGCGGGTTTATATTGCCTATTTAGACTCTGTCCACTTTTTTCGTCCAAAGCAATATCGTACTGCAGTTTATCATGAGATTTTATTAGGATATTTGGATTATGTAAAGCAATTAGGGTAAGTGTGAATTAACATTTTGCTATTTTATTTTTATTTCAATGAATTAATGGATAAATTGTAATTAGGTATAATATGGCACACATTTGGGCATGTCCTCCGAGTGAGGGAGACGATTACATTTTTCACTGCCACCCACCTGAACAGAAAATTCCAAAACCGAAACGACTGCAGGAATGGTACCGGAAGATGTTAGACAAAGGAATCATAGAGAGGATAGTGTTGGATTATAAGGTTTGTTAAATGATTTTTGTTTGATTCGAAATGAGAAAGAGTAAGAAATAAACGTGAAATTTCTTCAGGATATTTTGAAACAAGCGGTTGAGGATAATGTTAGCAGTGCAGCTGAATTGCCATATTTTGAAGGAGATTTTTGGCCAAACGTTCTCGAAGAAAGCATTAAAGAATTGGACCAAGAAGAAGAAGAGAAAAGAAAGCTAGCCGAAGCAAATGCGGCGGCTGCGGCCGCTGCGGCCGCGGCTGCTGCAGGCGCTGCCGGGGGCAGTACAGAAGGCGACGAGGGACCAGATGTTAATGTAAATGTAAGTTTTCAGTGAAACTATGCTGATAATGATCGGTTTGTAATGACTTAAACTGTCAATCGTGTGTAGGTATTACAAGGAAAAAAGAAAGGACAGAAAAAAGCCAAAAAGTCGAATAAAAACAAAAGCAACCAACGAAAAAATAATAAAAAATCGAATGCGCCGACTGGGGGAAATGATCTGTCCGATAAAATCTACTCTACAATGGAAAAACACAAAGAGGTATTACTTTTGAATTTTGCAATGATTCATTAGATCTGTTACTAACGGATGAATTTTTATTCTGATAAGGTCTTTTTTGTAATTCGGTTACACTCTGTTCAAACGGCAGCCAACCTGCCTTCTGTCCAAGATCCCGATCCGCAGATCGCTTGCGATCTCATGGATGGCCGTGATGCTTTCCTTACTATGGCAAGGGATAAGCATTATGAGTTTTCATCACTGCGACGAACTAAGTTCTCCACTATGGCAATGTTATACGAGTTACATAACCAAGGTCAAGATCGGTTTGTTTACACGTGTAACAATTGCAAGACTCACGTGGAAACTCGTTACCACTGCACAGTTTGCGATGTATGGGTTTTTATAAACATTTTTCTATTTTTTTGTATTTGTTTTAAATTTATTTTTATTTTTAATTCCTTATTCTAGGACTTTGATCTTTGTGTCACCTGTTACGAAAAAGATGGTCATCCACACAAAATGGATAGATTGGGCTTTGATTTAGACGATGGGTCTTCATCTAATGACCAAAAGCAAGCCAATCCTCAGGAATCGCGTCGCTTGTCTATACAGCGCTGTATTCAGTCGCTGGTACATGCTTGCCAGTGTCGCGATGCCAATTGTCGACTGCCGAGTTGTCAGAAGATGAAGCGCGTTGTCGGGCACACCAAGAGCTGCAAACGAAAGACAAATGGAGGCTGCCCTATCTGCAAACAACTCATTGCGCTCTGCTGCTATCATGCAAAACACTGCCAAGTAAGTCCGAACGCAGCGGTTTGCAACCTGTTGTACGCGTACCATTGTAGTGGTGCATAGTGGTACGTCGTCTAAGTGGTAGCACTGTTGTGCACTTTACTACAACAGACAAATGAAAATAACTTCATCTGTCTGTTGTACAGTTTTTACAACAGAGAAGTGAAAATAAATTCACTTGTTTGTTGTAAATTTTGTTCAATCTTCCAGTGGTTTTTTCCAGAAATACATTTTATTTATTTTGGGTGGTAATTGTTGTCATGATTGCAAAAATACATAGGTTATATTCAGCATTTGTGTAATCGAGAAACTGGAGTTTTGGGGGTTTCACATGTCCTTTTGCACTCTCCCGACGGAACATTTTTGTAGTGGTATGTTTTGATGTTTATTAAGTGGTATAAAATTTCAAAAAGTTGAAAACTACTGTCTTAACGAATTTGTTTAAAAATTCCGACTTTTGACGACATTTTATGCCACAAATGCGTTCAATGTTGTACATGTCGGCAAATTAAAAAACATAATTTTTTTTTGTTCGGGCAATAAAGTATTTATTTGCCAGTAAAGAATCGTTGTGACATACAACAAAAAAATAAAATAAAAATTAATTTTAAATCGATTAATTCTTTCCTCACTCAAATCATTATTTTTTATTTTTTTTAGGAAACAAAATGTCCTGTGCCTTTCTGCCTGAACATCAAACACAAGCTCCGCCAACAACAGTTGCAAGCTAGACTACAACAAGCGCAGATGTTGAAGCGTCGTGTTGCCAGCATGACGACGATGAACCGGCAAGTTCCGGCACAACCAATTGCCGCTCCTCCACCGAGCCAGCAGTCTCCAACTCCACATCCAGCGTTGCAGAGCCCGCAACAAGGCATAGGCATGAAGCCGGCAACGGCAGGACCGCCGGCTGGTGCTCTGCAGGCTGTGCAGCACGTACAAGCAGCGGCAGCTCGCCAGCAGGCTCCGCACATGGGTGCAGTGAATTTTGGCAAGGGCAATCCAGCCATAAACAACGGGTCACCGGGCGTGATGCAACCACCACCTCGGCATCCGACCTTGCAGAAGCCCATGAATCAAATGCAATCGGGAGGACGCATGCTGCCTCAGATGGGTCAGTGGGACAACCGATATCCGTTGCAGTCGCCCATGCAGCAGCAACAACCGCAGCAGCAGGTCGTGCCGCCTCAACAACAGCAGCAGCAGCAGCAACAACAACAACAATTATTGCGCTCTCCCGTACCGGGTTCCATGATGGGTGCTATGAACCAGCCAAATCCAGGAATGGGTCCTCCCACACAGCCGGGATTGCAGCGTCCTGGTCAAGTGCCACACGCGTTGCAACAACTACTACAGACACTCAAGTCGCCAACGTCGCAGGCGCAACAACAACAAGTGCTAAGCATTTTGAAGTCGAATCCTCAACTAATGGCGGCGTTTCTCAAGCAGCGGTCGGTGCAGCAGCAGCAACACCAGCAACAACACCAACAACAGCAACAGCACCAGCAACCGCAGCCGCCGCAGCAGATGCTGCAACAGCAGTCGTTGCAACAACAGTCGTTGCAACAGCAGTCGCTGCAACAGCAGTCGTTGCAACAACAGTCGTTGCAACAGCAGTCGTTGCAGCAGCAGACGCTGCAACAGCAGACGCTACAACAGCAGTCGCTGCAACAGCAGTCGCTGCAACAGCAGTCGCTGCAACAGCAAACGCTGCAACAGCAGACTCTGCAGCAACAGACTCTGCAACAACAGACACTGCAACAGCAGACGTTGCAACAGCAGTCGCTGCAACAGTCGATGCCTGGTGGGTTACAAGCGGGGCTGCAGGGTAATCAGGGTCCACTTACTGGCAACATGCAAGGAGGTTTACCGTTGGGAATGCAGACATTACAAGGGGGCATTCAGAGCAGTCTGCCCAACAGTATGCAAATGGCGACGAGTACGTTGCAGCAAGGAATCGGTGGACTGAAACCCGGGCAGCCGCAAATGAGTCCCCAACAGCAACAGTCGCAGCAACAGTGGTTCAAACAACATCAGTACCTGACGATGCAGCGCCAGCAGCAGCAGCAGCAGCAACTACAGCAGCAGCAGCAGCAGCAGCAGCAGCAACAACAACAGCAGCAGCAACAACAGGTTCCTCAACAACAGACTCAACAAACCGGACAGTTTCAACAACCTCAGGCACCGATGTACGGACAAAGGCCGCGGCAACCGCATTTTCCTTCGCATCAAAATTTTCAAGGAGACGCTAATGCGGGCAATATTGCTCAGTTTCAGCAGTTCCAGCAGCAGCAACAGCAGATGCAGCTGCAACAGCAACAGCAGCAGCTCAAACAGCAAATGGCGTCGCCCAATCATCCGCCGATGAGCCCGCAGCAGCAGCAGCAGCAGCAGGGTATGATGGGACATCCGCAAGCAAATCCCCCAGTTTTATCCCCTTCTCCGCAGCAACTGATGCAACAAGTGAGGTCGCCTCCATCGGGTGCTAACACGTCTCTTCCTCAGACCGTGCGGTCTCCTCAACCCATTCTATCGCCTCGCAATCAACCGTCTGCGCAGGGTCAGCCAATTCCATCGCCGCGGAACCAGCAACCAGCACGGTCGCCTCATCATCCCGCTCAAACGCATTCGCCCCATCCGAGTCAGACGATGCTGACCAACGCCGACCAGAGCCAGCTCGGCTCCAACAGTGAGCTGATGCTTCCAACGATGGCCGGGACGCCCCACGGGGGGCCAGGCAGTGCGAACATGGCACCGCTTCGAAGTCCGGCCAATCAAGAACTGGGTTTGTCACGAGACGAATCGGACTCGTTATCCCAACAGGACTTATCTTATATTGATACGTTTAGTGAGTGACGACGTGACGAGTAATAACAATTTATTCGAATTATTATCATTATTGGTTTAATGAACATGATGACGAGAGAATGAACCTCTAGTGGCAATCGATGCATGGGACTAGAGATGAGATTACTCCCTTAATATTGTATTTTGTCTGGTTTTGACGAGAACAAAGAGGAAATAAGTTTTCTTAACATTTATTTTGTATTTTGATGACAAAATGGCTTGCTTCTTCGAATTCTTCTTCCCATCTCCCCGATTTCCCGCTTCCCTACCTTCGTCCTTTCTTTGGAAAAGAAAAATGATATACATATAAAAAAAATAAGAAAAGAAAACAAAAAAATAAACAAAAACAAAACTGAAAAAAAAATATGATTCCCGCTCCAGGATGAACTCTTTTTATCTCGAAATGATGGAAATTGTTGATGTGTATAAAAATGGAAATAAGAAATTTTCTAGAATCAGTATGTATACCTGTAACTGCTATGAATAATTAATAATAACAATAATAATAATAATGATAGTAACGATCATTTGTATAGTTAGTTGATAAGCAGAAATATTTGACACTTTAGGCTAATGGTGCATCATCAGTGATATAGAAGAGATTCTTTTATTCTTATTTCCCCCTCTCCTCTCTATATTGTAGTTGTTGGAAAGGTTAGGAATGGTTGGTAGCTAACGTTTATTTTTTTCTCGTTTTCTGTTGTTCTGTCTAGGTAAACGCTGGGAGTAACCGGTAGGATGGTAAAGGAAAAAAGGAAAACAAAAAGGTTTTTTTTTTTGTTTCGGATAAGGAAAGAAATTGAGCGAATTGCACGTGGAAATTTTTGTTGCTATTTTTTTATCAAATGAAATGTTGTGCACTTGTATTCCTATACTTTTTTCTCTCATATATTTGATGGGAATTTTGAAACGATCGATCAATTCTATTTTTTATTTTCTGTTTTGTTTTTTATGTAGGCGAAATTTTAAAACTTTTCATTGTTTAATTTTGTTGTCATGTGTTGAATGTTGTGTCGTGTTTTATAAGTTTTGCGATATTTTATTATTACGCTATTTTAATTCAGATTTGCAGGTGAAATGAGATTTATCTATTTGGAGATGAAGAGTTTCGAAGTTTGAATTCTTTTCGATGTAGATTGAATACCCTGAGAAATAGTCTCTTCATTTTTATTTGTCTTTCCCTGTTGTACAGTTGCTAAAAATGTACAGTTAAAACGAAAAACTTAAAAAAAAACTTAAAAACTTTAAAAAAAAATTTAAAAAAAAACTAAACAAAACAAAACAAACAAGAAAAAAAATCCATGGGCTGACTTTCATCAGCAATCATTTTGTAAATAATTGATTACAAATCATGCCTTTTTGTGAAAGAAAAACGAATGGTGAGAAGTTATTTAATGTGTATGTATTTTCATGCAGGGGTGTCTTGTTTTCTACACTCTTTTTTAAACAAAAAAGAAAAAGCTGCAAAAACCCAATTATTTATTTAATGCACTCGAATTTAAAAAAAAACAAAAGAAGAAAACTATGTACATAATTTGGATTTTTTTTTCTTTGAAAAAAAAAGTGAAATTAACTTTTTTTTCGTAGCATGTAGTTACCTACCCTAGATGTAAAATTTTGTTGGTAATTTTTTTAAAAGTTATTATTTTTTTATATATATTTCTTATTGTAAATGTATACAGTATGATTGACTATTAAAGGAATACTGACACCCCTGACATGATTTTTTTTCTCAAGAACCGACTCTAATCGAAGAATTATTTTTTTTGACAGGTTTTTGAAGCCCAAATGGAGTAAAACACAAATTTCGACATTAAGTGCATTCAAATGGATTTTAGTTTAAACTGTTAATTTTAACTTTGTTTTTCACAAACTGGAAATCGTTTGTTTGTATTATTGCAGTTTAATTTAAATATTTGTGTTTATAGCTCTAAACACTTATCTTAGTCAAAACGTGTTTGAATGTGCCTACTGTTTTGTCCGTTGCATTTTAACTCCATTTCTTATTTTAATTGCAGAAACATTTAGTTTGTCGAGAGATTTGAGGAATTTGATATCCATAATGGCAGAAGCTAAAAAACATTTTTTTATTTCTAAAGGTAATACAATATAAAATCCCATTCTGCATTTTTCAAGATGACGAAATTAAAGAAATTAACTCAGGATGAGGAACTACGAATTTACGATGTAGTCACTTATTCCTTGATTATTCTCACAAAAATAGTGTACAGATGAATGTCGGCTGGGGAAAAGGCTTCTGGCTTTACAAAAATATACAGTACTTCCGTGTTATTCGGGGTTTATTTATCAAACCAGTATCTATTTATCTGGTCTTAGTATTTCGTTAAATATCGACAAAACTAAAATTATTTTTTTCTACAAATTAAAGACACTTTAAAAGGATACATAACTGCTAAGTGGATGCACTCATAAATCATTAAATGAATTACTTATAAATACTAAATTAAAATAAAAAAATAAAATTAATACAAATTAATTTTCAACATTATGAATTCACAAACAATTCTAACTGTCGCCGATACCAATCTGGAACATCCATTTCTTCGCTGTTTATTCTCAGACCGTATCCATAATTGATAGTTAATTCTTCGCCTTTTTTGATCGACTGTTTTGTTCGGACAGCCACAGTACGGCCAAATCGTGGGTGAGTGAATCTGAAAAGTGTCATCTGGTTTAATTAACATTTACTTACAGTTTTCTAACATTTTTCAGTTTTGAATTACAGCTCAGTAACGCAATTTGGCTGAAAACTGTGATTGATTTTGTGGCCTAAAGTCGCACAGTATCTTCTCGTGTCGACCAATTCGGGAGGAACATCTAAAACTTCGTGCTCATTCACTATCATCGTGTAACCGTTTTCATCCCAACTTCTGGCATCGACCTATAAATAAAACAAAAAAAATATCTAAATCTTGTATTACGTGTTATTTTTTTAAAGCGAAGCAATTTACTTCATCATTTCCAAGTCTGACTCCATTATAAAATGACACAATTACACCAGGGCCAAGATCAAGTTTAGAAAACAAACCCTCATCAGCACCCATGATTTTCGATTGTTTCACGTGAACTCTGTGATTTTTTTCAGAGCATTTTTAGCTTTATTCAATGGGTAATTGAATTAAAGTCTACCTCTCTTCTTCATACGGATCTGGCAGCAGGGGGTCGCTTGAAATACAATCGTGACTTGAAATATCATATTTATATTCGGCACCTATTTAATAAAAGATAAAACAAATTATCAAAATAACTCATTTTCAATTCCTACGTCTCACTTGATGGTACAAAATAAAATTCTGGCACATTTCGAGTTATTTTACTAACTCTGGCCAATTTAGCTTTTATCATTAGTCCATCTTCAAACAGGCCAACTAATGCGGTCCATCTATCAGGGTAAAGGTATGCAATATTTAGCCCGTTTAATTTGCCATCTGAATCCAATTCTCCTATCAAAGCACTTCCATCCTAAAAAAAAAACAAAAAAAACAACAATTAAAAATAAACAATATTTTTTTGGTTGCAATTAACTAATTAAATTAACCTGGGAATTAAACCACCACGTGCCAAATTTTTTGCCTTTTTTATAGTAACCAGACATGACAATGTTCTTCTCATTATCAATCTCTTCAACAAGAATGCACTGATCATCTGTTGCATCTTCATTATCATTTTGTGCTTCTTTTTTTGTCGTACACGTAAAATTGAATTCTTCTTCCGTTTTTTCGTCTTCTTTTGTATATGTAAAGTTGAATTGTTCCATTTTTTCATCTTTTTCACGTACAATAATTTGCTTTTCACTAATGCTATTTTCGTCTCCAAATGTTAAATTACAATCTTCTATTTTTCTCGGGTTTTGCGTCTTTTCGTATTTGTACTGATTGGGAACAATGTTTCTCCGATAGATGTATATTCCCCCCACCAACTTCCGACTCATTGGCGTTCGGAAGTTTGGCATTTTACGCGGGAATAACGTATCTAATACCAAGTTACCAGTCTTCATCTTAGCTATCACCGTATCATCGTATCAACGTGCAAAGTGAATGTAAGGCACTAGATCGAGCACAAAGTGGAATAAAGTGAGTCAAAGGTGTGTATTTTGGACTTGATTTTAGGCTAAATATAAGTGGCCTTTATTTTCTATAAATGAACATCACATTTTGTCACCATCAAAGCAAGCGCTCTAATGTTTTTAAATTCCCAGGTTTATTTTTTTATTCTCAGATCAAGGTTATTTCGGTAATTCTGATAAACTACAATTCGAGCTAGCACAAATTATGACGTTTTACGATTGTAACCGGAATATTTAGATGGTCATTTCTAATGCACGTCTTTTTGGGCACCTGAAAACGAACACGTTTTTTGCTGCGGCTATTTTTACGTTTTTGATTTTTTAAGAGCATTATAAATATATATATATATATATATATATCTTATTGTTTGTGCCTGCTAATTTTACTATAGTATACCCACATGTCTGGAATAAAACCAATTGAAGAAATTGACCCATATCGCGAAGCTCGTGATGGCAAAATTCGTGAGGTTGGTTCACAGGCAGTCTGGTCTTTGTCATCGTGCAAACCAGGTAGGTATCAAAATTGATTGGTTTTGGAGTTTTTATTAATACTTTTAAATTTTAGGTTTCGGTGTCGAACAACTACGCGATGACTGTTTGGACACTTACTGGCAATCGGATGGGCCGCAACCACATCTTGTGAATATTCAATTTCGTAAGAAAACCACAATTCAAAACGTTTGTATTTACGCGGATTACAAGTCGGATGAAAGCTACACGCCGAATCGGTAAATTGAGGCTTTAAATGTAAGACATGTATTTAAAATTTCGTTTTTATTCACATAGAATTTCAGTTCGTACAGGAAGTCATTTCAATGATCTTCAGGAAGTCGAAGTGCTTGATTTTAACGAGCCATCTGGGTGGGTTGTTATACCGCTCAAAGATACTCATGAAAAACCAATTCGGACATTTTTAGTGCAAATAGCAGTGTTATCGAATCACCAAAATGGCCGAGACACGCACATGAGGCAAATTAAAATTCACTCGCCCGTCCAAGATTCAGACTTGGCATGTATCAAAGGACTTTGTTTCACCAGTCCCGAATGTGCTCGTTATAGATGTATTCGATGATGGGACTGTTTTAAGTTGACAAAATTCGTCCACTGTTGATTCACTAATTGGGATATGAATATGCAAGCTTTGTTTTGTCTTTTTAAAAGGAATGTGTAAAATAAGTTTATTCATTTCACTAAACATTTTTGCTTTAAAGAATACAGAATAATTTATTTGATTCTTTTTTAATTAACACAATAAAAATATATTTTTAAACTTTTTGAAACATTATGTAACTTTATTCATCTGCTTTTCAATATGCTCTAATCCTATTTTAGCATCAACGAAAGATGGATCAATATCTAGAGCCTGTTTAAAGTCTTTCACTGCTGCATCAAATTCACCTGAAAATAAAAATAAAATGACTCAAATAGATTGAAAGAGGAAAAAAAAAATCTCATAAACTTTGAGGAGGAAAAAAAAGGATTCAGGTCTAATTATTCTGGGGTAATTTTTCGTTTAAAATCGGTGCCAACTTTGTTTTTTTTCTTTGCATTCAGATTTAATCCTACCCATTCTATATTTAATAACGCCACGGTTATAATGTGCACATGGTAGTGCATAATATTTAATCGCTAGGGTGTAAATTTCTATTGCTTCTGAAAACTCGACTTGTTTATATTTTGCAAATCCAATGTTATTGTAAGCAACAGCTAACGATTTCTTCCTAGCAGAAAATAAAAAAAATATTAAACATAATCAAATTTTAATTCTGAAAACAAACGAACAAACCAATTGCTAATATTTTCCACCATATTTCTAATGCTTAAATTTGCTTCTCGTTTATCTGGAATCTTTTCCTTTCCAAAAAGTCGTAGGTACACAAAACTCGAGACAAAACTGCTCCAATTATTTTACCAATCTATGTACCCGAGCGTCATAGAAGACAAATAATTCATACCTTTGTTACCAGACTGATTGGCGCTGCCAGTTGTCGACTGCTTTCATTTCATCATTCCTTGAACAGGCTCTTTTTTCCTTTATATTTATTACCTGTAAAATCCATCAGTATGTTATCTACAATATTTTGCTTTTTCTTCTGTTCATTCAAAGGTTTTCTTCTATTTCTGTACATGATGTTTGAATTTAATTATTTTCTCCGAATTCTTTTTTATGCGGTGTACTTACGCTTCATGAGAACCCGGCTCCCCTTCTTCGATACGTTCACTACTTACGGTAATCAATTCCTGCTAGTACTTACAAACATTATATATATAAAGTAACATTTGATTCTCTAGATATATGTACTACCAATGATCTTGACTTTTTACTGCACATGAACAATAGCCGCTATCTTCGCGCTTTGGATTTTAACCGCATTTGGTTTTGGGTGACATCAGGCAAGTTATGCAATTCAATAATTTATGGTAAAAACCCGTCTATAGCAATTAAATCATTTAGGATTATATAAAGAGGCACGTCAATTTAAAGGTAGTATTGTGCTGAGCGCATCGACCATTCGGTACCGGAAACCCATTACATTTTTACAGCCATATAAAATTGATTTAAAAGTAAGTTGCATTGAAATGTTATTTCGTAATTACCGTAATCCCTCTTTCTTTACTTTTAAAATAACAGGTTTTTTTTAAAAAAAGTAGTAAAATAGTGTTTAATGCAGGCTTCACTGCAGTTTCAAGTAGCGAGAAGGTGGTCTAATTTGGGCGAGAGGTTGAGCTAACGCGTTTTAGATCTTTTTTGTCGAGTTTTTTGTCAACAAAAATTGAATTTGGTTTTTGTACTTATTTTTTTAATCTTTTTTAAATAGGTACTTTACTGGGACGATCGATCAATGTATGCCGAACAAAGTTTCACTACTCTACATGATGGATTCGTTCGAGCAATTGCTTTGACAAAACAAACCAGTGTGGGTCCATCAATGTCTGAACTCGTGGAGAGAGTTCTGGGTGAATCAGTAACAAGTCCTTTACCTACTGCCGAGTTAGTTAAGTGGATGGAGACAAACGAATTGTCTAGTAAAAAACTTAGGGCTTTGGATAAAGATCAATATGCTTTACAGCCGTTCAAGGCAGCTGATCGTATCTTTGGGAAAATTAATACAAGTCCTTGCGCCTGCTTAAATGAATCGATTTGTTCATGTCCTGATAGAGAAAAATGTGAAAAAGCTGAGTGAGGATTTTGTAGGTAGCGTTTTTTCAGTGTTTCACAAAATTTAGCTTAAGCTTAATAGGTAATCGCAAAATCTAGACGAATTTATTTATTATTCTATTTCCACTTTTAGACAGCAAAACTGTGTTTTCGTTTTATAAATGTATGTTCTCGTTTAATTTATGTTTAAAACCTTAACAGTATTCGCAGATTTATCTGATCAGCGGACAATGATAAGTGACTAGTCAGTCCAGAAAATTATTTATTTTTTTAAATTAATCTCAATTCGTATACTTTTATTTCGAATTTTTACTGCAATCTCGTTTCTTAGAAAAATTGTGATTTTTTGTTTTTTATTTCAGTGCGCTGGACAAACTTTTTAGCACTTTTCTGTGAGATATTATTTAATATGTGCCTTTTGTGAATCTCATTCCATTTTATTATTATTAGTATTATTGGTTCGATACATTTTGCCAAAACAAATAAGTATACGCAGAGTTTAAAATTGTTGTAATTCATCACAAAAGATTAGTTTCGAATACTTCCTTCACGTGATAACAATCAATTTTGATCAGCTGTGATCACTGGCAATTTTCTTTTATTTTTAAAAAAAAATTTGAATGTTATCCATTGAAGGTATTATAAATTTAAATAGCAATCTTAAAGTTTGAGAATCTTAAATAAATCCTGTTAATTTATTTCGATTTTATTGTATTTTTCGTGATGATAAATCAAGATTAAATATAGTGATGTAATAACACAGAAGAAAAAATTTAAATGTGTAAATATTTAAGCATATGTAAAAAAAAGTAGATCTAAATTATTTTCAAAGCTTATAACTATCACTACTGCAACTTAGTAAATGCAATTAAAATGAGCCTTTGTTTGATGTAATGGACTTTATTTATGTTAGGGTGATTTGTGAACTGACTCACTACATATTACTAATATAATACATTCGGTTTTTAAGAGTGCAAATTAGTCCTGTTTCTCTAAAATTACGCACCAATTTCCATTATCATAATAACTTTTTACAATTTGCACTGATGGAATTTGCAAACATAATTTCTCTAGTTCCTGCTCTTGAAAGAGATGGTAGTAGCGATGAACAACATTACTATTACTACCCTGCGAGTTATTCTCTTTATTTTTTAAAGCCCAAGGCACTAGAATATCAGCATCATTGAA
Organism: Strigamia maritima; assembly: GCA_000239455.1. Taxonomy (NCBI): domain Eukaryota; kingdom Metazoa; phylum Arthropoda; class Chilopoda; order Geophilomorpha; family Linotaeniidae; genus Strigamia; species Strigamia maritima. Next base: position 224,538 of record JH431832.1, read on the forward strand.
ATGGGTGCGGTTTACATGAACAGGTAACGGTAAGTCAGGCCTATGTACATCGCCGCCAATAGTTTGTTTTTGAATATTTTTATCCCTTTGTTGCTTGACGTACGAAGACTTTTTCGGCGCTAAATCTTGTTCCATGGCCCAAACGTAGATGAGAATTTTTCCACCAGGTCGAACCGAATCGATTAAGTTGCTAATTGCTGAAAGCCGCCTTTCCTGAAATCAGTAAGCAGTACATATTTAGTTTTAATTCGCTCATTAAGACATGTAGTACTAACTTTTGTTGACAGATGATGAATAACAGCTATGCAAATACAGGCATCGGTACTGTTTTGCCGTACGGATAAATTCACGATGTCTGATGCAAACACTTGGTTTCCCTTTTTCTGACAAATTTCTAATAACTTTCCACTCTGATCGCAGCCAAACTGTAAAGTAAGACAATTGAATAATTAATTTTTAGTCCAAAAAATGTATCTTTGTTTTAATTACGTGAAGTAAATCTGGGTTTGTATTAAAATATTTTCCGTTTCCACACCCAACATCTAAAACTATGGAATAACTGGGTAGAGATTGCAAAAAATCAACAACACGAGGCCATGGTTTGTGACGAGTTTCGTTAAAATGATCCGCAATGGCATCGTAAGTCTAAACCATACAAAATAATTAATAGAAAATATAAAATTCATAATATATAGCAGTATTTACTTCTTGAACATAACGGCGCTCAATTTCATTTGCGCTTATATTTGATTTCTCATTCCCTTGTTGACTATCACAAAATGCAGAGTATTTACAATTACACATTGATTCTTTTCTAACGGACCGAAATGTAAAAGACGTTCTTGTTTGGCGATTATGAAGCGTTAATCCACCATTATCCAACGAAATAACATCGGTTTTCCTCGGCACAATGCTAACCAAAAAAACAAGTAAATTACAAAAATTACAAAAATGTATAAATGCATTTTACTCTTAGTAGTACCCATGTGTCCAACTGTATCGACTTGGGCCTTTCATGATTAATACGCTTCGTCGTGGCACGTATACCGCAATTTTATGACTATCAGAATCGGTAAAATTCATTACAACAGAAGAACCCAAACTTAATGAAACGATTTCGTCATTAAACGATGAGTGAGTATCGATGTGTGGAGGAATTCCTATATAAACAAAAGTTCGTACTATCATTAATGATTTCAAATAAAAATAACATCACTCTTACCTTGCCCAGGTTCGTATCGGTTAACTGTTAATTGATCAGGTTTTAATAAAATCAAATTTCGTTGAAGTAACTTGTGCAGGAAAGGTTGACAAACGTCCGGAATTTGCTCTTTCAGTGGATTTTCCTTGTCTACCGTGCTGGAGTCGTATCGGAATTCATAACCAAAATGTTTCACTCTTCTGTGTTTTAAAACTGCACTATTTGTGCTTGAATCTTCATCCAATTTCAAACAATCTAACAACTTTTTTTCTTCATCTTCGGTGATAAAATCTGAATACACCACAAGACCAGGTGGTAATTCGTTGAAAACATTTTCGTAATTATCCGTTTTTGGAACTGAAAAAAGTAAATAATTAATCGTCTAATTAAAAATGGTCGTAAATAGTATAAAACACCTTCATTAACAAATGATAACAACAAAGACATTTTTGTTCCATTTTCTGTATACAGATCTAAACCCTGAGTCTTATCATAAGCGTTTTTAGCATCATCCATACTGTTAAATTCCAAAAACGAAAATTGTTTTCCGTTAACCATAATAACATTTTTTAACTTTCCAAAATTGGAAAAAATTGAATAGAGTTCTTCTCGGGTGGCTCCAGTCGTTAATCCATAATTGGCGATCACAATAAACTGTAAAGAAATAAAGTATGTTTAATGGTTTTTTTTGCTGTTTTCTAGATTACCAACTTTACCCGTGTAGGATTTAGCGCGGTAGAAATTCCTTCGCGTTTAGAAAGCGAAATTTTAATTCTTTCTATTTTTCGCTGTAATTTCTTTTCCCCATTTACTGCCATGCCAAAATAATTTGATTGAGGTGCGATCTATGATATAATTATAATTTCTTCTACGATGCCTGCAATCAGCAAACATATGAAACTCGGAAACTACTGCATGCCTCAAGCGTCTATATTTACAGTAATGCGCATTTATTTGTAGGTCTTCCATACTATTTTGGAGAGAGGACACTGTTGATTTTTGTTAGAACTATAGCAAAAGCAGAATTTGAAAGATGTGAATTCTGAACGATTTTAGGCAACGCTTAAAATGTAAATAATGTAACTAATCGTACTTATTTGTTATGAGAATACCGTAGTCATAAAATATAGATGTAGTTTGAAAATATACACTTCCATAGCCAATTGTGACGTTTTCCATCTAGCTGGAGTCACCGGATGGCGCTCCCGTCTCTCCAATAAGGTGAAATCGGGTGATGCATTAAAACCGCAAAACAAGGACATGTAATGAAATGACTTGAAATTATTAATTCATGTATCAAGTGTCAGTTTAAATCTAAAATCTCGTTCCGAAAATTGCGAATCTCATTTTAGCGATCGTAGTCCAAGCCTTAAAACGCGCCAAATTCGAGCGCTAAGCTTCTTCGGAGACACAACTGGGAACTTGGACGAACAAGCTGTCAGTATTCGGTGGATTGCATATTTACAGTACGTCTGAACCTTGGTCTAAACAAGGGATGTAAAGTCACTAAGTAAGCGCACTGATTTCATTAAATACAATCTTTATTATTCTGATAAATTACAAATAATAATCAATATTATGGCTAAAAACTACCACTAAAATCACCTTGGCCTTGAAGCTAGTTGGATAAACTCCCAACTATACCAGAGCTCTCTCTTAGCTAAACTGACGTAATAAATCATCAGTTTACTCAGGAGTGACCGCAAGAAGGTAGAGAGATGGATTTTACACTCCCATTTCCAAGAGTAATATAGAATAAGGGTATTACCAGTAGCACTAACCTACTTTAATTAGAATTAGAATTAGAATTCATTAATCATTGAATCATTTTTTTTATCACGTTTTTCTACATAGAGAGAGGATAAATTCAATTCAACTAATCTAAACGAAAATAGACTGTGTAAACATCAAATTCAACACTGAAATTTTGTTATTTACTGTGCCGAATTTGAATTGAATTGAATTTCGAAGTGCATCCAAACTTTATCAAAAGGAACAATCTAATGAGCGTTTGAAGTACCGCGTCTGACGAGCCATTGAACCAACCACTTCAAGGTTATAAGCCACTCGTATGTCGTATTTACAGGGACTCCTCGACGAGCACCACCAAAATGTGAGTTTTTCTGATTTAATTATATGGAATTCCTTTATTGTAGACGTACCGTACCCATTTATTTATTTATTTATTTATTTATTTATCTATCTATCTATTTATTTATTTATTTATTTATTTATTTATTTATTTATTTACTTATTAATTTATTTACTTATTAACGTGATGCGAGTGATGTGGGCCGTGGAGCAAAAAGCGGTAATGAACTCCCGAGCAATGGTTGCGCCCTACTAACAGTAAGTTTTAGGACTAGAACAGTAGATAGATGTAAAGACACTATTCTGAAGACCAAATAAAAGGCAATTGCTTTTTAAAATGCCGCTAGAGTGCATGTGGAGTTGTCGACTATAAAACTAGGGTAGAACAGTCCACTGAACATTAGTTCACTCATCCTCTCTTAAAAGTGGACTGGGCTGTTAAGCAGCGCATCAGTACGGCATTTGTTTGAACTAATTTATGTGTCCTAGTGAGCTGATAGTGCACGTATCAGACTACTCTTGACGTCACTTTGGTACGTAGTTGTTGACAAAATCACACAAGCAAACATCTTAATTCGTAATTATTTTTTTCATCCACTTGAAAACATTATTAAACAGGCGACATTGAACAACACTAAACACGACCACAAACTTCGTCAGAAAACACTGCAAGCTATTCAATAGCAGTCAAAAGCCAAATCACTTTTATCGGCGTCAACATTTAAATGAAATTTTTTTTTCCAAGAAAACAATTGATCATTGCCGACTCCAAAACTGGTTTTATGAAATGCTAACAACTTGAGTTACTGCCAGCTCATCAAAATGCACATCATATCCTTTACATAATGATTTTTAAACATTTTATATCTGGATCAGGATGACATACATTCAAATTCGAATTCAAAATAAAAATCGTGTAGTAATTAGTACTCATTATATCCAACAAGCAGCATCATAACTTAGATTTTTTGATTACGGTACATGTTTTTAGCAATAATAATTTATAAATCCTTTTTACTCATTGGCGCACATTATCATATCATTTTCCTAATGATGATGATGATGGTGATGATAACATATCACAATTCATTGCATCATATAGTGGAAGATCAATTGGCAATTGTAGATTCCTCCTAAACCTAGGGTTGTTTGTTGTTTCGAGTTTTGAGCCATAATTAAGTTGCAATTCAATCAGACATTGTCCTATCATTTTTCATCCTTGATTTCTATTCATTTCCAACAAAATGTATATCTTATATTACGAAACAAGCTGTCGTAGATAAATAGCAATAAGCAATCGTATAGTTTCATCTAAATTTATCACTTTTTCACCTGTATCACACAAGATCAAGATTAAATACCAAGATGGTAGCACTGTAATTCAGGATTGGCGAAGAAAATACACTTAAAAACACGCATCACTTTATGTACTGCACACTCGTTAACACACACAAACCACCAAAGGTATTTTTAACACTGTATTCAGCACGATGTATGTATGCACTGTAATCCAGGGTTTGAAACTTTATATTAAAAACACGGCACTTCTAAATAAAAAACACGCACTTTGAAACTTTAACTTTCTTTTTATTATTCCAGTTTGCATTCGCTAGATTTCGAAATCTTTAAATTATCAAATTATCAATCCAACTTTCTGGTCACTCGTAAACAATAGAATAATTCAATCCTTTGTTTTCTAATATTAGCAAATGTTTATATGCCAATCAAAATTAAACTTAAACTGCATGTTCTTTTCATAATCCAGCATCTATATATAAGAAAAATTGACAAAAATGCATTAATTTTTTATTCATAAGAATGTGATACCAATACCTGTCCTTTGTTTCATGTTGCATATTTTTCATAATACAATTATTAGTCGTATAAGTACCGGTATTGCATTTCATTAAAATATCTTCTTTAGGTGAAGCAGACAGAAATATTCCATTTATATTCCATTTATATTCCATTTATATTACAAATTATGGCAGTTCAATAAATATCTCATTCCAATCAAAGCATTGCAATTCATTAAAATTCCTTTTTTTATAATCCAACCTGCTTTTTCACATTTTTGGAATTTCTTCTATCAAATAATCATAGTTTTATAGTCCATTTCATTAACAAATAAAAATTCACTACAAATTTGTAACAAAATGGCAGATTGCAAGTCAATGAGGGAACTAGAATCCGCCATTTTAAAAGTGGTATTCCATGACGCACTGCATTCCAATCTTCATTACAGATTGGAATGCAGAAGAATGGCGGAAGAAAAAAATGTCGAAATATATTTAAACACTTTTAAACAAAACTCCCGTTGGTACAAACAATAAAGTCGATGTGAAGAACTAAAAGAAAAGGAAACGAGGGAGGAAACCGTTAGTCTCCTATCCCCCCCTTTGTTCCGGAGTTCCGACTTACTCAATACAATACACCGATTCAACTTATGAAATATCCACAACGGCCATAAAGACAAAACCAAACTATCTGAACACATCACAGCAATTACTAGCTACAATAAAATAAGGCCCAGGGGAATTTTGGAAATTCAGATCAAGTATCCTAGCTCCAAGCTGCTTTCCCTTTGCTTTTCAGCTTCAGCAGCTTTTGATGTGTTCATCCGCGCGTGGGTACAGCTTAACCAATAGCAAACCTTCATCTGAGTGACGAACTAACCGATTGGTATTCATAGATACTGTGCATAAAATGAAAATCGACCACAAAATGCTGTATGTTGCTTTCTATTAAATTATTCTAGAAAAAGAATCAATTTCTTGATTTATAAGAAACCGGTATTATTTGTATTTCATATTACATTATTACTAAGTTTACAAGAACAGGCTTTTCTGGAAAACGACGTCATCATTTCTCAAGTGGAAAAGTAAAAAATGGAGTATTCACTCTAGTTTCCACTTTTCCACTTGATAAATGATGACGTTATTTTCCAGAAAAGCGCGTTCTTGTAAACTTGAGTAATTGACATTGGTCACGACCTCTAAGGCAGATTGGCAGTAGGCATTAGAAATGAACTTGTTTATGGCATAACAAGTGAATTTGGCGCCGGAGAATATTTTAAACCCAAAAAGCAGAGCTCGCGAAAAAGAACTATTACTTGAAACGGAATTTATTCGTTTTTGTACTGGTTTTACTGTACTGGTTGTAGTTTTGCAACTGTTAGCTCCTACCATCTCGTGTCAGTAATCGGAACTAAGTTTACAAAAATATCATTTAAATTTCCTTTTTTTATTAGTTACAGGCGATGTCATTAGATGGCAGAACAGTAATTTCTTTCCATAGGAAATTTTCATTAGCGCCTGTATTCGCCTAATTTGAATTTGGCGTTTCCCGCTTAGTAGAAATTTCTTCAGTCGGCAGCACGATGGTTAGCAGCATGCTGCTCACTCTACTAATCATGTTTAGCAGTAAGGTGGTTAGAAACCGGGAAAGCATCGGGAATTGAAGTCAATTTTCAATTCTTTGGTTAGTTTTAAGTGTCTAAACTCCGTTTCCATCACATTGCGAGAAACTTTCATTGGCTAGAGCCTTTTCCCGGTGATTGTTCAATGCTGTTAAAAAAATAATTCGAGCATAAACGAACCATAAACGAACCATAAACGACCATAAACGACCATAAACGACCATAAATATGACCATATTTTGTATTAATGTGCGAACAAACAGGCTCCAGCCAATGGGAGTTTCTCGCAATGTTTTGGAAAACTGAGTTTTAGTTTTATTTTTTTGTAGCTACACTGCAAATTTATGTGTCTAAATTTTGTTTTAGACACTTTATAATAGCTTAAGTTAAAACACTTTAAGAACCTAAACACTGGTTCCATTTAATAGTCGTTTGGGAGCCTAAAAATCAAGGTGACTAAGACAAGGAATTGATCGAACTGCTGCTATGTAATATCCATAGATGTATGGATTTTTAGCAGTTTTCTGTCTATTCATTAGCAGCAGTTTGATCAATTCTTTGTCTTATATTTAGAACTCTGCAGTGACTCAAAAATAGTCACCTTGCTTTTTAGGCTCACCCAAACGACTATTAAATGGAACCATTAGGATTGAACGCACCTAGTGTTAGGTTCTTAAAGCGTCTTAACTTAAGCTATCATAGTTTACAGTGTAGTTTTTAGTTCTTATTGCATAGTTTTCTATCGACATATCTACCATCTGCCATCAATGGCAACAACTACAAAAATAAACGTTTACTGTAATAAATTTAGTTAATAGAGGATTTGCGCAACTGACAAACGTATCAAAGCAACAATTAAAATGTTGTTTTAACAATCAAGTATCAACTTATTTACCTATGAAACGTACGTTCATACGTTTGTGCAAATTTTCAGCTGCGCAAATCCTCTAATAGCAAAAAAATAAACAATAAGCATATATTTTTTCGAAATTTTTTATATTTTTTCGCGACTAAATGTTACCAAGATGTTACTAATGTTAAATTCACTAATCGCTAAACACGTCCTACGAATCAGTTGTTGAAATTTCAGCCTCTTGTTTAAAATGGTTTCAATTCAAAATCGACGTTTTTCCGGGGCAAACCAGAGCCAATTCACGAGTTTATTAAGTTTTATCTTGCATGTAGCACCATTTAAAATACAAACTCCAAAGGAAACTTAAGATCATGGTTATGTCATCGTTATTTTTCATATTTTCTTTAGAAGGATGTCTAAAAAGACTTTCAATATGAAGACAAGAAAAAGACGTGAATAACTTTTTTATTATTTTATGAAATCGCGGACAAAATTATACAGACATAATTTTTTAAAGTTATAGGAAATCAAACAACCTCATATTGTTGTTTTTACTTAAAAAAAAAAAACAAACATTAGACTAACCTTTGGAATAACATCTGAAACGTGAAACTGAAGAAAACATTCAATAATCTTGAAATTGAGCCTCTGAAGTCCCAAGTTTCTCAGAGATAAGTAGGCTACTAATTACTTTTAGATCAGTTTTCAAATTGCTTTTAAAACGTCAACATCACATTTTATTGCTCGTTTAAATTGACTGGGACACAATGAAGGTAAGTAAAAGCACTAGTTTTTAAATAAAAATTACTATAGTACCGGTGTTTACTTTTAATGTTCACATTTCTGTAGGTTCTTTTCTTTTCGATGCTTTGTTTTTGCATTTACATTGCCACTTATGGATATCCACTGGGTAAACTACCGTGTAGTCAACATAACTGTACGTGTTATTGTAAAATCAATATTTTTTACTCTTTTTTAAAGCTGAAGATGAAATTCAACACACCAAGGATGATCATAGTTGCCACGACGAACACGTAATAGCGTCCATGTCTGCTAAACCAATGATGTCCGCCAGTCTCATTGTATTTGTTGTGGTTTGCAACATTTTACGAAATGTAGTGTAACACGGTCATTTCAATTCAAATTGATTATTATTATTATAATGTAATAATTAAATAATCTCTCAAGTAAATTGAAATTCAAAAAAATTTAGGCTGATATCTTGGAAACCGTAAGAGATTCATCATTTCTGACAGCACTATCGTCATTTTCTCACTAAACTGACCTAGTTTCGGCCCTCAAATCATGATTCTAAATTTTGGTGTTTTTTTGCCAAAATCAGTTTTTTGCTCACAACTCTAGATAAATAACTTTCTACAGTATAGTTCTAGAGTGATTGGAAAGCAAAGACTGGGCAAATTTTTCAAAAATCAGCTTAGGCTCATACCGGTATCTTGGAAACCGTAAGAGGTACAGTCTTTCTAACTGTACCAACGTCATTTTTTCTTAAAACTGACCTAGTTAGAGTCCTTAAATCCAGATTTTTAGATTTTTGCAAGTTTTGGCAAAAGCAGTTTTTTTACTCATAACTTTGGATTGAAGAGATATGCTATGCTAGAATCAAGTTTCACTTCAAGATGTTGATGCAATCAATATTTTTATCTTGAATACAGTATACAACTTTCTACAGTATATAGTTCTAGAGTGATTGGAAAGCAAAGATGGTGGGAAATTTTTCAAAAATTAGTTTAAGCTCATATCTTAAAAACTGTAAGAGATGCATTCTTTCTGACAACAACAGCGTCATTTTCTTGCTAAACTGACCTAGTTTCTGCCCACAAATCAACATTCTAAATTTTGGCAAAACATCTTTCTACAGTTTAGCAGATAAGACATTGTGAAAAATGGCTCATTTAATAAAAGATTCAAGTTCACTTTAAGATGATGATCCTGAATACTAGTTGAGTTTTTGCATGATTACTGCTAAACACACACAAGAGGTAATTATTTATTTCTTCCAAGATTTATTCCATATGCAAATGTGTGTGACGTTACAATAATACCGTTTGAAACTTTTGGATTCGTATGTTCTTTTATAGTTATAGACGATAACTAACCCATCATTTATTGCTATGATGATGCAGCATCTGATTATGAGATGGCACACGCACACGATTGGATCAGTACAACATGAAGACCAACTCAAAACTGCACATCCAAAATCATGTACTAGGAAGTAAATCCATTCAGTTGATGTAAGTTTAAAATTAATAAATCACATTTTCATCGCAATTGTAGTTTCCCATATACACACAGTCACAGTGTAGGCTGCAAAACAAATGAAATTCTAGGTCCTAAAGATCTTAACCCAGAAAACAATACCGGAAATGATAACCACTGGCACTTATATTTATTTATTTTCAGATGATGATTTGCGAGCAGTTTTTGCAGTTTATGGTCCTGCCATCTATGAGTCAATCATTGAATGATTTGTTGTTAACTATTGAATGAGTATACCGGTAGTTGTTTGTTTTCGATGGTGTTTGAGATTATAAAATGTTCAGACGTTATGAATTACAATTCGAACGATCTTCTGCCGAGCTGCTACACACGAGGTAATTATTATATTAGGTTGTGACGTCACAATTGTAGGTTTTGAAAATTGCTCATTTTAGTTTCAATTTTCATTTGGATTCGTATGTTCTTTTATACATTTCAGTTGTGGAATCTTTATCTTTTAAGATTTGTGCATTTGTTCGTATTTTGCGTTGTTTTTATGATTTTGACTCATTTTATGCAATAAATGAATGCACATAAATAAATTGCACAGAATAAAGACACTTGTTTATTCTTCAACATACATTTTTAGTTTAACTCATATTGAATACTAAAAACACTAACTTGTAAGATCTTATGTTTTTTTTGAAATTTTTTTAAACAAAACAGAAGGCACTGAATCAGTGATATTTCTTAGACAAATGCTCGATGTTTTTGTAATGCCTAGAATCCTAGGTGAACCAAAATTGAGATATTATGCCTGGAAAAAAGTTTTATTGCAAATTTAGAATCTCATTTATTAAGGTTATTGCAGAGATAATAATTTTATAGAGTTTAGTGCTATTATAACGTACAGTATAATAATTCATTTATTTAAAATGTCCTAGCCTAACGCATTTAATAGAAGAATGATAATAGATTTTATGAAATACTTCCGGCTAATAGAGTTTAAACACATCAAAAATTATTATTTATCGGCAAAATCACCTTTGGTGTTTTGCCATGATGATACAGCGTTTGATTTGAAATAGGCAGTTATTTTATTGTTTACACTGGTAATTTGCATTTTGTTTCTTTTTTCGACAAATGTGATTTTAGTTTTGCTATTATCTTATTTATGATATCTACTGGAACAAACAAAAGAATCACTGACACCTGATTAAGATTAATCAATCAAATGATGATTGTGATGTATTTGTGATTTCCAGTTTTCATTTCAATTCACTTTTATAACCATCAGATTCTTTTCGAAAGAAGACATTTTGCATGCTCAAATTATTCTGAAAAAATTGCAGACATAGGATTTTTTTACGTCAAGTGTGCATCATATAGTTACAGTGCAGTGCAGCTACATTAGTTGCGAGACTATTCTCACGTCATAAAATAGTTGTAACTGTCATTTGGAAATTAAAATTAAAATTAAAATTAAAATATTTTTTAATTTTCGTTTTAATAGCGTTTGAAATTTTTGGATTTGAAGCTATTTTCTCGGTTGTGCAGACTTAAGGATAACCCTTAAAACCCTTTCTTTAGAGCGTCGTTTTAAATGTCTCAATTTTACATCAGGTGGCAGTTTTTACTGTGGAAGTTTCCACAGTAAGTTTTCATTGGTTAGTCAATGTAGGCGTGTTAATTTGTGATTTCCGCTACGTAGTTAATTCATTCATTCATTCATTCATTCATTCAGGAGTTTTTTCAGGAACAGCAAGATTGCGGTGGTCAGAGTGAGTTGAATTTCAGTTAGTTTTTTAGTGCTTTTTAGTTTTTAGTTTTATAGTTTTATTTTATTCTTTTTATCGACTTCTTTTCAGAGCATTGTGATACGCACTATGCATATTTAATTTCGATACGTAATTTCGAGATGTAATGTTAATGTCTCCATATTGGTTTACATGTGTAGTAGTTGTTTAATTGATTAGGCATTTTGCCGGTGCTGAATTAAGTTTAGTTCTTGTTTTATATCTTTAAGTAATTGCTCATTTTGTTTTATTTTCTTCCAGGTTTTTCTATAGTCGTGGCGGGTTAAGGTCGACGGCAACGAGGTGAGTAATTGAGTTTTCAGTTTGTAATTTACATTTTCCTCCAATTTATTTTCACTGTTTACTGATTCTGTTACTTATCGTTCAACTTCAGCTACTTCATGACACTTTCTTTTACATTTATTTTATTACCGTATATATTTTTACTTTCAGTAATTAGTAGAGGCGAGAAAATGTAAGCTAATTTACATTTTCTCGCCACTACTAATTTACATTTTTTCTTACGCTTTACTTAGTTTAATTTTGTTTTATTTAATTTCGCCGTAATTTAGTTTGTACCATTTAATTTTTCATCATTACTTGAATTTCACTTTCTAAACTTTTATTCTCCTACTCATGATTTGCAAAATAATAAAAAAAAATTGTATTTTTATTTTATACAGGTTACATCAGATTCATCTTTGAAGAATAAGTCTTTACATTCCCTTGTAAAAAATATAAAATAATTTGTAAAAATTATATAATAAATTATTTAAAAAAATAATCTCTTTATTAAAATAAAATTGTACAAACAAGAATAAATATATTTTTTTTAAATAAGGTACACGCTTTTTTTAAAAAAAAGGGGAGAGAGGAACACATCCACAAAATTTTTTCCTAAGTCATTCCTCATTCTCCTGACTTAGCCAGTTTTGAAAAAAAATTTGGCAGCATAACGCCCTTACAATGAAATTTTAGGACTCTGAAAAAAAAGGTCATGTATTAAAACTAATATAAAAAAAAATAAAAAAAAACCAGCCCTGTGTCGGAGTCACGG
>JH431832.1:237475-277037 GCA_000239455.1 Strigamia maritima
ATACAGTAGGAAATTATTATACAGTAGGAAATTATTATACAGTAGGAAATTATTATACAGTAGGAAATTATTATACAGTAGGAAATTATTATACAGTAGGAAATTATTATACAGTAGGAAATTATTATACAGTAGGAAATTATTATACAGTAGGAAATTATTATACAGTAGGAAATTAGATAGCGGTATTAAATAGTACAAGAAGAAAATGTGAAAACTCAACCTTTACCCGCCTTAGCGACGGAAAATCCTATAGAAAATTAAATCATAAATTAGTGAAATAGAACTTAACCTATCATAAAAAACTAAACAACTAAACAACTAAAGAACAAAGCTTAAAATTCAGCACCGCAAAATATCTAACCAAATTAACTAGAAAACTAAAATCTAATCTAATCGAATTAAATTCAAACTTCGTCGAATTCAAAAGCAAGAAGTAATAAAACATCAAAAGATAAAAAAAAAATCATCTAACATAAAAATGTAAATTAAACCGGACAACGCACACCAGTTGCAATTTGCATTGTGATGACCTAGATGACTCGACAGACAGTGCTGCCATCCGCCAGTCATTATTTCTCCAAGTGTCCCGTCGACATCGCGTCTCCGGCTCCAGAGCTGCATAGGAAATACTGAAAATACAAGTTTCATCATTAGGTAAGTATAGAAATATGTTATTTTGCAAGTTCTTTTAATTAATAATTTATTTTTATTTTATTTTAGGGAGCATTCGATTTGGACGACAAAAACTGCGCAAAAAAGGAAGTTTGTGTATTCAAAAAAATATTTAAAAAAAAGAGTAGATTTTGTAATTATTAAAAAATGAATAAAAAAACAATTTTTTTTACACATATTCAATTTTATTTAAAAAAAACAACAAATTTCCATTGAAATATAAATAACAAAAAATCAAAAAACATCGAACTCGCAGCAATTAAAAAAAAAACAAAAAAAAACAACCAAAAGAACAACCCCTCGGAAGACAAGCTGAAAAGGTCAGCTTCACGGTATAACGAATCCCGAAATACTCAGTTAAGATTCACCAGCCTTTATATTAAAGTAACGGTGGGGCCCAGATGTGCGCGGGTCTGGGCCCTGGATAAATTATACCTCAACATTGTGTCCTCTTCACAGTTCTTCCATGTTGAATGTTGAATGTTGAATGTTGAATGTTGAATGTTGAATGTTGTCTGGCCTAGAAAAAATAAAAAAAATCAATATTAATTAAGTGTATAAGTGAAGTATAAAATCTTGAAACAAAATACAAACCGAGAGTAAGCACTAACGACAAAATATTCAAATAAAATAAAAGTAAATGATAAAATATTAATTAAATTAAATTAAATAAAATAAAATAAAAGTAAATGATAAAATATTAAATAAAATAAAAGTAAATGATAAAATATTAAATAAAATAAAAGTAAATGATAAAATATTAATTAAATTAAATAAAATAAAATAAAAGTAAATGATAAAATATTAAATAAAATAAAATTAATATCAAAATCATAATTAATAATAAAATGAAGGTAAAGCGGTTAAATAAAATGAAGGTAAAGCGGTTAAATTAAATGAACGCGATAAAAGATTTAAATAAATTAAACGCGATAAAACATTTGAATACCTAATATGAAAGCTCGTATAATAAAAGCAAACGGCCAATTTAATTAAATAATATGAAAACAAACAGCCTATTTAATTGAATGAAATGACAAACGAAAGTAAAAAGCTAACGGTTTATAAAACAGTCAAGTTATTCAAATGCAACTACAGAATTAAGTAAAAATAAAATAACGAACGAAACTTACGAATTAACAACGCTGCTTTCTCCGCTGCTTTCTGCATAGAAATCCGAACAGAACAGCTGGAAAATTGCTAATTTCGACGAGAAATAAGACTACTTTCGATGAATACTTAATTAGCAACAATCTGGAGCAGAATTCCCGCGAAACTATCTGCTACCTGGTGTCAATGGCAACAACTACAAATATAAAAAAATTAAATTTTCACGTTTACAGTCACAAATTAGTTAAGAGAAAAATTATTTACAATAAAACCATGTCAAAAGTAAAAAAAAAAGAAAAAAGAAAAAAGAAGATATTTGTTTGAGTTTTTTTTATCTTCAAACAACTAACGACAGAAAGCGGCGACTGCGAAAAACAGTTTAAAATATGGTGTTCTATTCTTCTCGAGAGATGGCAGACCGGGGCAGAACGATTGATTCCGAGCCGGATCGAGAAACCAATCACGAAATGCTCTCGCAGTTGGCTCCAATTCCAAATTCCCTAACGAACACAAAATTAAATCAAAATAAACAGAATAAACGGGGTGTAGGCATCTGGTCGACAGTCGTCAGGCCGACACAGTGACAGCATGCATTTGGTCGACTGGCGTTTGGTCGACAGTCGTCTGGGCGGCACTATTTGGTCTAAAAGAGTGCCCAAAAAATGCCCAAAACAGCGCCTAAAAAAAAAAAATTAATCTTATACTTGCGCATCTTGTACCGCAAGTAAACATCACGTCATCAACTATTCAAGTATCGATTTTAGATAGAACTGTGAAATAAATCAAGAGATTTTTGTTTATAACAACAATCTAATTTAAATTGAGTAAATACAACAAAATATAATTTTGACCACAATAATTTATTCACGATTTGAAAATTTACGCTGCATTGCAAATGTTTACAAATCTGGAAACAAACATTTCTTTTCTAGTAATGTCAACTTCAACTACCAAAAAATGTTTAAAATTTGATCTATTTAAAAGCACAAATCCAACATGGCTTCTTATCTCAAACATATTTGGTATAAAACTCATTCACACTTTCCTTGATCATAAAAAACCACACATTTTATCAATTTTTTTTCTTTAACCCAAAAATGCAATTGCAATGCTCGTTGTGAAATAAAGCCATTATTTTACAAATAACTTGATGTTATAAATGTTTTCCTGGACAATCCTGCAAATGTGCATAATAGACAACAAGCCAACTGAATTCAACCATTCTTAGAAATGAATAAAACTCAATTTCGGCAAACTATTCGAATTATCTGATAAATAATGGTTGTGTCTACTGCAAAACAACTACATCTACAATTATACAACCTTGGGATGCTATGCTACAGTACTGAAAGACAAATAAGTAGAACGGCTGATCTATTGATCTATTTAAACCTCCTGAAAAAAGAGAATGTTAGTAATTTTTCTTTTCAAATACGGTAACACAAATGTCGAAAAAGTAAAAACCCTCCTAAATGTTATTCTTAAAATCTTTCAATATAATTATATATGTGTATATATACTTCTCTCAAATATAATGTATCGCAACTTTTAAGTACAATATAACCTTACATAATAAATTCAAATCTCATTCCAAGCTGAACACGTTTACATGTGGGCAACAGTATGTAAAAATATGAGCAATTTTCTCCAGCAATAAACTAGTGATTTACAACGATAATCTCCAGAAACAAAAGAAACAACTGCACTTGAAGCTGGATGGATTACTATGAGATTTCCACCCTTTTTGTTCAAAAATCATTTGTTTTGTTTTCACTGTAAATATTTATAAAGCTTAAAGCAATGATTTCCAGAATCAGCAACGACAACATGACCAGAATCTGTAAGCGAAAGACCTTGTGGACCATACAATGGATCTGCGGCGGTATTAACATACGACAGGAAGGAACCATTGCAATCAAACACCTAATAAAGAAATAAGAAATAAAAATAAAAATAAAAAAATAAAAAATTAATTCAAGTTTATTTCACGTAGTCACATTGTACCTGAATTCGACTATTTCCCCAATCGGCCACCAGGATGTTATCCTGCGAGTCGACTGCAATCCCAGTGGGTGCATTAAATTGGCCGTTGCCCTCACCGTTGGAACCGAAACTCATCAAGAAGCCGCCATCTGGATCAAACACTTTGATGCAATGATTATGAAAATCAGAAACGACAATCTGATTCTTATTATTAATAGCGACAAAATGCGGGCCGGCAAATTGATTCTCCTGATTGCCGCGAGATCCGAACTTATTAATCATTTTGCCGTTCGTCTGAAAGACAATAATGCAGCTGGCCTTGTTATCGACTACGACAATGTGTCCATCCTGATCCACGGCGACGCCTTTTGGTCCAAGGAGTTTGCCGACGCCGATACGATTAACGAATTTGCCACTCGGTTCGAAGATGCTCACCCACTTGTTGTCGTAATCGGCGACTACGTAGTTGCCATTGTCCAAGCAGGCCACGCCCGTGGGCCGCTGCAGCTGTCCCGCACTCCTGCCCCTGATGCCGAAGCGCAGTTTGCATTCTCCAGTGGAAGTAAACACTTGCAAGCATTGGTTGTTGCTGTCTGCGATGATGATTTTGCCAGAATTCGAACAACAAACTCCTTGCGGGTTGGTGAATTCGCCCTTGTTACGTCCCTTGAAGCCGACACGCAAGAGCAGGTCATCTTCGATCGGATTGCTGCGGCGATTCGAACCCCCGGATTTGGCACTTGGAGTGCGCTTTGTGGCATGTTGGCGCACCCCGGTGGTTCGTGGGATTTTCGAACTCGGTCTATCACTGGAGCTGCTTTCCTCCTCTAGGATGGCCTGAAAAGCGAAAACAATCTTAAATTACATTTTATTCTTTCATTCTTTCGCTCACTTTAATACGGAAAGGACTTCCTTTCACGTGTTGGTCGAAAAGTCGAATCGACAGTTGGTATAATCCCTCTTTTGGTATCGTATACGTCAGGTCGTAGCTACCATTACGATGATCGATCACTTTGGCCGTATAACAAATGGGTGAAGTTATCGAAACAATTTCGGCGGTGATTTGCGAATGACCGACTTTTACTAAATCACAGTTACGGTCTTTACTTATGACAGTGACGAGTGACGGGTGTCCGACGATGCAATGCCTTAAACCTTCTCCAGCAGCTGTGGTTTCAAACGCAATTGCGCTGTTGCTTTGTATACTGCCCATGTTATAAATGCATTTTTTAACTGCTGGTAAATCCGATTCGTTGAAAATCAAATAATCATTTTCTTCAGGCATTTTTTGAATCTAAAAAAAAAAAATTAAAAAAATTAACAAATTTAAAAAATGTTAAAAGTACGAACTGCGAATACGTGCCTGCATTGTACTAAATTCAGCTAAACGTTCAGCCATTTGCTTTTTAACGATGAGAACTTCAGTATCGCTGCCGTGGTTCAATGCTTTTTCAGTGAATTCACAAGAACTCGTCAAGTTGTTGAGACAAGCGTCGAGTAATTCCCTCTGCTGACAAAGAATGTGCTGTTTGCCGCTGTACGTCTCGTCCAATTCAGATAAGAGCAGCTGTCGTCTTTGTTCGAGCACGTCTTTCAAGGAATCGAAACAGACGTTAATTCGATTTTCCGCCTCGGCGCAGCGATTGCTCAGAACCGTTTCCAAATCGGTGACTAAATCGATGGCTTCTTTCAATACCGGTACCTGGCATCGATAAAAATGATAAAAAAAATATGTGAATGTCGTAATCTCTGACACACTAAACGAATAACATGAACATACAACTGATAAAGATTAAATAAAGGGCAAGGTTATTCAACTATAGATACGTAATTCATTAGCTCTGAGGTCATTTAAGTGATGCAAGAAATAAAAATTTTAAATATTTCATTTTTTTTTCTCTTCTCTACAGGTATATCTTTCGAGAATTTAATTTATAAATTTCCCAAAGATATTTCATAATTGCTATTAACCAGACATAAAAAAATTCAATACCATTCAGATAATTTGTTTGGCTCATGTGGAATTATGCACTTTTATTGACGCCATATTCCGCACACAATAAATCATAAAACATCTGTAATGATAATGCGCAAAGCATATGGAGGAAAAAAAAGGTTAAATATTTTCCTCCTCTTACATACACATAGATAGCATTTCACTACATTAATTCAGGTCCAATGTCCAAGAACAATGTTAAGTAAAAAGAATATTCCTTACAAATAAAATATAAATCCATTCAATCCAAAAATTAATGATAAAAATAAAAATATTTTAGTTTTAAAAATGTTCACACCGAAAAATATAAATAAATAAACAAAGCATTTTGACATTTTGTAAATTTGTTTTTTTTAAAAAAAATTTATTACCTGTGCGTGTGCTTTATTCAAAAGTGATTGTAGCGTTTCTTTTTGTTCATCAACAGCTTCTTCCATGTGCATCGTTAAATGACCCTGGTGTTCCAAGTCAGTGCAAGTGCAACAAATTGCAGTCTCACAATCCTGACAGTAAAAAACTAAAAAAAAAACAAAAAAAAAAAAAAAAAAAAATAATATATATATAACAAAAATAAAATTACTCATAAAATAACATTCTAGCCAAACATTAAAATGTAAAATCAACGTAAATGACAAACCCTGAATCAGTTTCTCCATTTTGCTTTCCGTTTTCATTCAATGACAAGAGCGATTCATCCATGATCAAACTTCCCATGGCAACAGGGTAACTAACATAGACCAAAAGGTAGAAAGCCGACCTTGTTCATAGAAACCAACGGAACAGCAACTGGTTTGCCAGCAGTGCACAGCACAGCAGAGCCAAGCACAGTTGGTTTGTTTTGTACACGTGGGAAAAAGGATGTGACGGAACTGCAGCCAAGCTCAACTAATGGCTTTCTTCGCCACTTACCGGAGTAAATGAGCTTTGAAACTTATCTTATTTCATTACTCAATTTTTTAATGTAAACGTCTTAGCACCTTGATGTTCACTTTTGCACCATAATTATTTTTTTCCACATTTTAATTTCGAGCCGTTAAAATTTAATTCTATCCGTAGTTTATTGACCTTGATATGATGAGAGAGAGGAGCGAGAGAGAGACGTTTGAATCGTTTGATGATTTAAATGTGAAAACAAAAACAACAAAAGCCAGGAAATTGTGTGTGCATGTTGTGTTGTTTGTTATTTATTTGATTGAGTTGAGGTTGATAATATTAAGTAGGTCTAAAGTTGAAGTTATGAATTAATGGACAAAAGAGATTCGAGATTGGATCGGAAATACATACCGGTCATTATATATTCTAAGGTTATTAAATAATAATAATAAATAAAAAATAAAAATAAAAAATAATGTCAAGGTATCAGAGATATGTAATAATAATTACTAATTACCAGCAATACACGAGTTTATCACATAATGTTCAGGATTAAAATCTGACCCTATTTTTGAAAATTGTTTTAATTGAGCCTCAATTGCTGCAATAACTAAATACTGATTAGTGTTAGTCATTTGAAACCGATAGTTTCTTCAAAAACACTGATACCATTTCATTTGGGCATTTTGTCTATACCAAAACAAACAAGCTGCCTGAAACAAGAGCCTTATTTATTGTTCATCATTGTCTTTCGTGCTTTGTTACGAAAATAAATATCAACCAAAAGAAATTATGTCCTCTTATCTCGTTCCCACAAAGAATCGTCTTTTCATCTTATAGTTCTTTAGTTCACAATTTCGTGCCGCATTTCACCTCTGTCACCTATTTTGGTGTCTCACTGTTAGAACTTAATTTTTTTAAGAAAAATAATTTCCTCAATTGCAGTGAAGCCTAGTATAAGTATAAGTTTGTCCAACCCCATAAACCTGCTCTGATGACTTGAGATAAAAAAACAAACAAAAAAAACAGCACAAGTTAGATCAAGATATTGTCGGTGTTATTTCAAAATTTTTTTTAAAAAAAAAAATTGAAATATTCCTATCGGCCTAGGTTAGGTTAGGTGTGAACCAAATGACAACTGTCGGACCAAATGACTGTCAACTAGATTTGTTTATGAACCTAGTTCTTGTTGAAAAACAAGCAAAAACTAGTTTGATGTTTTCAAATACCAGTATACTTGTGATAAATGAATCGTAATCTAGTTTTTTTTGTTGGAATATTTGATAACGGATGTTACCATTTTCCCATTAGATGGCGGTATGTGCACAGACCGCTCAAGGAAAGAAATAAAAAAAGTCTTGTGATACACATAAAAAACATTTTAGATCTTACCGTAATGTTTGTCCATGATGATTAGCGCAAAGTAGTAACATATTCATCCTCTCATCGTCATCGCGCTCCACAAGAGCCAATTCATTCAAAGTTACCACTTTGTGATCTTGGGTGAGCTCAATCTGTATAGAAATTATTTATCATATTAAGTATTAATGTAATCTTTATTGAAAACAGATCTAAATCGATTTCCTACTTCTCGATGATTATCCGCACATTCATCGCATAGAAAATCAGCACAATCTAAGCATTTATTAGCAGCTGTGATGCTGTCATCACCGCAAGCCTGGCACGGGGTGGGAGTTTCCAGAACTTGCATCACATTAGTTATAAAAACGTTGGTCTGGAGTGCGGTAACTCCTTCTTCTGGCAAAATGGACTGCTGACGGCAAACTGGGCATGTTAAGGTTAAACTCTCGGCCGGAACGTAACCTGTTAAGCATCTTTCACAGAAGGTGTGTAAGCAGGGAAGAACCTACAACATTAAATTACAAGTTTAAAAATAAATTAACACTTACGTCTTCATAAATGACATTCATCTCTATCATTGCAACTGGGCAACTGGCTAACAAATATAAACCATTAAATAATTTTTTATTACCATGTTTACTCATTTTTGACCCGAAAACATCTCAACTCGAGAAAAAAGAAATAGTTTAAATATGGTAATTTCACTTTTCACATCACCTGCTGCTCATTTTAATTTCAAATGTACAGCATCTTACAGCTGCTGACAAGTAGAAATCGAATTAAGCAACGTTTTCAACGGACCACACCAGTACTTCAGAGTTCAGACCCAGTTTAACTGTTAACAATTTATTTTTCTACACTTTCACACTGAACAACGATCAAGCGATTAGTTTTAAACGCCATGTTTTGGTCATCAATCAATGCAGCAATTAATTTAATTTTACGATAAGTAAACATACTGGAAATTCATCGGTAACAGACTTGACTGCAGTAAAATTTCCTAGCACTTAAACAAAGTGCTTGCTACTACTTATTCAACGCAGACGCAGCGTCGTGTAATTTTGAAAACAGCACTTCGGGCCAATCAACAAGAATCACGCTTGAAAAAATGCCCTCGAATCATTTTGATGTACAAGTACAAGTAATTGCTGCTGCAATTTGTCAAAAATTATTCGAATTTTTTCGCGAATACAAGCTTCGGAAAAGTGTTTTTAAATAACTTGTTTAGTTAATGTATCGGGTTTACATCACCATCACCATGGCATAGCACGGTTTTTTGTTTAGTTTCAACATCGAGAGAAACGCTAAATGTTTCTATTTTCGAATGCACTTTCTGTTTATGTACCTACATATTTATTATCTGCTGTGTGGTAATGTTGTTTGTAACCAAGACAGGTGCAATTACACTAGGTGCGTTCAAAGTTAAAACCATAATTTGACTTATCTTAATCTGGCATAATCCTGACTTATTGATAAGCCAGGTAAGTCATTTAGATTGTGAACGCTCCTTTTTAAAAAATTATGATTAAAAATCATGTTTGTGTTAAGGTAGTTTTTTGAGCTGATTTTTTTGCTTGAAACACTTAGCTTTAGCTGATAAATTGTCAATTCTATCACGGCCAATTGATTCCATGAAAATCCGTCGAGAAAATACTAAAATTTGTGATAAATAATGAAAAATTTTTTGGACGGACCATCAGCGAACATCGTGACCGACGTAGGTGCATGTTCCGCGACCACGATGTTCGGTGGCTTCCGTCAAAATTGTTTGTCATTATTTTTCGCTATTTTTATGCAGATTTCTTATGGAATCGTTTGGATGTGGTTAAATGACATCCCCACTTACAAAATTTACAGGTTTTATTCGCTAAAACCTCAGTTTGGAGTCAAGAAACATCATGCTTGATCAAAGATGGCTGCCAGTGAATGACTTATGCATAAGTCATATCATAATTCATGATTAGTGTGACTTATCAAAAAGCCACTTATCACAGTTGACTTATCTGTTTAGTGACGCAATTTAGGTCACTTCCGGTTTGCCATAAGTCATTTCAGACATGACTTACGTATAAGTCATGTAAGTCATTTGACTTTGAACGCACCTAGTGACCACAATAACTGAAATCTTGAAAACAACTGCAATTAAGTGACCATTGATGAAGTTAGACCAGAAATTTCTTCAGCATGTGTCAACTGTCTGGTCTCAGGCTGGGCTGGGCGGGATAACTTACAAGTTAGTTCGACCTAAAGATTGCCTGCCTCAAGCTGGAAAGTTATACTGCAGTTGTCCGATTTCTGTTTTTAATACAAGACTTGAATAATGGAAATCTTGATGATTAAAAATAGAAACAATTTTCATTAAAATTTATGCCGCCACTTCTCCTTTTCAAATTGAAATGTAGGGATTGTATTGTATGCATTATCAACCTGTTTATACGTATAGGTTATCGCAAAGTTGGGAGGTACAAACTGGAGAAAACCGAGGGCGCGTTAGCGCCCGAGAGTTTTCCCAGTTTGTACCAACCAACCGAGCGATAACCAACTTAAATACTTTTTTAAACATCTGAATAAGTAAGTAATGTTGAAAAATTACCATATATTAATTAATTGTTTAATTAAAATAAAAATTTAAATTGTCGGAAGATATACATTCTTGTCAATGCAACATTAGCCGGAAATAAGAAATAAATACCACCACTTGCCGATTACTAAAATTATGGTACCACGTGCCTAGTACTAAAATTATGGTATCACGTGCCTATTACTAAAATTATGGTATCCTAGTACTAAAATTATGGTACCCTAGTACTAAAATTATGGTACCCTAGTACTAAAATTATGGTATCCTAATATTAAAATTATGGTACCCTGGTACTAAAATTATGGTATCCTAGTACTAAAATTATGGTACCCTAGTACTAAAATTATGGTACCCTAGTACTAAAATTATGGTATCCTAGTACTAAAATTATAGTACCACTTGCCTAGTACTAAAATGAGTTTAACATTGTTGCAACATGAGTTTAATACTTTTTCATTTTCTCATAATGCCAGGTCGATAAGTACTTATCAACCTGTCGATCAAAGTGTTTATCAGTTTCGAAATATACATTATTATACATTAAAATATATTATAATGTATTAAAAACGTTTGCAAGTATTGTATATTTACTCTGTGTAGTAGAGAAGAAGCCATTTTTATCAAAGTGATTTCACAATTGGTTTTCTTCTCTACTATACAGAGTATATATACAGTAGATGCAAACGTTTTTAATACGTTTGCATAGATAAACGCAACGTATGTACGTTTGTTTCATGTACGCAACTTTTTAAGTTGTTTTTAACTTTAAAAAGTTGCGTAGATGAAACGCAATTTACGACCAAATGATTTAAACGCCGCCCTTGAATTACGACCGCACCCTTCGGCTGCAATTTATAATAAACGCCGCAGCCCTTAATCGACAAAATACGGTATCCAGGTATAGCACACTTAGATCACGCACTAAAAAGTATTTAATGTTTGTTACAATCTTATAGTTTACCAATCTGTCATTTTCGGCTAAAATGTGTTAAACTCATTTCTCTCTGTTTTTATGCAGCATCCAATAGTTCACCTTCGACTGGCACATGGGATTATGGGAGTACGCCATGTACATCCCCTCCCAACAACCTGCACTCTTGTGCCAACAGCCCCTACAGTACTCTATGAAGAAAAACAAAACTCGCTCTACATTTTTTAAGGCAAAGTTAATGATTTAATCTGGTTTACGGTACTTACTCAGTAGTGTAAACAAGGCATAACTACAACTTAAAAGCAAATACTATAAGATAAAAAGATAAACTGAAACCTTCTGGAACTAATTAAAAAAGCCTTTAATTATTCCTAAGTTTGCTTTATTTATAATTATAGTATACTTTTACCATTTCATTTTTTTAATCTAAAAAACTGAAAATAGAACTTACTTTTGGTTGTTGAAATCGGCCAAGACAAATGCCACAATTGAGAAATTGTTTATCTATGGTTTTGATTAGTGACATTTGATTGACGTTGGCAGCCATTGGAAGCTCAACTCCTGGCGGTTCGCCAAACGACGATGTAAACTGCATGAAAATAAAAATGAAAAATGACATTATATATTGCAATATTTAATACATTAGACATTTTCATCCATTACAACAACAATTTTCTGCAAGACATTTAATTAATCTCAATTTTCTTTTTTTTGTTATGAAATGAAAGAAATATAACAATAATAATAAAAAATTCAACAAAATACTTGTCATAAAACTATTCAAAGAAATAGTTCATGAATTTAATGAATGGTTCTGCTCGGATCCACCTTCTTTATTCATCATAGGTTAATGGTCCTAGCAATTCTTCGAGGAAAGGGTTAAAAAACCAATTCTGGACTCACTCCAATTTCTAAAGTCAAGGTTATGATACGAGCATACTTTTTTCTTCCCATGGCATTAAGGAACTTCCATTTCATTAAGCCCATTTCCACGCCTTGGTTCAATTGTTTTTTGACATATGTTTTTGTTGTGTTGATATAATCTAACATTCATTTTATTTATTATTATTAATTAAGCCCACTTGTTTTAATTTACTACTTAGCTATTACTAAACAATATGATATGACCGCGATAATCATTAATTCTCAAACTGATTAAAATCAAAATTCAAAATTAACACTTGTCATCTTCCAAAGAAAGAGAAAGAAAGCCAGGACAAAGGTGGAGTCAGTTGGTCGTCTATATTAGGATTCTCTTGCTCCATTTTGACAATTTTAGGCCACATCAGTCAACAAAATGCCTGCATATTTTCACATCATTTTGTAACAATATAATTTTTCACTTTAAGTGCCTAACCCCATTTTGATTAATTCACACCAAGAAAAATTATTGCGAAAGACTTCTAGTGCAGTTCTTCCTTGTGAAGGCAAGTAAACACCTGCAAGACTGTGGGCCATGATCAGACCTACATATTATATTCATTACCAGTATAAATACAATTTTTTTTATAACAATAAAGTGTCTTTGTGTTAAGTAGCTTTCAGCTTTAGATTTAGATTTATGAATACTAAACTTAGTTTTTTTAAAAAAAAAAAAAAAAAAAGAAAAAGGGCATGTCGGCACGCAAGGTGCTAGAAATTGTCTTTTCTGTTTGAAACCAAGTATTTTATCACACATAACCTGTTGATGTAATTTTAACTTTGCTTATATTTATTTGTTCACTTCATTTTTAACTAAAAAATAGGTTTTAAAATGAAAATTATAATAATTTCTGTAATCGATATGAACTGTCTTTCCTTTTACAGTGTTTCGGTTTCACCATAATTGAGGTCCTTTAAACGAGTTAAAACCACTTAAAGGAATTCAATTGATCACCATATTGCATTTTAAGTTACACCTTATGCAATAATACACCTACACATCCGTTTTTTTCTAAGATTAGGGCGTTGTCATTTCACGCATATCAATTCTCAATAATTTTTAAATAAATGTACACAACCCATTAAGTCAATAGCTCTTTGCATAATAAGTATTTGTCAAGCAAACAACCCTTTCAATTATTAAAGCCCTAATTACAAACCCAAAAAAAAGTTTAATTTATGCATCAAAATATTAATTTTTATATATTTCGTTGTTAAAAAAAAAAACTAATGACCCAAACACATCTGACCCTTTACTCTGAATCTATTTTAACATCCTATAAATATGCTAATATAGCAAGTGAAAAAAAGAAATCATGCGTTTAAGGTTATTTTTAGTATCAATTGATAGAATAATGATCATAATTATAAAATAAATTGTATTATAAAAGTGTAAATTGTAAAATTGTAAATTTGCCATTAAGCTGAATTAAAACATTGCAATTATGAATAAAATCATCGAAAAATCACTGAATACTAGAGATAATACACAATTACTTCAATAATTATGTTAAATAATTATGCAATATAATAAATATTATTAAGTATAATAAAAAAAAAAATTAAAAAAAATTATAAATAAAAAATATGTTTGTCCTGTAAATTACAAATCTCCCACAGGGTGCTTTTTTGATCTGAATACTAAGTGCCATCATTAAGCATACCAAGTAAAATTTCCTGGATTAATGGAAGTACCTCACTAACCAATAGCTAATAATAAAAAAAAATAACAGACGCGAATAAATTCCACTTTTGCAATTAAAAAAGCAATTATATTTCATATTTGAAATTAGTGATTAGTAACGGTTTACATTTTTTCTCTTTTTCATTTCAACCAATTTCTTTTTTAACTTTTTCGTCTGGTGAATTTAAACTATTTGTGCGTGGGCATTAGGTCAACAGCCCATTAAAAGAAAAAATAGTACAGTAATTATTTTAAATTCATTAAATATATCATAAAATTGCCACGCATCAGCAGGTGATACAAGAGAATTTAAATAAACTAAAAAATAAGATTCCAAGTGTCATTTTTTGTATAAATGTAAACAAGATATCTTACGGAACACACTTTACAAGTTTTTAGTGTGGCAATACGTGTTTCGCAATTTTCCTAACTTACTAGCGTTTCTCACTACCGTATAGTTATGGTTTTTAGTTTTATAGGTTTTTGTTTTTTTGCTTTCCAAATCACAATGCATAACAATAATAATTTTAAAAAATGTTGTAAATATGTTGCGTGTTTTTTCATAAAAATATATTTTGTATTTTTATAGTGAACTAAAATTTTAAAAAAAAATATATTATAATATATATTAAAAAATATTTAATTTCGAAATACGATCTACTGTTTGTTATTATTCTTTTCTGTAACTAAACATAGCACCAGCTTTAAACTCAGGTGATTATACTGTAAACAAAAGATAAAATATGAAAGAAATGTTTCGATTTATCATTTAAACAGTAGTGTGTGTTTAAATAACTCGAATAAAAGTGTTTTTCAAAAACAAGATTAATTTTCCCACTGACTTACCTGATCGAAATACAGTGCTAGCATCATCTTGAATTTTAGTTTGAAATAAAACTCAAATACATGAAAACAATAAAAACTAAATATTGTTTTTATATGCACTCCGGTGAGTAAATAGCGTGGTTCACTGCGTGAACAAGGCCAGTGGACTGTGGACTAACTGAACTCAGACACTCAACTTGACTAGACGAGTTTATTGTCAATTTACTAATAGGGAGGTGCAAGAAGCAATGCAGATTGATGTAACCAGGTGAGATCTATACTCATTTACTTTCATACAATACAACATCATTTCAATTTCAATTTATTTATTCATTCGTAAAACATTAATGCAGCATTTTAAACTGATTAAATGAATAAATCGAATCCAATCATGTTTATATGTTGGCTCCACACGTAGTACGGATTACTAAGGGTCAAGCTGAATCACCCACTATTGTAAGCAAGTATTAACACCTCAATGCCTCAATGATGAATTGGTAATAAACCCAATTGAACTGCAATTCCTACTTTTTGATAAAATATCAAATTGTGAATTTTTGAACGTGTGACCTCTTGTTCCGTAAAATCAAAACACCAAAAACTTTAGAATTCGGTGTTGGGTCAATAATTGCGCATGCGTAAACAATTATTGAAGGTCGTTTGAGTAAAATATAAAAATCTCGATTGTTTTACTGACATTGAGTCTAATCAATGCATTTAAATAGTTTACGACATCAAAAAGTTTATGACTGAATAATGTTCACCATCTCTTAAAATTAAAATGGCCGAAATGATTTTTATTTATTTTTTTAAGTTTCCATAATTTAAAAATCATTTAATATCCCAAACAGCTTATTTGAGCTTGGCGCTATTTCTGATGGTCACAATTGGTAACAATAGCGCATTCTTGATTTGGTCTCGCTTTTAACTCTCACTTTTTCATATTGTCGTCTGCTCATTTTCACAACTTCAACATTTAAAAACCTTTAATATTTTTCAACAAATCTCAGAAAAATCATTTAAGAGTTTTAAAACATGCGTTGATCTAATGGGCCAATAAAAAATCTGATGTCGTAAACCCTTTAACAATTTAAACATTGTTTGAAAAGAAGTTTTGTATATAATCTCATGTTAACGTGATTTGCTGAACTTAAATTACAGGGTTAAAATAAAAATAGAAATTTGATATAATTCAGTCATCAGTTGTTAGGAAAATGCAAAATCTCCATTGTATTCGAAAGTAAAACTTGGTCATCTTGAATTTCCGTTTGGTCGAATATTGGGTTCTAAACTAAACTAATTAAATATTAAATACAAATTAATTTCTTTTTCGATTTAATTTTTCTTTTCAAACAAAAACATTAAACCATGGTCAACTTAGCCTTTGACCCCGTGTCCTTGCAGCCAGAAGTAAACTCAGGGTCTCAAAAGAAAAGAAGAAATTCTTGAGTCTTATGTTGACCTTCCCACAATGAGTCAATGAGTCATTAGATTCTTTTAGCTCATGACATACTCAATTAATTTGTAAACATTCATTTTAAAACATTTTTCTCATATTTTCCTATTTCTATGGTATTTTCATTTTCGCTAGATTTTCGCTAGTTCAGATGTGACCTAAATGATGACAGGTGACACACACCCACAAGATGAATATTTCAAGATATTATTCTGGATGCCCATGGGCTTAAGAACGAAATAAAAAATCGTCCATTTACACAATCTAAACTAGAACACAGAAATTTGAAGGAAAATAAAAAGTGATGCTACAACAAATAACACTTGTCTCTCTCTATATACAAAAGATTTACAGCAGGAGTAGGTGGACGAAACTGCGAAACAGGTTCATTGGGAACAAGCACTACTTACTCCAACCTGGATAACTAGACTAATAAAATTGACCCTCCTTAAATGTTCTATTAAACAACATTTTATTGCTTTAGTATTAAAGTTCATTTCAAACTAGTAACGAATGACTGAACATCTCATTCAAAATTGACAATTTATGTCTTCATATTTCACATGCAAGTTAAATTTTTTTAGAGATATATGTTAATGTTACAAACTACAAACATTTCTCATATGGAATCGAGAGATAAGAAAACTCTTGCGTAATTAGGTTGGGAAGAGTAAATTTGACTCTGGCTCTAGTCTAGTTAAACTCTTATAAGATATTTCTGCCTGCTTGACTTCTGCTTTATTATTTTCTTTTGCAGCCATATTAAGAATTGATGATTGGCAACTCTATTTTGAGTTTATGATGGACCATTTCCTTAGATTTATGGGGCCTCAGATGTACAACGTATAATTAAATTAAATTGAATTGAGAAATCAATATTCTGTATTACCGTATACGTTTCTTGTTATTTCTTTAAAAAGTAAGTAAAGTAGTTTTCTAAATTCGTTTGTGAAATGCACTCAAAAGGAATACATGATAAACATGATAAATGAAGCCACATACAGACGAAAAATGTCCTTTTGTAATTTCTTACAATTTGGGGGTAGTCGGGTGCCTGGTTTAGGGCCATGGTAAATCAAATAATCAAATAATCAAATAATCAAATAATCTTTAACCTTGAAACAACCTTTCAAGGTAATTGCAATACTAGCTCGAAAAACATGCATCGTAGCTAATCAGAAAGTTGTAGAGCATGGTCAAATTGGTCTGATAACAAAATTTAATGAAACCATTTTCCTATGAAAATTAAGGCATACTGTTTTCTGCCTGCATTTGTGCAGATGGTTTATTTCAATTTTTTTATAATTTTCATGGAAAATTAGTTTCATCAAATTATGTTTTTAGATCAATTAAACCATGCTCTACAACTTTCTAATGGAAACTTAGTATTAGTAGTAGTAGCATTGGTAGTGCAATTACCTCGAAAAGTAGTTTCAAAGATCATATGACCATTCTCTTTGCCATGTGGCCCATTTCCCTATAAAACCATGATGACCAGGTCCCCAACTACCTCTAAATTTACAAAGAACAGTTTTAGGGAAACGCCCCGTGTATTATCGTATTCCCTCGAATAGAACGGCATGCCGGATAATGGTGAGTACGGTATACAGATGGATTGTTGCTTTGCTTTTCAATTTAAGGGCATTGCAGCAAGAAAATCCACACAATAGACGACAAAATAAAAAAATAAAAATAAAAAATCCATTAGATAAGTAGGATCGGATCAAAACACGCAGCTGTGGGGGGCCCATGAGACTGCCAAAACACTTTTTTTTGTCTGAAGGTGAAATTTTTTTGTCGGGATCACAAAAATTCATAAACATTTCTCTTTGCTCGGAAGGAGGTCCGTAAATGTGCTATGTGCGAGACCCACAAAAGTAGTAGAGATAAATGAGTTTAGTTGAAAACGTCCAAAGTTAAAATAAATAAAATAAATAAAATAAATAAAATAAATAAAATAAATAAAATAAATAAAATAAATAAAATAAATAAAATAAATAAAATAAATAAAATAAATAAAATAAATAAAATAAATAAAATAAATAAAATAAATAAAATAAATAAAATAAATAAAATAAATAAAATAAATAAAATAAATAAAATAAATAAAATAAATAAAATAAATAAAATAAATAAAATAAATAAAATAAATAAAATAAATAAAATAAATAAAATAAATAAAATAAATAAAATAAATAAAATAAATAAAATAAATAAAATAAATAAAATAAATAAAATAAATAAAATAAATAAAATAAATAAAATAAATAAAATAAATAAAATAAATAAAACAAATGAAATACAACCCAACAACAAAATCAATATTTAGGTGCTAAGAGCTGAACTTCCATTACTGTCCTAGTAATTTTTTTATTTTTTATTTTTATATTTTTTTATAGAAACAAAAAATAATTGTTTTCTAGTTCTGCAATAGATGTCAGTAGAATGTATGAGCGTACCATTCTCAGTTTTAAAAATGATAATAATACAAAATAGCACAAACTCATAACCAAAATAAAAATTTGAAAGAAGGAAATATAAACTTTAACACATAATAAAAAGGAAACAGGATACAATTTCCTTTTTTTAGTTTTATATAGTGAGCTTGCACACTCATCAAATTTTCCCATCAGCAAACTCAATAGCTTGCCATATAAATGAACAATAAAACATGAACTAAATAATTACAATAAAAAATGTAAATGAAAATGAGCCATTAAATACTATCAATTAAAAAATAACTTATTCCATTGATTTACTCAATTAAAGCTGCCCGCCCTGCCCAACCGATCGAAAATTACCCTCAACAAATTAAATATCAGAAAGAATTGTTTACACAACCGAATCAAAATAGTTTTACAGTTATTAAGTAAATGTAAAGCTACTTAGAATCAAATTAAAGTAATAAAAATTCAGGCTTTTCATTGCACTTTACCGTTTAAGGGGAATAAGCAGACTGGGCTTCACTGCTGCACACGCAGTATGGTGGGTGAACTTGGTCCGGCATCATCGCCTAATGATTTTCAGGATACGAGCAGGAATCAATTTTCATTAGTCATAATCTACTTATCAGTATTCTAGAGGGGAGAGAAAACCAAAATAAGTCCCCATTCTCAAAATTGTGTGCTGATCGATGCTTATTCCGCCACCAGACTGGATCTACGTACCGTGTATTAGTCTAGTCGTCCGTAATGCAGTTACGTCACACCAAATCAACATTTTCAGTACAGACAGACAAATCATGTCGATATCAAACCGAATTTTTTTTTCCTCAACAAAATGATTAGATTTTATTTTCGTTTAAAAATTATATATTTCTTCGTATTAATTTGCGCTGTTCGAGTAACCATAGCAAAAAAATAAATGGTTTAATTATCTTAATTGTCATATGATCATAATAAAATCTGTTTTCAACACAGTTCGATTAGATTAGTTTATTAAGAATGTGTAGTTACACAATTGCATTTAAAATGCAAGCGGTGGAGGGGGAGGGGGAGGGGGTGGAGCACTCATCGTACTTCCTGGAGCACTTATCGTACCACTTCTTAGTGTTGAACTTGATACCAAATCTTTTTTAAAAAAAAATAAAAATAAAAAAATTTGTTTTAGTATTCAGGATAAAGGTTAAGATTTGTTACCATTTTCCTTTGAAAGCAAATGCAAATCAATTTAAAAATCAGTTTTTTTTTGGTTTTTTTTTTTTTTTTCTAAAAAAAAAAAAATGTTTCACTTACCAGTTGTCGAAACTGAGGCTGAGCCAGGAGACCCGTTGTTCGAATCTTTAGAAGAATCTAAACGACAAAAGTAATTAAACAATTCGATAAGAAAGTAAGTATTTAATTTTTACCTTCTTTTTTCTCCTCCATTTCATCTAGGGTTGCTTTGTCAGCTCGGAAAAAAATTCGAGCACTACTTAACGAATAATAAAGAAGATCGAACTCCTAAAAAATAAATTCCGAATTTACCTATTCGTAAAAACAATAATTTAAAAAAATTATAAAATAATTGACAAACCTGCAAACACATTTCAAGCCGTCTACTAGTTAACATCGTTGCTTGCAGTAATTTTTCATCGTCTTTACCTCCTGCAACTTCTCTTTGTTTTTTAACTTGTTCCTTATTGACAGATCAGAAGCGTTAATTAAACATATACTCGATAAGTAGCATAATTTTTACCTGTTCGGATTTATATTTTGAATGTACAGAATGGAACCAATGCAACGAATCGAATTCTTGATACTGATCAAGTAACTTCAAAATGTACGCAATTCCTAGAAGTAATCAAATTCACAATTAACAATTTAAAAAACCAACAAAATAATTTCTGTTTTTACCCATAGCAAATCCATCATCGGTAAAAGCAGCACCGACTTTATTCTTTTTACTCATTTTTTCCTTGCACGAAATCAGATGTTCAATATGACTCAACGTCTAGAACACGTAACAACTAATTTTAAACCACTAAGACCAATATAACGAATCTACTTACAAGCGGTGGAACAATTGCATAAAAATTTCTTAAATGCATGTTCTTTGAGTCTCTGAAAACTGCAGCAAAAACATCAACCAGAAGCTGTAAATTGAATGTTTAGTTAGTAATGCTGGGTTCCCACTAAGCGTTTCCGTAACGTTTTCCTCAGCGGATTTTTCTCTTTTTTTCAGATTTGACGCGCGGTAATAGTCGAAATAGGTTCCCATTTCTATTTTTACCGCGCGTCAATCTAATTAATAATTATAAACCTTGAAGTATTCGGTTCCCTCGGCGAAATTTTTGGATAAATTCGAAATGACCGTATCCAAATTTTGGGCTGCAACTTGTGACTCGGTCGATAAGCCTTCCTCTTTACACATTTCTTCGAAATTGACAATGTCTTCCAAATCGGGAATGAATCTTATAGCGTTGCTGCAACAATGTAAACCGCCAGAACGGATCATGCGGACATAACCCATTGCATTACCTAAAATAAATAAAAATTAAAAATTATCAATTTTATCCATATACAGTAAATCTATTCAATTTGTATAATTACCAATTTGACTAATTAATTCACGAAACTGGTCTAAATAACTTAATCCGTCAGACGTCAATCCCAATTTTCGAATGCCCTTAGTGAATTTCTCAGCTCTTTCAAATGGATAAAAAATTTGCTCGTTTTTCTGTTTGTTCTCTCGAAAATATCTTAAATCCTAAAACAAAGTTTTTCGTTTAAATCTAAATAAAAATCATTAAAATTGATCAGTCACTTTGATCAGTCTGGATTTGATATGCTCGTCATACATAAACTGCGAGAAAATGTAAAATTTTTTTCTCAAAAATTGGTAAGTAAAATTCACCTGAAAAAAAACAACACAATAACAAATGTAATAAAATTATACAATTTCTTGTTTTCTAACTCAAAATATTTCACCGTTGTATTCATTATTCCAATTCCGTGGGTGCGAATTGAATTTGCAATGTGTCGTATATTAATTGTATTCAAATGTTTGTTGTTGCTTGACCTTTCCACAAATATCTGAACCGTACAAGTAAATTAAACATCATTCTTTAGGTGAATAAAATCGTTCTTACTTGATTATTCAAGTTATACAAGTATTTAGAGACAAATACATGTATATTTCTCATAATTTCCAGAACATCCAAACCCTTAATTCATAAAAAAAAAATATTATTACCGTATTCTAATTCTATTCAACCGGTATTCAAATTTCAACCTGTTCCAAAGTCTGACTTGGAAGATGCGCTTCGATTAACGTTAGATTATATTTTTGTCGCCCAAGATTTTGCATTTCTTCGTATGTCTTCCAATCGTGAAGAGCAACAGTTGTTAGATTATAAAAAGTTTTAGTCAAGTAATTTTCAACGTAAACTAAAAATATTAATTATATCAATTTTTGCTTCCTTAAATCAAAACTTTATATTTGCTACCTTTAATGTTAATAGATTTAATAATCAATCGGAAGTGTCTCAAATGCAGCAATCGTAAGACATCTTTAATACCAACTTTAAATGGATTTCTGTCATCTAACTGAAGATGAGCGTGGATAGAAAGCCGTAAATCAGTTTCTATAGCGTGGCAAAGCGGTTCCAAAACAAACTTCTTAAATTCCGCTTCCATCTCATCTTCGAAAATTTTAACAAACCGACTGGAAGATTCGAAATGTTCAGTTACCGAAATTCCAGGTAAACAATCTTGCAAAGCAGCATACAAGTACTAAAATCACATTCATTTTATAAAATTTTATTGATGATAAAAAAAGAAAACATACCGGAACTCTTGGAGCAATGCTAGGATTTTCAAACACGTCTGTTAAGTAGGAGTCCATTATAACTCGGTGCCAATACAAAAAACTGCAATCCGTTGCCGCTTTAAGTCTGAAAATATGAAAAATAAACTTTCAGCAAAAGACATATAATAATAACTCGAATTGGTACTTCACCTCTCATTAAGATTGCTAATAGCTTCCATTCTACGCATGATCAAATAAAAATTATTTAACTCGTCATCACGAAATGATTTCAGTTGAGTGCCCATGCTCATGGCTAGGTTTGTTACAATTCTGCGTTCTCGGGTCCCCGGGCCGTTTAATGCTTTTTCAGCTAGAACTAATGCTGAAAGTACGTCCAAACGGCGCTCACTGTATTTACGATCTGAAGTAATTCTTTTCTATTAGAATAGAACATAAATAGAACGTAATCAAATATAAATATAAATATAAATATTAATTATTAAATATTTATTAAATATTAATTATGATAACTCAAATTAAAGCTAACTTTTGCTGTAGCAATCGATGATAAAGCTTGAAAACTCAAATGTTGTACAATGTGATTTACTGTGTATGCAGTCAATAAAGAATGTCGATGGTAACAATTTTCAATTGCCTGTAAAAAAATAAATGTTTGTGAACTAAGCATATAGAAAATTCTTGAATGAAAAATT
This sequence comes from Strigamia maritima, assembly GCA_000239455.1. NCBI lineage: Eukaryota > Metazoa > Arthropoda > Chilopoda > Geophilomorpha > Linotaeniidae > Strigamia > Strigamia maritima. The sequence goes on from JH431832.1 coordinate 260,814, forward strand.
ACCTTCAAAAGTTCTATAAAACGGCAGAGTGATAAGACGGCAGTTTTGGTCATTGGATGATTCATGGCAACATGCAAATTCATCACAGTTTTCACTAAATGATTAATATTGTAGGCAAGCATTATTCCTTGCAATAATAACGCTGAACGTTTAGTTAGTTCTTCAATGGAATTTGTTGCATCGAGCATTGCAGCTTCGATTTTTACCATCCACGATACAACTTGTAATGTAGCACTTTGGGTTTCTCTAAAAATATATTTCAATTAGATTAAATTAATTAATTATATATAAACATCAGATCACCTCGTTAATATTTGCGACTTTGTTTGTAAATATGTTTGTCTTTGAGACATTACTGCAGCTATTGTTTTTTTGTCCAGAGTTTTTACTAATGGCGACAATTTTTCATTTAAAAACTTCTCTGGAAACCATAAAATATTACCTATTAAGGTAACAGCTGTAATCTAAAAATATCACAATTAAATAATTTCGTAAGCTATGAATAAACCAAATAAAGTTACTTTTTTATGAGTGTCCCATAACTGTCTAAAAAACTTTTTATCTGCCGAATGGAAAATATGAAAGTGAAGTACGAACAAACACATGACTTCAACTAAACGGGAACGATGATTAGTTTCCGACTGTTCGCCCAATTTCGGTTCAATTTGACCGAAGTAGACTCTTATATTATGTGAAAATTCTTCGGCAAAACCACTATTCTTAGACACAAATGCTATGCCATCGTCATAAATTTGTTCCATACAACCCTGTATAATAATATTTAATTATTGTCGAATTTATAAACTACATTTACTGTACTTGAAATATTTTTCCATTTAGAAGCTCGGACTCAAGGTTCATAATAAGCTTTTCCAACGTTTGAAGTGATTCAGCAGTAGCTCCAAATCGCTCTGGGTTTGGTCTCACAGCTTTAATCATTCTTTTATACAAAGTCCAGTGTTCTTTTAAGGTTACTTGATGATCGATAATTTCGTCTAAAGTTAGAAGAGTCGAAAGAAGACGTCCCAAATATTCGTAAACAGGCTGAAATTACAATTTACGTCGGTTTTTTCCCTTGTTTAAATCCAATATTAAGAATAGGTTACTTGGAAATGAACATCTGCCACTTCAATTAATTTTGGCGCTTGTCTGGAAAGTAAGTAATATGACATTTGATTTAGTTTAGATAAGAAATAAATTCTAAATACTTTGTATTATTGTGCAATGATGCAAGCTGGTGGATTACATTTTTCGTAACTTCATAACACCGATTTACAAATCCCGATAATTTCTAAAACACAAATTTTATTTGTAAATAAATAAATAACTGTTTAACATTCGTATAAATGCTCTACCTGTAAAAATGGCATAAGTCTGCCAATAAACAATTGTGCTTCACCTTCTTCGAGGCCATTGACCGGTTCTAAAAGTTAAATTAGTTAGATATTTATTTTTTAAATAGGGGTATTCACAGCGAGGTACTATTGCCACTATGTAAAAGTGTTGTCATTACTTCGTTTTACATAAGTCCACTTGTTAAAATGAGGTAGTGACAGTACTTTTAAATAGTGGCAATAGTGCCTCATCGTGAATACCCCTACTGTTTCTTTAAATTAAACTTAATTACCACCCTCTCCATAGTAAAGCAATGTATTGTAAAATTTGACGTCCGCTTCCTGAGTAAGTTCGTCAATTTCGCAGCATAAAGTGGCTAAAACAGTTATCACTTTATTTAGAATTTTGTTATCCGTGTTAATAAGTTGAAGTAAAGTTGCTTGCTCGAATGGGCAAAACTGTAATTTTTAAAAAAAAACTGTTATAATATTATTAATTAAATAATAAATAAAAATGATTACCTCTAATTTAATAGGATCTTGCTCAATATCCCATGTATCGCTGCTGAAATCCACAAGCGAACTTTCAATGTCCCTCAGTTGGTACGAATACTCCTCTAGGAAGTTATCCGATTTCTTAATTTGATTATCAATAACCAACTCTGCAATTGAAAAACAGCGTTACCGTAATTAAATATTGCATGATTTTTGTCAAAACAAAATCTTACTGAATGCGCCGGCATCAAATTTGTCATCAGATACCATGATGACAAATTTAATTTAAATACCAGGAAAAATCATAAATACTATACTCCGTCCTTCGTAAAACAAATAGAAGTGCTCTTCTCTAACAACTGGCACTGCCCATCATGTTATCATCGTCAATTGACAGGGCGGTTCAGATGAAAGTGCTGCCATCTTAAGTTTAAATTCGCAAACAAACTATTTTTTCAAAATAAATATTTTTAATATATTTATATTGTAATATATTAATGTTCTAGAACTAGAAAAGACAATTATTCGTGCATATTTTTGCCTTTCTGAGAACATGTATTTGAAGCAGAATAATGACGCCTCTACAAAAGTGGAACGTTTGCGCAAGATGACGCAGCTTCGTCCACCCAATTGGAGTACAGCCCGCTCTTTTCATTGCGTTTACGTTGTTTTTTACCATGTTTTGATCGCATACACCATACTTCATCATCATATCTAATTTCTTTACCAAATGGACACTGTTTATTCAAGAGAGACAACCCTTCTGTAAGAATATTAATAAAAGATTAACATAGAATCTGATTTTTACCCTTTGTTATTTCAGATTGACAAATCTCGTGGTATGCGACAAAGATGACAAACATAGTAACCAACATAAGCGATCAAATTACTTATCATGGGAGGATTATTTTATGGCTAATGCTCTTTTATCTTCAAATAGAAGCAAAGATCCAAACACTCAGGTTGGTATTCTTTTTTATTTATAAACTATGCAGTAAGTTTACAAACAATTTCCGTAGGTCGGGGCGTGTATAGTCAATAAAGACTTAAAAATTGTCGGCATCGGCTATAATGGTATGCCAAAAGGTTGTGATGATGACGATTTACCATGGGGAAAAAACCCGGCTAATCCTTTGGCTGACAAACATTTATACGGTAATGTAATTTAGTTTTTTAATTTTTTATTATTTCATTGAAAATAATGATAATAAATTTTTAGTTTGTCATGCTGAAATGAACGCAATAATGAATAAAAACTCAAGCGACGTCGAAAACTGTACTCTCTATGTGACCCTTTTTCCATGCAATCAGTGTGCAAAGATAATAATACAGTCGGGAATTAAGGAAGTTGTGTATATGAGTGAAAAATGTGTAGACCGTCCAGAGTACAAGGCATCACGATTGATGCTGACCATGGCAAACATCAATTTAAGGTTTGTCAAATACATTAAAATATTATAAATTTTTAAATTTGTACTTCTTCCTTGTAGACAATTTGTACCTCAAACTGAGAAAATAACCATCAACTTAAAGCCATAAATACATTTTACTGTGATATCTTAGAATGAATTCTGAAACTGTGTAAACATCTTTGAATACATTTTTCTTTCTTTTAGTTTATATTGTTTAGCCTGTTTTTTCACTTCTCGGAGTGCCAGTATTATATCTTTAAAAGAAAAAAATATTTACTGTTGTATTAAATAAGTTTATGATGTTCATTACCTGTGTTATTTGGACTCAATCTCAGAGCATGCTGTAAATCACACTAAAATAAAAACGAAAATAAATTAATTTAATTAATACAGAAGTAGAAAATTTATTTTTACCAAACTGTAATTATAATTGTTCAGATATAAATGAGCTTGACCTCTCCTGTATAGTGCTTTGATGTTTCTTTGGTTTAAATGTAAAACTTCTGTACAATTTCGGGCTGTTGCAGAATAGTCATTTAATTTCAACTTTGAAGCTGCACTAATTACATAAAATTAAATTTATTATTGTAATTAATGCTCGGGTATAAATTTTACCAATTTAATAAACATGAAATTTTAATGTTTTCAATTTCCTTTAAGTCTTCTTTTTCAGAAATCGTAACAGCTTCTATGTATCTGCAAATTAAAAGTGATTTTTGAGTTTTTAGCAATTAAAAAACTCATCATCATCTGATAATAACCGTAAAGCTTTCTCGTATTTTTTCACTGCATTCAAAGTGTTGTGTTTTTCGTAATATTCATTTCCAGATGTTTTGATGTTTTGGATCACGTTTACGACTTCAGTTGCAATGGTAAAATTTATATCCGCATCTTGAGGATAATCTGGATAAACGTCGATGGTTCCATCGTTGGGAATTAAACCAAAATTGTTTTCCCTCGTTAATTCGCCGCAATTTGAAATCACCAATTTCTATCAGTATTCAGTAATAACATTTTAAAAAATAGAAAAATACTTAATTATAAGGTTTTGAAGTTACTTTAAGCGGTTTGTCCTTCTCGGTTGGAATTTTTTGAATTAATTCCAATACTCCTAGTCCTCTGACGACCCGACCAAACACAACATGACTACCATCCAAATGCGGACAAGAAATTGTAGTAATAAAAAATTGCGATCCATTGGTGTGTGGGCCAGAATTTGCCATGCTCACTACTCCATCGTCGTGCTACCAAAACGAGGAAAAAAAGAAATGTTCATGACAGATCTAATTTTTACACTTTTTCTCAATTATTTCTCACGTTAATAAGAAAGTTCTCATCATTAAATTGTTTTCCATAAATACTTTCACCTCCAGTGCCATCATTGCCTATAAAATCCCCTCCTTGTACCATCATCTGTGGAATGACTAAAAAAAAAATAAAAAAAATTTTTAATTAAAATTACTTAATTTTTCAATCAAACTGTTCATTTACGTTTGTGAAATGTGCATCCCTTGTAGTGCAGGTTTTTCCCTTTTTCGCTTTTTCCTCTCTCCCCTGTACATAGTGCACGAAAATTTTCAGCAGTTTTAGGAACGATATTTGTGAAAAGTTCAATGACTATACGTCCAACTATGACGAGCAAATTGTTTTACGGCACTGAATTATTACGATTATAATTAAAAAATACCATTTTCATTTTCAATTTCGATCTCCAAATATACGAATGAATTATTTGTCGCCATTTAGTATAAACAACGTGACGTCATACACACGTAACTCATCGTTACTAAAAATAGAATACTCCTCATTGGCCCCCTAACACAAGCGCCAATGAAAAGTTAGCAATGGCCGAATGGCGTAAATAAAAACGCTAGATCAAGTGCTGCGTTGTCATTTGGTTTAAGTTTGGGCTTAGAAAATGGAGCTTCCACATCTTGGACAGCATTGTTCTGAAGTGACTTGCAATTTATTGGGTAAGACAATCATCAAACTAACTTTGTTTGGAAAATAATTGTAAATCGATCGTATTTTGATAGATTTTCTTCCAATGAAATGTGATGCGTGCGATGGAATATTCTGGTAAGTTTTGATCTAGTTTGATGAACTCTGAAATTGATGTGTCATTCTATCACATTTTTAGTAAAGATCATCTGAAATATTCGTGTCATAACTGCCAATCGATTTACAAAAAGGACCGTCAAGTTCCGTTGTGCCCGTTATGCAACGCACCCGTCCCCGTCAACAGGAATGAATTACCAGACATTAAAGTGTCCGAACACATGGACAGTGACTGTCGCTCAAACCCCCAGAAAAAAAAGTAATTGTTTTCAAAATTTTAAGTAATGAATTAAATTGTCTCGATTTCCTTTTTTTCAAAACAGGTTTTTGTGAATAGATGTTCGGCTACTGGTTGCAAAAAAAAAGAATTGATACCTTTAAAATGCGACAACTGTAAACAGAATTATTGCCTTAAACATCGACACCCTCATGATCACAACTGTAGACAATCCACGCACTCCGCTTCATCAAATTTTGTCATGTCACAAGTTGGTTCTGCTGCAATGGCTCGAGCGAAATCCAATCAAAATAAAAAGTAATAACTAAAAAAACGATCAAATTCATAAATAAGTATTACATTTTTTTCCAGTTTGCAACAAAATACAAACTTGGCTTTTCAACCACAAATGGTATTATTTTCGATTACTTTTAGAAGTGTTTTTATTTATTTTTTTAAAATTAATTAATTAATAAAGAGTGAAGACGAAGCATTGGCTCGTGCTTTACAGATGTCAATGTTAGAAACGACCGCACAAACTCCGGAAAGTGAAGATCAAATACTAGCAAAAGCGTTGGCAGAGAGCGAACAAGAATATCGGTCGCAAAGACGCAAAACCGATTCATCCTGTGATGTGTCCTAGATGTGTGCACTTATGTATTTTGAATTATCACTCTTAAATTTCACATTTTAAGTTTATTTTTGACGTCTTTATTACATAAATTATGTCAGCTAGTAATCATGGAATTGCTTTTTACTCAAAAAATTAGTTAACTGAACACTGGCACATTAAACAAACTTTGTGTATACTAAAACCTGTATAAACTTTGCATCAATTTGTGTTTAGCATTTCCACAAGCTTCCATAGCTTTGTTGGGTCTTTTTTAAATAGAAGTATATATATAAATATATACATATATATATATTAGTATTATTAACATTGAATGAAATAAAAAATATTTCTTTCTACCTGGCTAAGAAAAGCTGAAGAATTTCTTTGGTGGTTCTAGAAAAATATGGTTGACGAACTACATATTCCAATACAATCAGTGGTCCCATTAAATCTGTTATTGGTTTGAAATCTTTGTCCTCACTCTACAAAAATAATATAAAAAAAACAATCAAAATTCGCCGTTTAGCAATTCGTGGTTTTACTTACTTTAATTAAGCCTAATTGAACGAGTAGAGAGTTCGATAAAACTGATAACCTGTCCTGTTTTTCAGCCAATTCAAAAATGTCAAACAAAAGTGCATCAGCGCATTCAAAAGCCGCGTATTTAACGACTTCGTTGTCAAGCGACACACAGCTGGAAACTTTCAACAATGTAGCGATTCTTCGATCAAAATCAAGATCATTCTGAAATCAAAATAATTTATAATACGAATATTAACTATATATTTTTATTACATTTATTTCTTCCATAATTCGGCACAATCTGTCATTCCCCAATGCTAAGAATTTGTCAGCTGTTGGTGAGTCAAGGAATTCTTTAGTTGTAATCTGAAGAAAAAAAAGTTAAGAAAAAAAAAAAAGTAAACTTTTTTACTTTTTTCAATTTTTTTTATTCATAAAATCAAATGGTAAAAAAACAAAACTTCAAAATCAATAATTGGGTGAAAATAACGGTGTGTTATTTCCACCCGAATTGGGTGAAAATAACGGTGTGTTATTTCCACCAATTTTGGATGAAAATAACGGTGTGTTATTTCCACCAATTTTGGGTGAAAATAACCATGAGTTATTTCCACCCAATTCGGGTGAAAATAACGCTGGCCTATAATAAAATAAAACAGAAAAACAAACCTTCATAGATGGAACATCGAACGGCTCTGGAATGTTGGAATTGGTTTTTATAACAGTGGAATGAATTGGAATCTCAATTTCGTCCACCTCATCCTCTATGTCATTGCATGAATCTTCGAGTCTGGACGTAGCTTCGAGATTGCCCGAATCTTCGGCTTCATCTTCATCTTTATCATCATCGTCTAGTCCTTCATCTTCACTGTAAATTTACAATAAACAAACATAAAACCACAATAATAATATAAAAAAATTAAAACAAATAAAATCAATACCTCAAACTTCCTAATACTCCAGGCAAAATTTGCTGAAACATTGATTTCACTTTTATGCAACCTTCCGTAGCGAATAAATTTCCATCCAAATCAACTTTACTTAATTTTGCTTTGCCGTTTAAACCCATCAAAATCATTATTGCTGCTTCGGTCGGAATTTCGTTAAAACCAACATGCAACTCCTGTAAAAAAAAAATAAATAAATAAATAAATAAATAAATAAAATAAATCGTTGAGTTATAAATCGCAACCAAATAACAAAAACAAAATGACTTAACCTCAAGTTCATTAAGATCCTTAATTGCAGCAGCTAACATCATAGCACCAGCACATCGTAGAAGGCAATCTCCCAAGTTAAGGATACGCAGTTTGTGCAGGTAAGCTATTGCATTAGCAATTATTATTCCACCTGTTTCAGTTGCCGTATTGTCGTTTAAATTGATCACTTGTAAATTTGGATTTTTTACAAACGAGATTGCAAGAGCTGCTATGCCTTCATGATAAATTCCATTTTGAGGCATGTAGATTTCTTCCAAGGTGCCAGCAACCTAATCCACACTTTCTATCTTACATTCTAATGTTTATTTCATTTTTTTTGTTTACCGCAAAAAATTGTGATAATGCTTGAGCACCTTCATTCTCGAGTCGATTTCGGCCACACATAAAAACACGAAGGCAAAATGGAAGTGAAGTAGTTATACATCTTTCGTGACATTTAATTAATGCATCGGCTAAAATCTGAAACAAAAAAATTAAAACAAATTTTTAATTTTGGTACAAATTAACAATGTAATAATAATTGTCACCTTTCCACCAGTAATGCCTAAACCATTATTGTTAAGCCGTAATTTTTGCAATTGAAAACATGTTGGACTTTCGATTAAAATTTGAATTCCTTTGACTCCGATCGGTCCGAAAGCATTGTCCGACAGGTCTAGTTCCGTTAATTTAGCATTAGCTAGAATTAAACCCCCACTCAGAAAATTCAGTGCATCAGGAATCTCGGTTTTTAACCTTCCTGTAAAAAGATCTTTCCATAAGGCCCGTTTAAATTCTGGATGTGATTCTAAAGCTTTGGCAATAGCTTTTGCCGCTGTCACGCCTAATGTGTTGCCGTCCAATTTCAACGAGATTAGCTTTTGACATTTGTGGATTGCATCCACTATTTCGCGAGCTATAAAAAGATATACTTATAAATATACACATATCACAATTTTCAAAAACTTACCATCATCTTCCGAATCCAACTTGAGCTCACGACCGGCAAAATTTAATTCGTTAGACTCTACAACTGAAGCATTCGCTAATAATTTGGAAATATCGGGATCGGCCATATTCCGATGATATGTACTTAAAATTTCGTTAGTTAAAAACAAAGTTCAGCGTCGGCTTCGAGAAAAATATATCACTGGTCGTTAAACCCGTTCCCACAGTGCTTTGCGCTATAAATTAACGAATACACGTGCCCGCGCAACCTGCGGACACCTCACCTCACTTCCCTCTGACGGCTGCTGCGTAAATTATATTTCTTTTCGGGAGCACGTGTCGACGTGATCAACAATCTGATAAAGTTAAGCATGGAGCAGGTAATTAAATAGCTTTTTCTTTGATTACACGATTAAGAAGAAATAATTTGTTTTTATAATTAAAGGGTTACGTCATTGCTAAGTCTGAGAATCACTTCTTGTTACTTCATGCGCTCCTGCGAAAAGTAGTCGACGAGAAACAGAAAGCCATAGTATTTTTTAGTTCGAGCCTTTCGGTCAAGTACCACTATGAAATATTAAACTTTCTTGACTTTCCAGTTGTGTGCATTCACGTACGTAAATTTTTGAATAATCAAATAATGTTCATTGATTAACTTTAGCTCACTTAAATTATATAGGGAAAGCAAAATCAAGCGAAGAGCACTGCGACGTTCGACGAGTTTTCCAATTCGACAGAGTTGTCTATATTGTTATGCACTGATGTTGCAGCAAGAGGTCTGGATATGCCTGTTGTAGATTTGATCGTTCAGTTTGATCCACCCGACGACACGAAGGTATTACGAGTGTGGCGTTATGTACAGTACAGTTGCATATTGATTTTTTTTTCTCCCGTTTTGCCGTTCCAGGAATTCATTCATCGAATTCGTCAGTGTGCACACGGCAAAGGACGCGCGATTCTCATTTTGCGAGCGGAAGAACTCGGATATCTGTCGTATTTGAGAAAGGCCAAACTTACACTTATGGAATACGAGTTTTCGTGGACTAAAATTCGCAACATTCAAACCCACGTACGTGCGATTAGTTTGTTTGTATATATAATAAATAGTAATTCTAATTTTTTGGTGAGTGCAGGTGGAAAAAATAATCTCAAAAACCTATTTTCTTCACATTTGTGCTAAAGAAGGATATAAGGCTTACATTAGGGCTTACAGTACGCATAAACTGAAGGACATATTCGACGTCAAGACGTTAGATCTTCAAATGGTTGCATTGTCATTTGGATTTAAAGTTCCACCAGCCGTAAAGTTAACCGACGCTCCTAGAAAGAGTCCCGGTCAGAACGCACCGCGTGCAAAGAAGAGGAAAAGCAATTTAAAATCTGTCAATAAAAAAATTGTAAAATAAAAAATTTTCAAATTATTCTTTGTTTAATTTAAATAATTCCGCTTTGGATTCATTCATTATTTAGTGAACCAAGGAAAAAATGTTAATTAAAATTGTTCAGCAATTCCATATTTATTTTTTTTAATCAGAAAATATTTAAAAATTCAGTATGTCTATTCAATGACATACTTATTTACAATATTTATACAAAGCAATTTTTTAAAACAAGATAATTAAAACAATATTAACTGAGAATAACTTAACTTAATTTACTTAAAATGTCACTTTTGGCACACATTATTCTCATCAATCCAATTTTAAAAAGTTAGAGATTCTAAACAAAACAACTGGAATGTGAATGTCAAGACAAAATAATATTATCAACTTCTCGTTTGCGATACGTCTTCCCTCTTGTGCCTTTGTCTTTTTCTATCACTGTTAATAATACTCTGTTCTGGACTCTTGTTAGCTGATAATTTCAACCGCGTAGGCCTTTTATTGGCGCTACAATTTAGAGGAATACAATTCGCATCGTATTCTTCGTCCCGTTTCCACATAGGAGACTGGGGATCTTTGCGTAATTTCATCACCAACCTCGGCGAACGATTAAGTTCGGTTTCATCGATAGGTGAAGATGGCGGCGTAACATTCCCGTTACATCGCGACGACGTCGAGCGCGCATCGTCTTTCGCCCTACTACATTTAGTTGACATTTTAGGGATTTTATAACCTTTCAACGGAGTATTTGAGAACAAAGTCTGTCTTACTTTCACACTTTCTTGTCTTGCTTTTTCTCTCAAAGGGCTCGGAGTGTCTTTTTTAATTTTCCCATTCTTATCGCCCGGCTGATCCGAGCACACTGGCGAACTTTTCAACCCTCTCAGCCTTTCGGATCGACATTTGTTATCCGACAACACCTCGCCTTGATCTCTCGAAGACGATTTCCCAAACTTGTTCGCAACTTTCAAGCTCGTTACCTTTAAATCAGAGTGCGATTCGTTGGTACTTTCATCATCAAATATCCTTCTGCACCTATTCTGTGCTGTTCTACACCTAGTTTCACTTTCACAGCCTTCATTTTTTTTAAATTTCCCATCTGCTTTCAATTTGTCATTAACTTGGCTTTCTGGTGGTTCAGTTGCACCTCGTCGCTGGCGTCCATTTACGTACGTTTTTGCATAGGGATTCGGTTGCTTCTCCAATTGTTTTTTAACCACCCCGTTCAGAAGTTTACTTTTATACGGTGTTGAGCTGCTCTCCTTATCTTTTGGATCCAAACAGCGATTCAAGTCCCACGAGTACAGCTTATCGTAGATAGAATCGCCACGAGACGCATGTACAATGCTGCGCTGATCTTTTTCGGATAAATGTTGTGGCACATCGAGTGCTGCTATTTGCTTATGAAATATCTCTTCGCGTAAACGAAACCACTTGTTGTTTAGTTTTTCACGTTTGTTTACCATGTAACACAAATTACGCACCTGGTAGGAGACAACAGCGCATTAATTCGTAAAAAAAAAAAAAAAAGATAGACAAAAAGTTTACCCTTTCCAGATCTTGTCTTAAATGGACAAACATTCGCATCTTCGCGTGCAAATTATCTTGTTCTTCGCGATCTAGTCCATCGACTTCCTCCCATCTAGGTGGAATCAGCGGCTTTCCATAAGCAGCCTGTTAAAAAAAAAAAAAAACAATTATCAATATCAATTACTTAACGGCAAAATAGACTTACGGTTCGTTTCAATTTCCAGTAATTCAAAATAAAATCTACCATATCTTCATCGACATTAATTGCTTTGACCACATCTTTAATTTCAACATAATCTTGAAATTTTTGCTGAATTTCTTTAATCTTTTCGTCTCTTCCGTTTGCTTTTTCTTCCGAGTTCATTTCGAGTCTAGGTTTTGGCGCTTTCTTCTTGCTCTCACGTTCTTCTATTTCGCTTTCAGAGTCTGAACTCTCTTCGTTACTTTTTTCCCGATTTTTCGAATGCTTAGGACAATATGACTACAGAATACAACAATTATAAAATATTAAAATATTGACAACAAACAATTAACATAAGGCTTATTCATTTACTTATTAACATTTAAACAAACAATCTAATTGAGTTTAATTAAGTGAGTGACAGTGCCTAATCGAATTATTTCTTACTCTTAATTTCAGTTCAGTTCCTTTCTTATCTCCAAAAATAGCCCCCATCTGCAATCCATTTTTAAATGCACACGTAACGTGATAAGCTGTTTTACACGTTTTCACTGAACACTGAATGCAGGCTCCACTTCGTTCACGACATAAACAACATACCAAAGCCCATCGACTTGCCTAAAAATATATATATACTTAGAAATCTGAATTAATTTCCTTCAAAAATAGTTTTACTCACTGGTATTTGCGATATCTTCACTATGGGCTCCATTTTATCTACACAACCAATTCCAGCTTCCGGTATCCACAATGCACAACTAACGTGAGCCCATTTCTGCGAACAGCTGAAATTTCACACAAAAAAATCAATTATTCCGTAACAATATTATGGGAAAAAATCTTTACTTTGTTGTTTTCATAGCTCCTCCCTTATTCGGGCATAATTGACAATTTGGTTTCACTCCCATCGCACACGTTTTGCACATCCAACTACCTTCCGGAATTTTAGTAATCCCATAACAAGCTTGATGGACACATATGTCGCATGAATCACAGAACACCATTTCATTGCCATCTTCAGTATCGGGCTAAAAATAATACATGAAAAATTGTACAACGTTAAAAAACAAACAAAAATTAATTGAATTTCTTACAGATCGACACACATCACAAAGAACATCTTCATCATATTCAATGCCAAGACCTGCGTGATTCTGTATCGCAGATTTCATGTTGTTGTGACACTAAAAATAATTTTTTTTTTTTTTTTATATAATAATGTTCAAACAACTTTAAATTTAAATTCTATAACCTGTTGCTCAATTTCTTCTATCACAGTTTCCATTACGGTTTCTTCCACGGGGCTCAATCCAAGCGCGGTTCGTTCGGAATTGACAATTTTTAGCCACTGGACATCACAATCGTCCAAATCGTACTGACACATTTTCTCAGCTTGGGCAAAAATATTTGACATTTGATGAGTTTCAGTGGAATAAAATTCATCATGCGTTGTACGAACTAACTTGGTTGGTCTAAAATATACAATAAGAATTCAAATTAAGTTATAAGCTCAGTAAATTAAGTGATATAAGTAACAAACAATTTAAAATTTCTTGATTTGTCTTTTTTCCTAAACATCCGAACAATGCCATTGGGTATTTCATCAGGATTAACAGGTACTTGTACACCTTTCTCCCATTCTTGTTTCCACGGATCGCTCAAAACCCAAAATTCTTCAGAAGATAAGGGTTCGCTGTCCGGTAACTTCATTGCACTAATCAAATCTTTACGAAATAGCTATTCAAATAGAAAATAAACATTGTGTTATTAAAGTGTTTTTTCAAGTGATTTGGAGTGTTTATTTCATCCAATATTCTAAGTTTAGATTCTACTATTCATCAACATTATTATCACTTGTTAGTTGTCAAAAATAGTAGAATATAATCTGTAGTTCCACAATAAACGTCATGAAAATTAAAATGATTTAAGGATGATGGAGGTAATATAACTATAAGTAATTATTTTATCTCTTTTCCCTGCAACTTGTTTTACGTTATATTTATTAGACGAATAATCGTAAAAAAATCTTAGATAGTTATTGAGCTAAAATAACAACGTGTTGTTATTTTCACCGAATAAATGTCTACGATTTTTTCAACTCAATTTTGAGTGGAAAAAACTTCACCATAAATTTTTTTTTTGAGGGAAAAAAAGAAAATTAAACCTCAGCTGGCTGACTGCGTGATGTTGTGTTGTAAATTGTATGAGTTGGTATATCACCATAAGCTTTCAACGTCCACGGTCCTGTTTAAATAAAAAAATAAAATTATCTATCTACAGAAGAAAAAAGAAAAAAAACAGTTGTTAGGCACCTTTGTCTTCATCACTGCTGTCGCTAAAAGTTCTCTTTTTCACTTTTTTATCGGACAACCCTACAAAGAACATTCCGTTTAATGAATTTGTATGAGGATAAAAAAGTATCACAATTTAATTACCTTCATCCAACTTGAGCTGCCGTTTGCCTTTCAAGGCCATTGTACTTCAAGTTTTGTAGAGATAAAAAGTTACCGTAGATCTATATAAACAAATAAAAAAATAAAACAAAAACCGTTAGACATGTTTTATAATGAAAAAATCGAAATAAAGCGTCTCGCTGTCACAAATGAGCACCTTTAAATAAAAACTATCAAAAATTCCCAAAAGCCTGACACATTTACGACATAAATACAATTTAAACGTGAACAATATAGCAAAATACGGGGCGATTTTTATTTAAAAATCACCAAATCACCCACCAAATGGTCAGCTTTAGGCTTAGTGTTGATGGCGTCGTCATTCAACGTTCAACGGACGTGCCCTTGAAATTTTGTATGTACAAATTAAGTAGTTGGTCATCATGTTCTTCTTTAATTAAATAATTTCAATTATATTTTTTAGAATAGTTGTTTACATAAATAATTTCGCATATCATCAAGGAAAAAAATAAGCACAAATTGACATATCGTCTCCAAAGGGGTCGACAGAAATGTGCAGTCTTTTGCTAATTCCCAACAAATTTGGCCTGAAATTGACTCACACTTAACGTCACAGTTAGGTGCAATGATTTACTGAGTAAATATCCAGAAATATCATCCTAGACGTAGACAAAGTAGCATGGTTTGCATTAAATATACCCGATGCAATAACGTTTGGCGCCATTACAAATTGCATGGGACAAAACCGAGTTCAACATAAAAATTTAACCGGTCGTGACGTAATAATTTATAAAGCGCGTGCAGGTAAACCGTAAAGTGATGAGGCGTGAAGTATGAGAGCATATCTGTAGATATATATAGTTTTCATGATACAGATAGCTCCCATAGTATAGTAAGTGAGGATAGCAAGTCCAGGTTGGAGGCTACCTTTGACTGCCGTCTCTCGGTGAAACGAATAATGTATACACGATTTTGTCCATCAGTTTTTTGTTTTATTTCATTTGGCGGTAATAAAAATTAAATTTAAAAACTAAAAATCAGTTCACTCATGTTTGAAATAAAAATAAATATTAAATAAATAAATAAATAAATGGCACACAAAAAATGGGTTCAAAAAAAAGTTTACGTGTAATTTATTAAAATTTAAAAAAAAAAAAAAACTAATTAAAAAAAAAATCATTTTATTTTATTTTTAATTCAAAAATATAAACTATAAAAAGATTAAAAAAGTGCAATTCATTGAATACGTTTGTCCCGTTGATAAGATCTGCTTAAAGACTTCCAGACAAATAAACAACATAAAGGCGATTTTACTCTGAAATTGTACTCTGAAATCTTGTTCAAATAAATGATAAATAACGGAAATTGCATTAAACGCCTCAAAAAAGTCATAAAAGTATAAATGGTCAACAAGATAAACAAAAAATTAACTGTCATCTCGTTATTTAAATGTTTAATCTACGGGCAAAACCCAACGACCGAGATTACTTTTGTTAATTTATTAATTGCTTAACAGATAAATTTCATACATATAGCTAAAAAAAAAACTTTTTTTTTTAAATGTAAGTTTTTAAATTAAAATTAATTTTATGGATTCATCAACACAAAATTCACATGAGACGTATCATGTAGTGTGTCATGGTACAGTCATGATAGTCGCTGCATAATCATTCATTCTTCTGAGTTTTTTATTTTTTATTATAATATGAGTTCAGAGAATTTGGTGCTTTACGGGTAACGTAACAGGTATTTAATAAGAAAGAGAAATAAAAGAAATGGATGACGCAAGGAAGTTTCCACTCGAAAAAAGCCTCAGGCTACTAAAACTGAAGGTCATCAACTAATCAAACATGGAGGAATGTACAATACAAGGTCACGTGATTCGACAAATGTCATCGCCATTTTAAAACAAAAAAAAA
>JH431832.1:277057-327648 GCA_000239455.1 Strigamia maritima
AAAAAAAATAAAAATAATTAAAAAGAAAAAAAAAAAAAACAAAAACAACTATATTTTTGTTTATTATTTCTCACTAGCAAATAAATACGTTCTCGTATTTAAAAACTACAGCGTCCACCTACACAAAGTTTTTACAGATGAAGAGGTCAAAGGTAATGTCCTCATCCACCCCCTCAGTAAAACAGGTTACCCGGGAAGCGAAAAACGAGTTTTGAAAATTGTTTCAACCAGCACAGTCCCAAGAACGACCAATGAAATTCAAGTTTTAAAATCGTGCGCGCTCCATATAAGGAAAGGAACGTCGATGACGTCAGTTGGAGATGCCCCTAGGCGGAGTCCCAATTGGTAGCGCGGCGTTTCATTCATAACCGCACTGGTCCCGTCCCGCGTTCCCTCATTCACGCGTTTGCACTGCATTCGGACTGGCGTTTGTGTACCGAACCTCCTCATGGATAGAGGACCTTGTGTCATGCCGGATAACGATGTCTTCGATGATGACCAAATAGTTCCAGACTGTACACTTCCGCCTAAGATCGAGATGCAGACCGATACTATCCCACACGAGGTAGGTAAATCCTGGTTTGGTTGCGCCGCCTGTCCTCTTGTTGTTGTGTTTTTTTTCCTTCAAATTCCTTCAAGGGAGGGCGTTTGAGTGATTTCGGGACAGTTGTTTTAGACGTTATGAAATGGGTCTGGAATGTTATTTGATGAATCCAAACTTTGTTTTTATTTTAAACGGTGGGAAAATGCGAAGAATTTATCTTCTTTTTTTTTTTTCTTGCGCAATCTAATTTGTTTATTTTGTATTTTGGTTTCTGTGATTTGTTAATTTTTTTTTTTTTTTCTCTAGATGGTCTTGGTAAGGACACTAGAAACTTACCACTATAATTTGAAAAAAACTGAATCTAATTGTTCTCAATTAGATTAGGTCTTATCAAATTATAATGGTATTTTAAATGTTATAACATTATACTAAGAATTGCACATAGTTTTATGGTTGTAAAAAGGTTTTTATTTCATTCTTCTGGTTTATGAGATTTTTCACACTTGTTTACGAAGTAATTTGATTACTAAACAATCTTTTCTTGTTTTTTTTTTAAAAAAAAAAACAAAAAAAAAGTTTTACAATTTTATGCTACTTAAACTACAATCTCTGTCATTGCCACTTTGTTTATGAGTGTCAGTAAATATTTCCAACTGGGGAAAAAGTAAGACAACTTCAAGAAAAACATGTTACTGCATCATTCATGGGGTCTAGTTTTGTGTTTTAAATCCATATTTTAGACCGTAAAAGCACTGCTGACTCGAAATTAGTCAAATTATCATGTTTTCACCTCTTTTTTATCTTATCAATTATCTATCATTTGTAAATATGTAAATACCTTAGCAACAATCTTAATATTTTTTTTGTAGTTCTGGTTGAGCAAAACTTATCCAAATTGGGTCAGAATTGGAATAAGGAAAGTCCGCTATGATCAGATTATTTCCTGGTGTTTAATTTCACTTTTTTAACTACCTTTAAGCATATTTATCTACGTACATATTTATCTATCGTGTTGTCGTGTTATCGTGTTAACTTACACTTGAAAAATCTTTTCTTGTTTTTATTTTTTTTTTTTTTTTTTTTAGAAAGAGAGAGAAAGAATTTTTTTGTTTTGTTTTTACATGAAAATTCACTTCGGAATAGGAAAGGAAGGGATGAAAAGCAGAGTAGTGGGGGGATAAACTCAGAGGGGGGTGTTTAGAAGAAGTTTTAAGTAGTAGAACAGCCCCAGGTCTAAGATGACCCAAATTTAAAGACAAACTAATTTAGGCCAATGATTGTAACAAGTTGTTGTAATTTTTTAAATAAAAATGATAATTGATGAGTAAAAATTAGTTTAAGTGTGTTTAAATTCCTAGAAAAGGAAATTTTGGTGTTAAAAGAAGGGGAAATCGGGCCATAATGAATTTCGACGCGTCAATTTCTCATTTCTGTTACGTCTAGTAACTTGTAAGGATCAATCTGGTTGAACAAGTTACGTTTCCCAAGCTGGGAGACATGTCTGCAGTACAAGTAGATTGAGAAAGAGAGAGAGAGAGAGAGAGACGTGTTTTTATTGAGCAGTTTCATGCTTCAATTATTCAATTTAAAGTTTGAAAAAAAAAAATTGTGGACTGGTATTAAGACTTGATTAAAATGTTTTAGTAAATAAATGCAAGGAATTTGAAGTGAAATGTTATAAAAATAATATAAAAATACGAGCACTTGAAAATTTAACCCTAATTCCCATAGGATAACATAGTACAACTGAACTTCACACATTAACCACATCCTGTGAATTGAATTCCAAACCGGTCACTCAATAGGGGGCAGCGAGGGAGCAGAGGGGTGGGGGGTTTAGGGCAAAGGGGACCACATGGAATACAAAGAAGGGTACAACAGGTACTTTTACTCATCCCTTGCCCTTCTCAGGTTATGGTGACGTCATTGAATTTTCAAGAAATTCATAGTTGATGCTCTATTTTCAAGAGTTTCCTTGTTATCTAAATATTAGATGACGTAATACTAATGCTCATTAAGTCACATATTTACTGATGTAATAAATGTAAAACACATCCTGTATTTAAAAAAAAATCTAAAAAAAATTAAATAAAATGGAATAAAAGTTGGCATTTTCTAGGTTAAGTAACTCCAAAAAAAAAATTTAAGTAATTTTTTACATTACCAAAAAAAAATAAAAATAAAAAATAAATTATTCATCTAGTGGGGAATTACATATTCACACGACATTAGATCTGCCAAGTGTTTTTTTTTATGTTTTTAAATTCACCCGCCAATTTTTTTATTTTGATTTTTTTTTTTAATTCTCGCAAATCCCACGATATCAATTTCTAATTTCTATCCAACAAAAATTCAGAAGCCACGATCGACAAAACGTCATAACTAACTTCCTTTTTCCGTTTTCCGCAGACCAAAACTGAGCTGGATGCATATTTGGCCAAAGATGAATGGGCGGCAGTTGTTGCAGAAGTACGAGGAAACCTTGTGGCGAATCCCGAACCGCTGTTGCCGCTTGACATCGACCACAAACCGCGCAGAGAAAGCGCATCGCGCGTCGACGAATTCTTCGAGGAAGAAGTGATAGATCCATCCAAACATCATCACCTCATGCAACAATCAGCATCGTACAGGGCAACTATGGCATCGTACAGATCTTCATCATCTTATCACCACCGTTTACCCATGCCGAACTATCCTCAAAAAATAACCCCCACACCGTCCCCCATCCTGGACGATGACGTATTCGTCAAACCAAATCCCGTGTGTTCGCTGGCCGATGTCAATAACCGAACGTCAATCTCATTGTGGGAGGACATTACGTCGAGTATTCGCAAATTGGACCCTGAAAACGGTGACTTGGTCAACGCCAATGAGTTGGGTCGTCCCGTGGCCATCAAAACAGAACCAGATCCAGACTCATTAACGTCGTGTCCGTTCGCGACCCCCGCGCAAAACGAAAACAACAACAACAACAACATGAAACCGTTGGCATCGACATCGTCGAATTCATATCCAGTTCTTCGAACTTCGTCCACGTTTCATTCGCCCGGAGTTCAGGGATTCAAATTCACCAATTTGGGACCTCAGTTCATGATGTCCCGCGTCTACATGCCCCCGACTCCGCCCAGTTCCGAGCCTGGAAGTCCTGCGACGGACTCGTTCGGGCTCGGACGAAGAACGCCGCCTCCGCCTTATTCGGGGCATCCGACGGGACCAAATGCGTCGTCCATCAGTGCGGCCCATCGAGAAGTGATGGGAATCATGAAGTATAATAGACGGAATAATCCTGAGTTAGAAAAAAGGAGGATTCATCACTGTGATTTTCCTGGTAAGATTTAATAAGAAATTTTAGAAAGGGCTTTTGAGCTACTTTTTTAAAAAAAAAAAAAAAAAAAAAAAAAATTTACCGAAGCGATTTTAACCGGTTCATCCGGTCAAATTGCATTATAAATTAGAAAAGGTTTGACATTTTTATTAGTACGTTGCATTAAAGTTTGGAAGATTTTGGTAAATGTAAAAAATAAAAATTGATGTTATCAATGAAGGAGAAAATCCCCCCTCTCTCTATAGAACAAAAAAGGAAATAAAAATGGACCTTTCCCAAGGTCAAATAAAAGTACTATTTTTTAAATTTGTGTTTATCATTATCTATTTACAGGTTGTTCCAAAGTATACACCAAAAGCTCCCACCTTAAAGCACATCAAAGAATACACACAGGTAAGAAACACGTGACTAAATGTGGCAAATCTTGACTTATCCTGTCAGATGTGAGAATTTATTTGTTTTCCTCAAAAAAAATCCCCCGCTGTAAATTGATACTGAGAAGTGAAGCAGTTTCTTCGACTTTGTTTTCATAGCAATATCCTTCTAACAATTATTGAATCACATCCATAATTAGAATTGTTTATAACACAAGACACAACAAATCTGTGACAGCTTGTGTTATTGATGTTTTTATTACCAATGTTTTAGTTTCGTCCAAGAGAGGGAGACACCCTTTAATGACACCCATAAAACAACAGGGGGGAGGCCCATCAGATACCTCAAAATGGCTGCCAGGGGTCCCAGAGGGAGTTAATGACCCCCCAAATGGTCACAGGAAGTAACACGTGGGGGTTAATTGGTAGGGTTAAATGGGCAAACAAGATGGCGCTACGTACCCCCCTCGGTTCTTTCTGCTGTGCCCCCTGTGGTGATCCCAATAGGTGCCTTCTGGGGTACCCCTTGCGATTGGAGAAGTTGAATGGATGGGTCAGGGAAGAGGAAGAGGAAGGGGTGGTCGAGGTGTCTTCCTGCCTGATCAGATTTCGGGAAATGGGGTTAAAGTGTGTTTTGTGTATATTCTGAGGTGGCCATGTTGAAATGTGATTAGGTTTACTCATTTATCTCTATCGTTGTCATATATTTATTCTTTTGTCTGTTTTTTGTTTTGTTTGCAGGAGAGAAACCGTACAGATGTCATTGGCCCGATTGTCATTGGCGGTTCGCACGTTCCGATGAATTGACGAGACATTACCGGAAACATACCGGAGCTAAACCCTTTAAATGCAAGGTGTGCGAGCGTTCTTTCGCACGATCCGATCATCTCGCACTACATATGAAACGACATTTGCCCAAATCGAAATGACCTCATGTTTAAAAACATTTTTTTAAATTAAAAAGGCTCAAAATACTTAATTTTAATACCCGTTAAAAACCCGTCCATTGGTTGTTTGTTGGAACTTTAATCTGTAGTTGAAGGTTGAAGGTTGGAAAATGGAACATACTTGTACCGCGTATTTAATTTTTTTTTTTTTTTTTTTTTTTTTTGTGAGAGAGAAATTGTTGTCATGTTTTCTGTAATTTAATTTTTTTTGAAAAATGTCATTTAATTGTTAACATTTTAATACTATTTTGTTTTACTGCCAAAAAATAATCAACTATTTTTATATTTGTTGTTAAAAATGAATGTTGTCGATTTTTCAAATTTGCTACCGGTAATTTATAAGAAAAAAAAAAAAAAAACGGCGCTTTTAAACGGCGCATGCTCAATCACCAAATTGGATCTCGTTGGAAATGTTACCCTTTGTTTACGTTGTTCTGCTCTGTTTGTCCATTGGAATGAAATATATAAATAGAGTTAGATGTAAACAAATGTTTTTGTTTTATTTTTTTTTTAANAATTTAAATATAAAACATTTAAATTTTTTAATTAAATAAGCATTATAGAGTTAAATTTGTTACTCTGTTTTTTTTTTGTTTTTTTTTAAAAAAAAATAATTAATAAAAATAAAAGAAAAATGGTGTTGGTGTTATCAATAATGTGAATTTCTAGCAAGTGCCATCAGTTTGACTTATTTCTAGTTTTTATGATGTTAGTTTGTGAATAATTCTCCTCGGTGCCTTTTTTTATTCAAATAATACGAATATATTGTTTTTAAATAAGTGTCATTCATTGTTGTAAATTATCATCAAGTGTCAAATGTAAATATTATGGATATATACATTATTTTTTTGTTGTAAAATGTTCCTTTTTATATTATTAAATAAACCATACTAAAACTTATATAAACATTAGTTTCTATTTTTTAAATAAATCCTGCGTTATTAAAATAAGGTCTTTGAGCCCATAAAATCGACAATTACCACCGAGTCTATAATTTTTAAAATTTGTGTTTTATTATCATATATTAAAAAAAAAATTGAATTCACTCAAAAAAAATTCATCTCAAATTGGTTATGCAAATAAAATGATTTAGGCTCACTTTATTCTCTATCTAACAATTCGAGCACGAAACTCCCATTGGTTAATGGTCTGTGCATTGTACTGAAAGTATATATTGTGGTATAGCCGAGATAAGTCGAAAAATCATTACTTTGTAGTCCAAAAATGGGCATGCCTTTGTTAGCAAACGAAAACGCTTGTAAAATATTTAAAAAATTATTTACATTTGGGGTTTTTGTATTGTTACGCCCATTTTTTGGCTACGAAACAATTACTAAGTTTACATGAACACGTTTTTCTGGAAAATAACGACATCATTTCTCAAGTGGAAAAGTAAAAAAAATCGAGTATTCACTCTAGTTTCCACTTTTCCACTTGATGAATGATTACGTCATTTTCCAGAAAAGCTTGTTCATGTAAACTTAGTAAATTACTCTAGTGATTTTTCGACTCAGCGCGACTAGAAGATTAAAATAAGATAACAGTACAATACAAAGAAGTGAACTTTTTTGTTCACTTCTCAGTTTCGAGCACAAATTGTTGGATAGATTTTAGCTTCCCTGCAGAAATTTTACACCAACACATTGCAAAGCAAAAATTGATAAATCGGCTCGAAAATGATCATCACAGGCCTGCAAAACGAGTAAAAAATTGATTTTATCATTCTCGCTTCTCCACGTTATTCCAATGGGAATATGGGAACAAATTTTGACGTTTCTATAAAAACATCATAATGTACTTTAAAATTAATGAAAATAACTGAAGACAATTCTACAGACACATCAAAACTTACCATTAGTGCTTTCAACTTTTCTATCAAATTTAAACATCAAATTGGAGAAATTCTTATGAACTAAATAATAGAAACGGTCAATTACACGTTTTTAGAATCAATGATAAGTTTGCAAATGTGTTTTCAATTAAAAAATTTATTAACACATCATTACCCAAAGTTTTATAAGGTAGTAAAAGTCAACATTACATTGTCACTCTCCCCAACAAATAAATTCTCAAGTTAGACACGAACAAAAAGATGGCCCGAAACAAGACCTTGAGCAGAAGAGGAGGACAAGAGTGAAACAATAGTGAATCCCTGCAAATTTACTGGATTTTACCAACTTTTGTGGGCCATGAGGCAATTAGGGCTCTCCACAAATGACGTTGTCTGCCACGTTATAAATCATTTTGGCCACTTAATTTAGGACCATGGCCCATTGCCATCTGGTGATGTTACTAGTACTCTTGTTCTTTTGTCGCTAATTGTGCCCATGTCTCTTTAATTGATACCATGACGAATTGTGGGACCTAGGGGGAGGCAAACGGGGGTTAGAAAAGGACCTAAGGGGGTTTAAACACTACCACTGTGGGTTATTTATAGACATTTCACATTTGTTGTCCTGGTTCGGCTTAAAGTGTTTTATTTTCAGTTGCAATTTGTTTTTTTTTTCTTTTCTTTTTCTTTTTTATTGTTTTGCTGGAAGAAATTAATCTTTTTGCTATTTACTTTTATTTTTAATTTTTTTAATTTTTATTTTTATTTTGGGGGGATTATGTATATTTGTGATTTGTCCCCCTATGAAACGCAAACACCGGACGTTTGCTTTGTTGCTTTTTGTACGTTGAAGATTCGCGGAAGAAATGAAAGGAAAAACAAAAATTTAAAACCCGAATTAAAATTGTTTTTGTAAAGTTAATGTTTTTCGCTGAACTTCCTTTCATGTTTTTATCACGAAGCAAACGGAAAAAACGACTGAAATTATCAACGATTATCAAAGTGTAAATAAGAAAATTTAATCAACAAACTTTCAAATCAGAAACCATAAAATTATAAATTTTGAAAAATAAAAACTTTTACTGTTGTTTCCTAACCTTAGACACCACCAACCAAAAAAATAAATAAATAAATAAATAATAAAAAAATGAAACTAAAAAAAAAAAATTTAGGAAGGATACTCACGTATACCCACTTTACTCATGTGCGGCCATTAAATCCACTTTTCTTTTAAAGCCTTTTTTTTTGTTGAAAAATAGAGGTCATTAGAGAGTCCACAAAGTAAATACAACAAACTAAAAAAAAAAAAAAATAAATAAATAAATAATAAAACAAAAATTAAATCTTAATTAATACTTTGCATTGAAATATCATTATTACATAAGTTATTCGTCCAAAATGTAAAGAATAATTGAATAATTGAATTAAGAGTAATTTTTTCATTTTTCATTTTTTTTATAACCCATTTTCATTAATTTTTTTTTTTTCGTTAAGTACAAATTCATTATTT
This sequence comes from Strigamia maritima, assembly GCA_000239455.1. Lineage (NCBI taxonomy): Eukaryota > Metazoa > Arthropoda > Chilopoda > Geophilomorpha > Linotaeniidae > Strigamia > Strigamia maritima. The sequence goes on from JH431832.1 coordinate 285,589, forward strand.
TTTTTATGTTCTAAATATCCCCCTCTACCCCTCTTATTTAAAAAAAAAATACCAGACATAACCAACCGCTCTTCAAATATTTCACCTCAACCTACGCATAATGCCCCAGGCTTAACTACATTTTCTCGTTCAAGGACCCACAACTCACGATCTCCAACGCCAAATTACATTCAAACAACTCCCCTAACCATCTTTCAACTTATAAAAAAAAATATTAAAGTGCAGTTGGAAAGCTACGAGAAAATTCATTCATAATCTCGGTTTACACCTCAACTTGAAACAAATCTTGAATAATTTATCAAAAAAATAAAATAATAATCTTCCAAAAAATCAACTTAAAATCCATTATTTACTTTTTAACCTTTTTTTTTATTTTTTTCCAACTCTTAACACATCTCAAATTCATGTATCACAACTAATTTATATAATTTCGGTGCATATTGCATCCATATGTTCCCAACTTAAATTTAATTCAAACTTATGTAAGTAAGTGAGTCATTAAGTGAGGATATTATTTCATGCACCCATTTTGACCTTTTGATGTCATTAACTTAAATGTTTTTTTTTTTGTTTTGTTTTAATTTTATTTTACATTTTAATTTTTTTATTTTTATTTTATTATTATCAGTTGAAAGTACTGTTTCACAATAAAATGATAAAACAAAAAAGCTATTTTTCATAGAACTTGTTTGCATTCAAATGTGTGTTTGCTTTTATCTCGAAATATCCTGTTTTCTTTTACTCTGATTAGAACTTTTCATTTTTTTTTTATTTAGAATTTTAATCAAGTAACTTGATAATACTCAACAATTGTGTAATAAAATTCCGTTTGTGGAATTACAATAAATTACGAAATTTATTATTTTGAATTGTCAATGAAACGTCAAAAGATTAAAAAACCAAAAAAAAAAAAAAATGACCATTTTGTGACCATTTCTATTTTGCCTACTTTTGTCACTTCTAATCAATTCCCAGAGTACCCCACGTGGGATAGAAGTATTTTTAGTGGCGATAAAATAGTACAAATATTTCTAATGGCATTTTTTTCAAATCTAAATCTATCACCTATCTTTTATTACATTCCATTCAGATACAATAAATCTCTATATCCTGCCAGGTAATGTAGGTCAGTATTCCAAGGACTTAACAACTCAAGTTTGAAGACAGCAATTTTAATATTTTTCCTATAAAAAAAAAAAAAATTAAAATAAAAAAATAATAATATTTAAATAAATTAAAAAAAAAAAAAAAAAAAAAAAAATTAAAAATATTTTGACTCATTCATATTTTTATAATTTTTTTTCCTCTTTTCCTGTTTACTTGAATCATATTTTCAAGAAAACTATCTTTAAATTAAATATTTAATTTTTCTTTGCAGGTAGGTGTAATAAGGTGTAATATAAGATCATTGAACCAATAAAACAATGGTCAATAGTTCCGAAAGATTAAATTAATCAAATGTTAAAAGTGAATCATAAAAAAGCGTAAATTGATTTCTGAATGAGATGATGAAATCACAGTATATAATGATGACTAAGAAAACTTGTAATAAAAATTAGGTCTTGTGTTTTCAACCCGGATGTAGTAAAACAATTGCTCTGTCTATATTCATCCAGGTACATACTCATGCTGCATTTTAATTATCTCCTTTTATGTATAGTGCTCACATTTTCAAAACAAAAAAAAAAAATTAAATTTGTTTTTTCTTTTTTGAATTTTTCAACGTTTTCCCGCTTTTTGTGGTTCATTCACCATTTCTTTTTTAAATTTAGCTTCCTTGTCATGGCCTAAGTTGGTATGAGTTAAGAATGATTGTTGCATAAGTGGAATTCCGTGAATTACCATCAGAGTGATACAGTATTGAGTCATGTAATTCAAGGACCCCCTTAGTGACCGCATCCTGTGATTCAACTCTTTGCTTCCTTCCTGTTTTGACCACATCCGAATGCATCATTCTGTTAGTCTAAAAAATTTTTTTTTTTAAAAAAAAGAAGATACTATTTAATAACGGTTATTTTGAAATTTGAATTTTCAATTTTGAAATTTCTTAATAAAATTAAAAACGTTGGAAATTCAAATTCAAAATGACAATTATCGGGAATTAATAATCACGAGATTTGTTGACATCAAAACAAGAACAAAAACAAAAAATGACTCCATGACAAAGCTACGTCATTCTGCTTTAAATTGATACGTCACTCGAATTAATTCTGATTGTTTGAGCACCTAAGTTTCTCTTTTGAAATTTGATCCCGAGCAACACTCATTCAAGCGCATTACTTCGCCATCGACTAACTGTAAACAACAACAAAAATAAAATAAAAATAAAATAATAAAATAACTAAAATAATTAATCAAAATCAAAATTTTCAGAATTAAAATTTAAAAAAAAAAACAACCATCAAACATCAAAAACGATATAATCATTTTTCATTACCTGATGTTTTTATTCATTCCATATCAATTCACTTTTTCTTAACGAGAAAAAGTAATTCCATATTGCTTGTTGATGCACACCTTGACCCTGTTGACCTTTGAATGGGTTCACATTTTTCTCAGGTGACAACCAGTTGAGATGAGTTCATTTGATTATTCACAACTCATGGAAAGGTTAATGTCCTACAAAAAAAAAAAAAAATAACTCAATTTAATCATTTATTTAAAAAAAAAAACGAATAAAATTATTTATGCAATCAAAACACAAAGTAGAATGATTAAACAAACCAAATTTTTTTAATTCCATTGTGGGCAAACTGAATGTACATACTTATGAACAATGGCGAGATAATTAGGCCTATTCAAAAGTTTTATCAAACATTTCAACAACATGTCAACATGTTCTTTCATTTCAATCTTTGCTCAGGCACATTAGGCACGGGATTAGGCCTACTGTATTTTTTAAACCGTCCCGAGTCAGACAGATTTTTATAAGAACTTATCCGACTCGTCCTTGGTATTCTTTTTCCATTCTATTTTTAAATTCGAAATGTAAAAACAACCTCATAAATCAAAGTTCGACTGTTTTAATTATAAACAAGAAACATTAATAAATTATATCTTTCAAATGCATCATCGCACTTATCAGTACGTCACGTTTATTGCTAATGAGCGCGTTATCTCAACATTGTATCAAATCTACACGATATGATACAATACAATAACATCATATTGTAAATCCTTCACTCACGAGTCACGAATGGCGGACTTTTCACTTGGCCGCCATTTTTTTTTTACCTGGCACTAGTAGATAGATGAGATTAGCGATTCCAGTCACGCTTAAAGGTCAAAGTTGGGAGATTGGGCCTCGTGGCGGGATGACGTCGATTTCCGTTGTTGAGGGTGATTTTTGTACGTGACTTGCTGCTTTAATAGGGTCTATACTCATTAATTTGGTAGTTTCTCTTGGCGTGTGGCACTTTTTTTTGGGTGGGGTTCACAGCCCCAGGTTGCAATCATCTTCAGGTGAGATGTCGACCAAAGAATAAAAAGTACAAGAGGATTTTTTAACGAAATCTTAACGTTAAATTTGCAATTTTAATCTTTATTTTTAATTTCTTAATCGAAATCTAGAGAAAGGAAAGTAAAATGGCGCACAAAGCGGCACAACTGAACTAATCTACTTAAGTTTTTCTTTATTTTCTTCTAGTAATTGGAAAATTACAATTGGTTTTCATACTGCTTGGCCTTGGCGTTTTTTCACTGGGGTTTTAAACAGGTGCATAAAAAGAACACAACTTTGGCCCTTTGCTCGACACCACTTTAAAAGGGGTAAAACCAGTGTGGGAATCGGTGAACCCCAAGACCCCCTCACCTAGAGGAGGGCGAACAAAACCTCCTCATCAGCAGGTACTAGGCCTAACGGGGTTCTCACATTGGCCCATTCATGCAAACGGAAGTGGGGGAGAAAGGTATAAGAAAGTTTAAGCTTACTCCGACTCCGACCCATGGGAAAGTAGACAAGGGGGTAGAGATTCAAGGTTGGGGAATAATAATACAAAAAAAGAAGAAGAAGAAGGGGGAAGAAAAAAAATAACAATGTGAGTCATAACAATGTGTGTGTAATAAATAAAACTGATTGGATTTAGTTCTCAGCTCAGTATAGTATGTATATGGGAGATTTAGGTTGGAAATTTTGTTGTAAATAATGTATATTGCATCATTAGTATGGTAGATTGCATAGCAAAGGTTATTGTTATTCAGGTGACATATCACCTTTTACATATTCACTAAGTTGGACGGCATATTAATCTCACTTTTTTTTTCTTTTTTTTCTTTTTCTTTTTTTGGTATAGAAAAATGCATTTTTTTTAAGTAAAATAACTTCTTAATAAAAGGTTTAATTTATCTCATTCAGGTTTTAGTAATTAATTCCGAATTTTTTTAATTTCTTTTATCAACCATATTTTGAATTTATGACTGTCAACTCTATCCAAAGTTGTTATTTTGTTAGTAGTCTAATAAAAAATTTTGTACACGTTTTCAACTTATTTACAACTCTTTAAATCAATCATTTTTATTAGATATTTTGTTAGTATCCAACGGTATTTCCACGATTTGAGTAGAAAAACGCTCTTTGGCCGTGATTTCTGAACGATATAAATAAATTACGTCCAGTCAAAGCCTTTTTTTTGGATGAAATATTAATGAGAGAAACAAGTTCAGATTGTATGCATTAGTTTTTAATTAGCGTCGGCCAAAAGAATATGAATTTTTTATTTTTATTGAAACTCAAGGTAGTGAGAGTATGAGTATGGTCATAGTACGGTATAGTATATGGGCGGTGGGAGGGAGAGGGGGTTGTTGTGAGGGTTAATGTTAAGAGGGGGTCCCAACTTCCTTTACACCCTTTTCTCTCTCTCCGACTACATTGTTCCCTCGGCTGGTTCACAGACCCCAGACCCCTCTCTATTCACAATCTGGCCTTTAGTAAGGGGGCAATTCCCCTCTTTTTATTCCTTACCATTATATAAAACGATTTCAAATATAAACCCCCCAAACAACATGTTACCTTATACATTTTCTCAAATTTCCTTATTTTGTAATTTTAAATTTTTAAAAAAAAAAAAAAGATAAAAATAAAAGCAGACTTATTACACATACAAATATTCAAAATGGCAGCAAAAATATTGCAGATTTTTATTCTCACCGCCCCTACACCTGTTTGCTAGACACCTTTCAGGTGATTCCCCAGGACCCTCGTTTTTGTCCCATCTGAACCTGTCTGTAGCTCTCCCTCTACCTTCCACCACTAACCTGTATGATGTAATGAAGACTGAGAGGGCCAGACATTGCATCAGAGGGTGTAATGCATGAATAGAACTTGGGGGATATTTAACACAATAATGTGAAAATGAGTGAATAATACGACTTAAGTGTGGGAAAGTTGACTCTTGCCATTTGAGGGTAAATATTGAAAACGATTTTATTATTTCATTTTTAACCCATCGCGAATTTTATAATTAAATTTATTTATATATATTTTCTAATTTAACAATTATCATTCAAAGGTACAGCCCATGCAATTATGTATGAAATATCGTTCTATGATATAATTACGAAATTTATGATGTAATTAATTTTGCTGCAGTTAATAAAGCTTAAAATGCTAGTCAAATTAAATCGCATAATACAAATCACAGCATTACTCGGATCCTGTTGTAGGAAAAATCCATTTCGTTTTGTAATGTACATAATTTGTAAAGCAAATCCAAGAAAACGTCTAATTGTGAATTGTTTTTTTGTTTTTTGTTTTAATTGTATTTCATTTGAATCCTTTTTAGGTTGGCAAAAACAATTTCCTAGTTGCTTCAGGCTTTTGTACTGTTTCTGACATCTTTGGAATGCTGTCCAACGGAAACAAGAAAAAATAATTGAGCAATACAAACCCAAAAAAAGAGAAAAATATGCAATAAAACAAGACACAATGTATTAATAAAATCCAATTGAGTTTATTTACTCGCGATAAAACCTCGTGCCCACCGAAACTAAAAAAAACAAAATAGATAATTATTGCCAAGTCTAGAAGGATAAAAGCAAATTTCAGTTCCAAAACCTACATTTCTGCCACTTTGTGAACTGCTGTTGGTTACGCTTAAATTTAGTTTAACTCGTCCTTGAGATTAAATCATAAATCTGCCAAAGTGAACAACCTGACGAATTGCAAGTTGTAAATCAGCCATGTCAAGAAAAGTTAAACAAATTTGAGCCCACACAAGGACAACGAGACAAAAAAAAAATAATTAAAAAAAAAAACAAAAACTTAACCAAAATTACAAAATCAACGTCTTCGATGACCGTGTCCGCCATCAATAATTGAATAGTCAAAAAACAAACTTGTTAAATGGATCACAATTATGATGTTTAACGTGATTACTCAACCAAAGCTTATTTGTTGTGTAATGTAATTACTTTAATTATAAAAAAATGAAATCAGTCTTTTTTATTTTTGCTTCTCAAACATTTATTCAACAATTCGCACAAATAAAGCTTGCTAATAGCAATTACATCAATTTTTTGTTAAAACATTCAACTGTTGATATGTTATTAACTTAAATTTTAGAACTTAAATTAGAATTTCACAAAATTAATTTTCCATTGTCCAAAAAATAAATAACAGATAAGGAAATAGTGGAATCAACATTTAAAAAGGCACCGCAACGCGCATGCGCAGAGGCACACAGTGAACAAAAATTTGGCTCCAGTGACAGGCTTGACATTAAAGCTTAACATATCATAACCACCTAAAAATACAAAAAAAAAAAACAAACTATTTTTCAGATATTTTGTAATATGTAATGCCGGACAACTCTATCCGCTCGAACAATTTATCGGTCGCAATCAATCAATGATTTAAAGGATGCGATAAATCTTTAATTAAAATGTAAAAATTGGAATTCAAAGTGGGAAAAACAAAACATTCTCATTACCCCTAGTGATAATTTGAATTACATTTTTAAAAAATCTATTTTAATAACCATCATTACATCAATTATTGCTGAATCATGAGTTAAAAATAGAAAATAAAAGTTGCAATTTTTTTTTTAAATGTCATTTACTGACATTTCGTATTATTTTTCCCTAAATTCAATTTTCCAGTATTAAATAACTAGATTTAAAAACCAATTTCCCAAACAAAATACGACCTTAAAAAGTATGATACACAAAAATACAAAACAGGATAATAAACTAAAAGGGCAGAAATTTAGAAAAGGGTATTAAAAAAAAAAAAAAAACAATGTTCAGCCTGTATCATCTGATAAGCTTAAATGTTGTCCTATCACAACTCGAACTTACCCTGAAGACTTGCACGTGGGTCATTTTAATTGTCCCCTTGAGCTGCAGTCAAAGCCACAACTGAAAAATGCACCTCTTCTGGATCACGTTCTATAAATTTCTTGCACACTTTAGCAGCATCCTATACAATTAAAGAAAAAAAAGAAATAAAGAAATAAAATTCACATTTTTCTCCCTCCCAGTCCCATCCCTTTCCAAATTACTTCGAATTCGTCAAGCGACCAACAAATTCAAACTGTATTTAACATTCACGAGTATTTTAACAGTTTCAAAACAAATAATTTAACAAACCCATCGAAATAGTGTTTTATCACGTGAGCACATCATTTTAACCTTGGTAAAAAAAAACAAAAAAAAACAAAAAAACACTGCAACTATCCATTACATAAGGCAGTTAGAAAGATATTCCTTAGGGTAGAATTTAAAACAAGGACCCATCAAATTCCCCCTCCCCTAATCCAACTTTTGCTCTTGTTTATATTTTAGGTCAATTGTGGTGTAATCTGTCCCGAGGATCTTAGCTCTTCCACTCGTCCAAACCACCTATCATTATTTTCTCTCGGCCTCCTCCCTCAAACTAAAAAAAACAAAATAAAAATAAACCACCCTCAAAGCTTCTTCATACAAATTCCAACTTTTTTTTTATAAAGTGCACTTTTAAGTGTTTATAATCTTACATATCCAACAAGGAATTGTATAATAAAAAAAAAAAATTAAGTACCTGAACCAAAAATTTAGTCATTTTCGTGACCTGTTTTAAAATGACTAAACTGAATACAAAAAAAGAGATCCTTGAATTGTATCCTATAATTTGAATGGAATTGGAATGACAAGACATTCACATCTAAAATGTTAAAGGGGAAACATTAAAAAGAAAAATGGAACGCCAAGCTGTCTACGATATGCGTTAAAATTGTTTTTCTTTTTTTTTGGTTTGTTTTTTTAATATGTATTTTGGTTTAACCTGTGGAAAAAGTTTAGAAAATAATGTGGAATAAATATAAATTAAATGAATTGAGAAATTGTCAGGTCTCAATGACCTTTCATCGCGAGACAACTACAGTTCAAGGATCCTGAGGGGAACAAGAAAAGAATGGAGACAAACTTCTTGACCTATGACACCATTTTTCTTCAGGTGTTAGCATATGAATTTGCGTTTAATTTGATGCCATAGTTTAACTGATTAGCGACACCTTGTGAGAAAAAACGAAAAGACAAGTCAGAACGACAGAACTTCATGGTGTCGCCATCTACCGTTAAAAATTGTTATTTCTTCGTCTCAGAAAAATTTCAATTAATATTTTTTTTTTACCTCAAGAAAAGTGGCTTCAGTAGTTGCTCCGTGATTAACGGCCGAAGTTTTGCGCCCATCTAAAAAAAATTATAATTATTCACTTTCATATTAATTCGTATTACTTCTTACCTAATTCGAAAAGGAAATTGTCAACATTAACGAGCGTCACAAAATGCAGAGAGACCGGTTCTTCAGGATTAGGAGTCTGAAATTTACGATCGGAGACGCATTGATTAAAATCAAAAATAAAGTTTGAAGAAAATTTAATACCGATGTTTGTCCCTCCTGCGCATGCTGCTTATGAGCAGAACAAATTTCCTGGAAATTAAATTCAAATCAACATTACTGAAACCAATGTAACTATCGATTCAAATCCATACTTCATTCACTTCGAGAATTTTTGCCTTTTCAACTGGCGCCAACGTTTTGGTGGCATCGATGAACTTTTTCAAGCTTTTGTCGGCATCTATTAGCAAATTTTATATAAAAAAAAATTCTAAATATCCCTAAAAACACATGTTATATTACCCAATTGAATCCGTTCCACATTATTGGCCAAAGCATGAATCAACGCAATAGTTCCGCAAGCATTACTAATGGTCTGCTTAATGAAATACAAGTCAGATGTAGGAGCCTTGTCAGCACTTTCGTCTTCTTTAGCAATTTCTAGTCCAATCTAATTAAAAAATTCAAACATATAGTTTTCATATTTAGTTTTATTTTGGGTATACCATACCTTATCGTTGTAAGGAAACAAGAGTAGAACAGCAAGAACTGGTTGAGGAACCATTTGAAGCAACTCTGGATCCAGACCCAAGACATCAACTAGCTGCCAGCTTGCAGGCACACCGAGATTTCTAATAAACTAAAAAATTTAGATTTTTAATTTTAATCGCATAAATTTTAATATTTAAATTCTTCGCGTGTGTAAAAATTAGCCTAAAATATTTAATTACGCGTGCGTTCAATAATGAATGATTTTTATCGGTTTAAGAAGGTGTATTCTTTAAAAATTCTCATTTAAAGAATACATAAAATATTTATCTAGACCATTTATCGAACCGTGTAGAAAATTCTACAGTTACTAGGAAACTGCAAGTGAAAATCGATTATTTTTTCGAGAACTTAGAAAGCACAAAATGAAAAATTCCTGAGATGAGGGTTAAACTGGAGTTCGACATTTACCTTGTTCATAACCTGCAAATAAATAAAAACGTTTCAATATTGTTTCAATTCGAATAGAATCAAATAATTCACAGAATATTTCTAATACAATTCGAGTACTTACATCGGGATTCGATTCTAATGGTAACCACGTTACTTTACTGTCAGTAGCCATGTTTCCAACCTAGACGATGACAACTAGAAAATTGTACAAAATTTACCGGCAAACCGAATGCAAGTACTACCGAATGCCACTGAAGATAGGGGGCGAGTTCGACGCGTCAAGAAAGGTTCTGCGCATATGATGTCATAATGATGATGGAACACAAGGCATGGGGCGCCGTTTGCGGCAATATTAAAATCGATTTTCAGCACACATTCAAAAGTTTTATTATTAAGTATTATTAAGTCTTTGCAGAGACAAACATTGACAAAAGATGGATGATTTTTTTTATTTTATTTATTTCAATTGACAAATGACAGTATTCTATACACTACAACTGAAAACATGTTACTAACACCGTTTTTCGTTGTCCCGGTGGCTAAGTGGTTAAGTACGCTTGGTTAGCTGCAGTTGAATGAGTTAACAGCGGGTCGAATCCGAGTTTAGGACAAGTATATTTCTCATCTCTCAAATAATTACATACATCCTGAATCCTGAAATATGTTGTCTTAATTTCTCACCAACAAATGTTAGAATCTAAAATTTACTGATGATGCAAGTAGCTACTAAGACCATACTAAACTGACTATTTCTCATCTATTAATTCAAAATCTGACGCAAGTAACTACTAAGGCCATACTATAATCTTATCTGACAATTTCTCATCTAATAATCCAAGTAGCTACTCAGACCATACTATTCTGACTATTTCTCATATAATAATCCAAAATCTGATGCAAGTAGTTACTAAGGTCATATCGCCATTACTGTAATAGGAATATGACAATTTCTCACCAAGTAGTAATAACAATATATGCTATAACCCAAATCATTGGATAAAAATTCTGAATACTTAAGCAATGAAAAATCTCATTAGTTATACTGCAGCAGCTGGTGGTACAAAAGTTGCCGGGACCATCTTTTTATTTATATTTTGTATTTCAATAGACAACACAGAAAAGAATATAACTGTCTTGCTGGGAAAACTCAAATTCCAAATCAAAGAGCTGTTTATTGCATCCTCACTTCACACATCGCACCGACTAGTGACACAGTTATGAACTATAGGGTACTTATAACATGGCATGTGACAGAAGTAATAGTGTAAGACCTCGTGTAAGACAGTCTATCTACCTACATTCCAACATAATAATGTTTTTACTTTAATAATAGATGGCGTTGCCAACCAGAGGACGAACGCGGTTGCCCCTGACCTCCTTTGAGTGACTTTGCACTTTACACGCGTCCAGATAGTTCGTAATGTCCTAATTTTTCAGTTTTTATTCATTATCTTTTCCTTTTTTTCTCCCTGGACTTTCAAAACTTTGCTTTGGTGCTTTTGCCAAGTAGGAAATATTTAAGAACTTTGCCAAGAAAACCGAAAATAGTTGACACAAACATCATCTAAATTGATCGTAAAGTAAATTTTAATAACTTTATCAAACAAATTACAGCAAAAAGCAAAATTATTATAATTAATCTCTCTTAATTTGTGGTAGATATAATATTTCGGTATTTTTATTATTATTATTATTTTTTATGTACAGATATGATTCTTTAGCGTTAACTTTGCATTGCAGGGAAACCATTACACTTGATTAATTAAATTGTAACTGAAAAATAATGTACAGGTGACTAAACCACACATGTTTGCATTGTCATTAATGAAAACTTCTTATCACAATAATATTTTTTTAACTTGAAAGTTTTAACAAGTATACATCTGTAAACATTTACCGCAATTAAATGCTTTTAAAATACAATAATATAACTTTTACTTAGAATAATTGAAATTGGAAGTTTTCAAGGAAAGGACTAAAGTCTAACTCTAAACCCATCAAAAAGCAAAACTAACTTGTAAGAAGTTAAGTTAGTAAATAACAAAAGTCAGTGTTCATACCATACGTAATTAATTAGATTTTAAGTGCACTATTTTCTTTCCTTAATACACTTTGTCATGAGCATTTCAGTTCAAACATATCCTCTAGAAAAGATGTATAATTTTCGAAGATTACCGTATTTTTTTTCATATTGGAAGACAGGAGGTTTACCTAAAATTGATTTTAGACTCGAATCTCGACTAGATACTTGATGACTTGAAGTGAGTTTTAAAAACGAGAATAATATTGCAGAATAAATATAAATTCAAACTGTATAGAACTAATCAACAACACATTCATTTTCTTATACAATGCACAGATTTTGATTTCTAAACTCTAAATGTTTATTACTATTAAGCTTGATTTTATTTTTATACACGACATGCACACAAGTAAATTCAACCAAAAGAATTATAATTCGTTTTCTATCTATTACAACCAGTAGAAGCTTGCGACTTTAAATTTTAAATTTTATCCCGCCCAATTTTGACGTTTCTATGGTTACACACTGTCTGTATATATTTCATGAATTTACGTTAAATCAATTCTCTCATCGTTATTATCATCATCCTCAATCACTTCTAACCTCACGTTATCCGTCGATGCAATTTCTCCAGGTCCAGGTATTTCATCGAATTTTTCCTGGCTGAAATCGGCAAAATCCTCTTGTACATAACTTAAATCAACGACAGTTTCAATACTGTTTTCACCAGTGGCATTGCTCGGCGAGCTTGCCGATTCACCTTGAGACAAACTATCAATACTCGTCACATCTCCGGAGTCGCCCAAAGATGTCTGTGTGCATATTGTCGGTTTGTCTGCACCTTCCGAGAACTCGTTCGATGCTAAAGCTTCTAGAATTTCAGGCGGTGGAGGCGGTGGTAATGTGTCGTCATCTATACATGTTTCATTTGCGTTGTCATCTTGGATTTTAACTACTGGAGTCTGGTGACTGCTCGCGTGGATCTAGCAACGACAAGTCGGATTTAATCGGACAGAAAACAAACGGAATAAAGCAATGAAAAATGCCAACATTCGATATTCAACGAATCATGTCCTCAAAAAAATTGTCAAATTAAAACGTGTAAATTGTAATGAGAATAGTTTTAAATTGAAGCGAATAAAGCAATAATTAATTTTTCATTCTTTGTAGGGTGCGCGGAAATTGGGCTAAATGAAAAAACTTACCGGCGAGCGTGATTTTGGGGTGTCAGGGCTCGAAACAAGCTCAGAATATGTAGCTTCCTCGCCTGTTGTGAAAAATGGATAAAAGAAAACAAAATTTTCTTTCCCATGTGCTCACCAAGCAGCCATATCAATTATCATTCATGCTCTCGTGGGCTTACAGGAATAAACAATACACAGCTAAAAAGTTAACTGCCACATGCAAATGGCTATACTGGGTCTATTAACTGCAAGCATTATTCTCTAAACAAGAAAGGCCGAGATTTCATTCGAATCTTTCATAAATCTTTCATGTTCTCAATTTGAAAAAAAAAAAAAATAGCAGCATCATTATTAATAGTATTGTTATCAAAGCTTTACTATGTTCTTTATCTTCGCTGTCGGTGGATGATGAAAACTGTCCTTGGTAGTGCACTTTTTGCGCACAGGTCATTTCCATTTCGAAACCAGGTGCAGTGGTGTAGGAGGATACTGGTTTTGGTTCTTCATCTTCGGTAATTTCCTCTGTTTAAAAATAAAATTTAGAATAAATATTTACACGTCAATAGTGTAAATAGTGTTACCCGTTTCTTTTTCATTCGGATGTTCACACTGAGGTGTTGGTTGAGTAATTATAACTTGTGCAGGCGGTAATAGATTTAGTGGCATTGGAGGCGGGGTAAACAATGGCGGTGCAGAACCGGGAGGAGTTACAATTTCCTAGTAAACAAATGTACCGTATTTAGAGAAAATGAATATATATATATATATTTTTTTTTTTTTAAATCAATTTTTACATGTGGCGAAAAGGCTTCGTTATCGTCTAACATTTCAACAACAAGCGAGGGAAAAAGTCCAATGTTTCCATCAACTTCTCCTTCCCACCATCCATCATCAATTTCTGACACTTCTTTACGAACAATTCGAATAATTTGAAATTCTACAAACGACAGTTCTTCAGGACACGTCGCTTCGTAATCGTACAACGCACGGCAGTAAAGTTCAGCTAAAAAAACAATAACCCAAAGTTTTAGCAGTAAATTGAAGATAATAATTCATCATAGACAAGAAATGTGGAGTTTTTACAACAAAATTCAAATTAGCATAGAAATGACAACAGACAACAGACAGACAGACTGAATGTTGTCATAGTTGCTACAAAATGTCCACATTTCCCGGTACGGTACTGGCAAACCAGGTTTGGTAGTAGAATCGGAAGTTGAGACGGGAGGAAAGACATTGTCTTCGAGTTCAAGTTCAAAGCTTTCAGGTCTGTCTTCGGAGACAGGGACATGGTAGTCCACAGAGGAGAAAGACACGGGAGCCACCTCTATAGAGCTGAGGACTGCCTGTCCGCCCTCTATCTCCACATAGTTTTGAGGAATATATCCCTCATCCCCTTGCTCGTTTTTGGCCTTCACCCAGCCATCGCCATCACCTTCACCAATAACTTCCACGGTTTCTCCTTCGTATATGCTAATTTCATCTGGGTTTTGTGCCTGTATTAATCAATTCTTACAATTAGTACACTCAACTCTTTGTCAAGATCATACACCTAGGTCCCATTGATAAAATTCAATATTACGGTGTGTATCGTTTTTTCATACAAACATTTTTATTTTTAGCTTGTACCAATCAATTGCAAACCTGTTGCTTCCCAGTATCCATGCGGAACAACAGTTTGCAAATTGTCGTGTTTATAGTTTATACAAGGCCATAGGAAATTCATCGATCCGATCTATTTGGGTCACCAATTTTTTCTTCCTGCCTTCCCCCAATAGATTTGTACTCATGACAACCGCCAACAAACACTGGATTTATAATGTTTGTCGTTTTAGAACTATTATAAGGAATATTCACTTTATGTTTACTTCCCTTCAAATTAAATTAACATTTACTTAATTTACCATAAAAAAATTTTCCATTATACACCACCTTGTCAAAAAAATAGAACAGGTACTTTTTCAAAGTCAGAAAAATGGAAATTTCTTAAAAGCTGTGATACTGACAGACAAATGATTTTAAGAGGATTTATAGGAATGGTAGAGCTATCATTTCGTGTAAATTTTTTGAAGATTGATTAAGTAGTTACTGAGAAGAAAATTAAAAACCACCAAAATCAGGTTTTTGCAATTTTGACAATATCTCGAGAACTGTTGAAGATAAAATTAAAAATTAAATTTATCTAGGATGTTCAATTTCTTGGGCAACTTTTCTAAATTGGATGTATGGATCTGCGAAGCCCTCAAAAAAAGTCATAATGGAGCTATGTAATGGTTGTCAACAATCAAAATTTTCAAAAAATCATTACAACCAGATTTCTTGATGAATTAAGCCATACATCCTGGATGTGTTAGAGGTATGTACGCAGTTAAACATCTTGGAGTATCATTGGATTTGGAATAAAATTCTGGTCATAATGATTTTTTGAAAATTTTGATTGTTGACAACCATTACATAGCTCCATTATGAGGGCTTCGCAGACCCATACATCCAATTTAGAAAAGTTACTTAATTAATCTTCAAAAATTGTACACGAAATGATAGCTCTACCATTCCTATAAATCCTCTTAAAACTATTTGTCTGTCAGTATTACAGCTTTTAAGAAATTTCCATTTTTCTGACTTTAAATAAAGTACCTGTTCCATTTTTTAGGCAAGAAGGTGTATGGGGGATAAATAGCATCATGGCTATTCCTCCCTCAGTAAAATAGAAAGCAAATATCCCTTAGTCCCTTGTTGACAACATTGCCAAAACTACATCCAAAGTGCAAGTGATGCGATAATTATAAGATACTGTAGCTCGGTGATTATTGTTACTCATTATTTTACCAGCCAAATACAAGTACGTAATTAAGAAACATTTATAAATAAATAAAAAGTAATAGAAAATGTTAACTCCCTCAAGAGCAGGCATTATGCCCATGTCCAGTCTTGCGGGAGTTTACTACATTGCAATTTTAAAATAATAAAAAAAAAAAAAATTATTCTTGCCTCGTAATTGTACAGGACAATAGCTGTGATAGGTGCAAAAGCGCTAGCAGTGGAGCCATCAGTAGATGCGCGGTAAATTTCTTCACCGTTAGTTAAACTGATCACTTCCATATCATCCGATTGTTTTCTTGCAAACTCAGGAGTTTCTTGTAAGGCAGAATAATCCGACACTTCGTCATTGAAATCGCTATCGTAAAATGAATCATTAGCCACTTCGTTCGTAGATTCTTCGACGTTCTAAAATAAAAGATAAAAATTAATAAAATTAATAAAATAAATAAAATCAAACATTTATTTATTTTTTACTCGAAAGTCGATAGATTTGGTAGAAAATTCACTCGGAGATCTGCTAACTCCAGTCGCAATTGTATCAATAGCAGTTAACGATTCAGGATCTATTGATTTCAGCACTTCGTCGACATTAATTCCGACCGATCGTATGCTATCTAATCGCACATCAGCCTTCATTTTCATAGTCTACAAATTATATTTGTTATTTCAGTCAATTTTTTTTAAAAAAATTTATCGCACCTCAGCTTTCCGAATACATTGCTTTATTTCATCCATCTTTTGATCCATTTCTAACTGCATTTGCTCAGTGTAGTCATGCTGTAATTAATTGATACTTTAATTTTTTTTTTTTAAAAAACCAACTTAAACCTTTTGCGCTTGCGCAGCTTGTTGAATGATCATCATTCTGAGCAATTTTGTGTTGTCTCTAATGTTTCTATTCTCTTTGAGGGATTTTGCTGCCCATTTTCTAGCTTCTCTGTTCAGCATAAAGTCACTGTGGTGTTCGACACTTAAATCCTCAATCTCAAAGTATCGAAAAATAATGATAATTAGCATAAATATAACAATTAATAAAAAATAAATTAATAAATAAAATGTACACACCGGATCTTCTTCGCAAGGTTCAAATTGATAATTAATTCTATTTTTTAAACTTGGACACTCGTTAAGAAAACAATCCAAATTGTATTGTCGCGTATTCTACCGAGATAAAAAGAATTTTTTTTCCAAGTTTTGGTTAAACTTAATAAAATTTAAAGATGAAATTCTATGATTTGATATTCGAGTAGGTACGGTATAATTTAACAATATAGTATTTCATCTTTAAAAAAAAATACTTTTAATAAAATAAAATGTGAAGTGAAAAGATCTGAAAATGAAATCTCATGCCAAGAATTTCAAAGTGTATAAAGTGAGTGAGGGGAAGTATATAAGTGTTAATAAAGTAAGTATCGAATTAATTGTATTCAAATAAACCAACACAAAGAAAGAAAAAAAATAAATAAATAACGAGGTATGGTAAAAGCGGTTAAATAAAACCAAAATCTCATTCTAAAACATTCAGTAAGAAAATTAATAAAAATTATTAACTTTTTTACATACTCTTCTATCCTATAATACAGACATTTGTTGTTCACATGAAAAAGAAAAAAAGATGAAGATAACAAAAATTAAAGAAAAACAATAATAATTTAATAATTATGTTTAATATGTATAATGATTTATATTTCGTGTACCCTAGAGTCGAGTAACAGTAATATTTACCAATTCCGCCATTCCCAATATTTTACTATACGACGACTGATTTGCAGCGCATGTCAATAACTCCGTCCGACTCAGTAATATTATATAATCCGTGACCTTTTCGTACGCTTCGCTGTCCAGCATCTATACACAAATGAATAACATACGATAGAATATAGTCCAATAAATAACGAATAAACTCACTTTAATAAATTCTGGTAAATCGTGACCATAATATCTGGCTTGATGAGAATTAGATGCGGTCAAATGGAGTAAATAATCATTTCTCGCTGCAGTAGCTTTAATGTCACACGCTTCAGCTTTGGTTGAGAACTACAGTCAAATTTAAATATAAATTTATTTTACTTAAAAAAAAAAAAAAAAAAAAAAAAAAAAAATTAAAATTATTTTTTTCCTTTCTTAACCTTAGCACTATTCTTTTGAAGCGATGCTTTACTTTGGAATAAAAATCCTTTTTTCTTTGCAATCTGTTCAAACACGTAAACATTTTACCATTTAATTTATACTGTAAAAAATAAAAATTACTTGTCTTCAGCATTGTGTGCTTTGTCTCTTGCATCATGAGCGATATGTTCTTCTTCAAAATAAGTTTTCTTGGCCTTGTCTAAATCCCTCACCGAACTCTGAACTTCTTCGTGAACTCTTTGCAGATGATCGAAGCACTAAATAAAATGTTTTATTTCTCTATTCAATTTTTCTTATCAACTTATCGCCACGATACCTTTTTAGCAACATAAACTTTATTCAGTTTGAGTGCTTTTGCACTTTCAGATATTTGATGGTGGTAAACATCAGCGGCAGCTAATCTCGCTTTCGCTAATTTCTCATTTTCGTCCAGAAGAGTGCGCCATAATGTAAACACGGTTCTAAGAAATAAATACGTACAATTATAATAATACAAAACACGATGTAAAACTACCTTATAGAATACCTTCTTTCTTGGCCATCAGCGCTTTTAATTTCAGGTAAAATTGGTATTTTCTTTTGAAGGAATGAAAGCGATAGTTTGAGAAGTGACTGTACAAATACATAATAACAAATTATTTAGCTTTTTGAGATTTTTGACATATTTCCAGATATATATCAAAATAAAAATAAAGTCGAATTATCTCGAAATAAATCTCCGATGTTCTCTCTGGAGCTCGTTAGTTTATTGTTTCTTATTAATACTCGCCATCTCTTTTTACAACTACAAAACAATATTTTGTTGTCATGGTAACAGCAACACAATTATAGGCTCGGCTTAACGGCGAAGTCGTATAATATAAAAATTTCGGAATAGAGTTGCGCAAGATAATAAAGATAGTAAAGATAACTTTTTATTTTTTAAAAAAAAAAAAAAAAAAAAAAAAAATTTATCAGAAATAAAATAAAAGCAGAACTTACGTCCGCGTATGTTTTCTCAATAGCTGATCTCTGTTTCGTAAAATTTCTAAAAAAAAATAAAATAAATAAATAAAATCATAAAGTAACACAATTGCTAAAATGTAAACAACAGATGATGTGGTAACTGTCCTTGAAAATATAAGATTTCGTTAAAGAATATATAGAAGAAAGAAAAAAAAGAAGAAAACATGTACATTTGCAGGCAAGCCCAATTGGAAAAGAGCCAAATGTAACAATATTTATGTAGTAAACAGAAAAAGTATTTAAAAAAAAGAGAAAACTGTTTAGAAATTAAAAATTAACTTTTAAATTACGATTAATGTAATTTATTACACAAAATACAATAAAATCTCACACAAAAATCAATCAATTGAATAATAAATCTAGGGTGTGGATCAAAGACATTTTCTTCGAGAAATTACTAGTACAGTACTATATTTACATTTTACCATTTAATTATTTTATGATATTTCAATAAAATATTATTCAGCTTTCCAAACGTACCATACCACCAAACAGCACTTACTTGTTAGTTGCAAAAAAATCGATAGTGTGTTTCAAATTCATTAGTTATTAATATTTCTTTTATCTAAACGCATAAGAAAAACTACGAAAATTTTCTAAATGCTACATTTTTACTAAATTATTTATTCTTTCATTTATTGGGGTCATTCACTGTTTGCTACTCCCCAAATTCATCGATCTCGGCGATTTTTTCAGCAAACAGAGTGAGCAAATCAATTTTACTCTTACTCAACCATCAATTGTATTTTTTTTGGTCTAAGTAAAAGTCAACAACAGTTACAACAATGAAAACACATTAATCTTACTTACTACTCGTCACTACTCGTTTATATTTTAAATTTAAAAAAAATAAAATTAAAAGTAAATTTTTCGCAATTTTATTTGAATTTAATGTAGTATTATGGTCACTCGTTACTCATCCATTTAATCCGTCACTCGGGCAATTATAACCCAAAACTGATTTGAATTGTGTGGTATCAAATATTTCCGTTGTCACGTTACTTCAAAAGCATCAATTAAATGTCAATTAAACCTCGACAAAAATATCTCGATATCAAATTAATTAGACAATTCTTACCTCAGATCTTCGAGTAAATCGCATTCTTGTTGGTGTTTGGATTGAAGCTTAGACAAGTGCTCGTTGTGAATAACGCGTAGTGCAATCGCAGCTTTCGTGCCCTGATTCGAGTAGATTAAAATGTTAAATTCATTCGTTTAATCGTCGAAAACAATAGGAAATTTCTTGATAAGAAACAAACCTTCCTCGGAGGTGGCTGCATCGTGTAAAAATTGATAGAAACTGAGCAGATCGAAGACACACGTTAGTTGTAGCGCGGAGCAGCCGCCATTTTCGCCCCGTTCGCAATAAAATGCGATCGATAGTTTTGTTCGCGAATATCTTAAAGACGATATAAGAACTAACTACATATACCACACTCAAAATGTGTAATTTTTAAACTTTATTGGAATAATTGTTTGTTCTAACAAAATCATTCACACAATCATTTATATATATACAAATAGAACAAATCCAAATATCAAGTGGATCAAAAAGACAAACGAAAAATAAAATCATTCATTTATAAACATGGTCTAATAAAAGACATTATCAATGTCGAAATAAGGTCTATACCCTTATTACACGAATGAATTATACCTTCTATACAACAAACCGTAATTATCACACAGTGATTACCATACATTAAATTGCAATAAATAATACTTTTTCCAAAAATTAAAAAACAACTATAAGTTCAACTTTATTCTTTAAAAAAAAATTGTATTAAATTAATGGCACTAGTTTGCATGTGTTGATAAATACATTTCATAGTTTTAACTATTCACAATCATTTCTTTTCTTTTCTTTTTTTGTTAAATTACTATAAAAATACAAATAAAATCAAATAAATAAAAAACAAATTTTTCATAGTTATTCTTTTCAATAAAAATACATCATTTTGTACTACACAAAACAAATTATTATTATGTGACAATAAAAGTTAACTCAATTTAAATAATAATTAATATAAACAATTAAAACATTAATAAAGCTATAAATGATATTTTATTTTTTTAGTTTAAGTTTTAAAAATCACAATTTTTCTCTTTCTCTTTCAATACCGTAATAAAATTTTACAGCATTAAACATAATCATTGGCTTAATTAATGTCATTAAAACAAAACGTATCTAATGATGAATAAAAAAGAAAAATCCTAATGCTTCGACAGTCACGTCTTATTCGGCTTTAAAAATGTCTCGATGGGTGAATTTGTTGAAGGTGAAGGTGTTGACATATTCGAATCACTTCCAGCATCTTAAGAAAAAAGCAAATTATTTATAAACCAGCGGGGGAAAAAATACCTTTTCAAACGACTTACTGCTATTTCTATTTCCAAGTGAAGTCCCTTCTCCGAGATCAGAGTACATCTCTGACGTCGTTTCTAAATTTGGAGACGCAGCAGTCTCTTGCTGCAGACTAGTGGATTCAATAAGCGCAACCACCGCGTGAGGGAAAGTGTCAGATTCGTGCTCTCCACTTAAACTCCCTGCCGCATCTTCAAATTCAACTTGAATTATACTCTCTTGACTACCTACACACTGAAATCAAATATTTATTTATTTATTTCTTTTCAATTCTAAACCAAAACAATTAATTGACATAAAATGCAAAAGTAAAAAATAAAAATAAATCTTACCGCTAACCCATAAAATCTCAAAATGTCCATTTTACACATTGGACAAGTACGTTGCTCCAACAACCAAGGATCAACACATGATTTATGAAAAACATGTCTATAAAAAATATAATTTTTTATTTAGCAAATTAGAACAGAATAATGCATAGAAATTATTGCTTCTTACTTGCATGGAAGTGTGCGAACGACATCCGAAGGTTTATATGGTTCGATACAAACTGCACAGCATTCATTATCACCAACTGTTTCCTATATATAAAAGAAGTTTTAAAAAAAGTTAAAATTTTCCACAATTGATTTAAGATTTATTAGAGAACAAGTAAACAAACTATTACGGGACAATACCTGATCACCTGCTTTAATGTTCTTGACTGGGATCTTAGCCAAGGCCTTCTTAGCTGCATTACAAAGACGTCTCTAAAGAAACAGAAAAATAAGTCAACCACAAAAAAAATGATCATAAATTCAATTATCTTTATTCATACTGTATAAAAAAAATCAATGCTTTTGGTTGAGATATTGCACGCACCTGATTTAAAATTCACAACAGATTGAGCAATACCTTAGTAATCTTATACCTAACTACCGTGATGCCATTATTATAATAAAGAGATTTATTACACTTTTGGGCACCAGATATCTAATTTAAATTTTGTTTTTTTTGAATACTCGAATCCAGTGTGGCGAATTTATTTACACAAATTGAAGGTAAAATCCGAATGTTTTGACAAAGTTTTGAATTTTTTTTTTTTTTTACAGTTGTGTTGTTGACACTGATAAAACGTCAAAATAAATGATATTTAATGCTTACACACCCACACAAAGATCACTGACTTTATAATATCAGTAATAATCGATAATCGTCTATTCGAGTATCGGATATGATTAGAAGTTTTGTGAGAAATAAAATATTCCAATAAGATATATATGCTTACCGCAAGTTGATCTTTTGCATGGATATAGCGAAAGCGCTGTACGTAATAAAAGACGAGCCAGGCGAGGGAGAAGACCATGAGCACGATGAATGAGATGGACATAAAAAGCACGGTGGTGCGATTAATATTAGTTCTCGGTGGTCGGTAGGACCCAACTGTCACGGAAACGTAGACCCGTGTCCCGTTGGACAGAAGCGACGCCATTTCGTCGCCTTTTTCTTGAGCAATAAAAATCGCCACTATATTGGGCACTATAAAAGAAAATAATTAATTTATAAGACAAAAGTGATAAATGTAAGACGATAGGTGTAATGGTTGTGTAGCATAATTAAAATTAAATTGATATACAAATTCTAATTAAATCGTCTGGTTTTCCTCGAATGCTCCATAGATTATTTACATGTAACAAATTGCCAAGCAAATGGTTTGACTAATTTTTTTTAAAGTAATTACAAACATCAATTAATTTCAGTAACGGAAATAATTTAACTTTTGAGAAATGTTTTCCAGAGCGCTCCTGTCACAAACGGTAAACAATTTTTATATGGCTCAAACAGCTGCAGGCAGCAAAACTATACTATAAATTCCCATTATAATTAAGTTTATATGCCAGATATGCTATCCCAATTAGGCAACCCCTTGAAACTTTTGATCAACCATCGTTTCATTGGGTGACAAATACTCAAATAGATGTCGTACCAAGGCCAAGATGGCCGCTTGGCACGACCTTCGCACGGATAAAAATGATTAAAAAATCGACACTCATATTTCAATAGCAGTCACTCCCATGAATGATTAGTCATAGTTTTAAAAATTATAGTATATGGTATCTAACTGACCATTGTGAGCCATTTTACGTAGCACAGCTTCTTCGTTGTCACCAGCGTGATCGTTGTAAACAACAACTCCCGATGCATTGCTACGGAACGAATTTAGAATTTTCGTTTGAAAATTGCAACTTCCACGTTTGATTAGCGCTATCCAAGGTTCTTGTGGAATGAGGTTTTCGAATGGATAGTCACAACCCATGTTTGATGTTCCGTTGCGGCTTTTAACATGAACTAGAAGTCCGTACGATGAATCAATTCGTCCTTTGCTAAACATGCCGATTTCCGACTTTTCCGTGTGCAACTTGCCCGTCCACGGATCGATGTATGTTAAATTTACTAGTGCCATCGTTGTATCTTCTGCTTCGAACGTTGCAAAGTCCCCGAACGTAAAAGTGTCCATTTGAAAAAGAATAAATAATAACGGTATTCCGCTTCGCCATTCCGTTCGCATACTCATGTTCATTCGATGCAGTTCCGTTCGGTAAAACAAACCCTCGATAATAAAGCTCACTCGAATAGTTTAGGTGTTGTTTTTTTCTTAAATCACCTGAGATCAATTGCTCCCTCTTGTTTCTTTCCTGCCATTCTGTTCCACCTGCAGGTTTCGCTCTGTTTATATGAGGTATAACAAATGACGTCACGTATGACGGTATGCCCTTGCCATGTGAATGTTGACGATATTAGCGGCATTGATGAGCGTTCTTGAAATTATGTTTGTCTACTATTTTAGGGTATGTAAAATTTAAAAGAACTTGTCGCTTTTGTTGCATCTAATATTTAGCTATTTATTTTCTGAGTTAGTCAGTTAGTCAGTGCAATCGCATAGAATAAAATAAAATATCGGCAACCAAAAATTAGTAACTTTCTAACAAGGTCGAATATGACGCATCTCACATGGATTTGTTTACCCTTGTAAGTAAAGGCTAGGGAAAGAGGAATTTTTAGGCTAAAAAAGTAGATGTATATTTATTTGCAAGTTCATTTGAGAGTTACTTACATAATAAACAAAATGTATTTTGACTCACAAATGTTAGATAAAGTTATTTACTTTTATATATATTTTATCATGATTTTCATTTAAATAGATACACTATAATTACATAAAATCTTTCATTTGTAAATTTATTAATAACTAAAGGATGATACAAAGTCGAAGAAACGTTACGAGGCAGTTAGAATATATATATATATTTAAAAAAATAATAATTAAACCAAAAAATCATTCACTTCATTTCACATACTGTAATATTCAACGAGACGACTAATAAAACCCTTATTGATAACTTAAAAATTACAAGATATCAGGTTTTAATACTCGTAAACCTTAATCTTGAAACAAATCTGGAAACTGCAAGTCATTTCCATTATTTTTAGCCAGAAATGGGTTAAAATGCGAGGCCCGATCCAAAAAAGCTTTTTTCTTGTAAGAACATGATGGTGTGCTGGTTAAAGGAAGATCAAAATCACGAAT
The DNA here is from genome assembly GCA_000239455.1 of Strigamia maritima. Taxonomy (NCBI): domain Eukaryota; kingdom Metazoa; phylum Arthropoda; class Chilopoda; order Geophilomorpha; family Linotaeniidae; genus Strigamia; species Strigamia maritima. Next base: position 310,441 of record JH431832.1, read on the forward strand.
ACTAATGGAGCGAAGAGGATGAAATGATTCTGAAAAACTGTACCAAAATGTATAGTCACTTAAAAATTTAAATTTCTTTTTTTGAGCCATCAACAAACCTTTCTCCTTGATCCTGCCCGCGAGCACTCATAAAAAACTTCCAGCGATGAATGTTCGGATACAAAATAGGATCAACTTTTACAATTTCTATCGCACGCATGACATCAACATCGATTTTAGACGGTATCGACCTAATAAAAATATAAATTGGATAGGTATTTTAAATTTACGAAATAAATCATAAATAAAACATAACACCATACTCACCCTCCTTCTATAAACACCGCGAGACCTTCGTCCGGAGTCCACGCACCGCTCATCGAACTGCACCTGCTCGATTTACAACTTCCTTCTGGTGTGAAATACAAATCCCCAGTAGATGCATCCGAAGTTGCCGATTTTGATACAGATCGCGCTCCACTATTCACATTAGGTACTAAAAAAATAAAAAATATTAATCTCCCTTAAGAAAAAATAGACAAATGCCAAACAAACCATTGATTGGTTTCGAAACACTCCGTTCCGTAGCTACATCTTCATTGAAAACGTTATCAAATTCGTCTTCGATTTGAAAAGCAGTCCAATCACATTGGCATTCCCCCTTTTTTGTTTCCACATTCTCTTCTTCCACAGACGTCATCGACAACATTTGTATCATACACTTTAAGTGATTGCCGATTAAAGTCAACAAATTCTTATTTTCTTTTTTTAGCTCTCTGGACCCTTTCATTGCAATCCATTTCGTCGTCCGAAAAATCGGACAGCACGACTAGTTCCGCATCTCCACCCCTGGGTAGGGTCAGAATTCGAAAAAAATTCTTAACGCTTGTGTCGTCGTCGTTGGCGGCAACCATTTTATTAACGTAGCTGGCCACATTCCAGTGAACGAATTTAAAATTCTCTTTTGCAATTGGTTCGTCAGCTAACCGCGCAGCAATGTCGTACAAACATTTGACGTACGGTAGAATGGCTTTTCCGAATGATTTTTGGTGCGGATTCAGCGCGATTGTTCCATTTTCGTCTTCTAAGGCTTCGGTGAATCTGGATGACTCGGCGAATATTTGGTCCCCTATGACTTTGCAGGTGCGTTGTAAAAACGCGTCCATGGTAAATGATGTGTTGTTGTCATCTCGAAAAGATGTTGGTCCTGATTGGCAGCGGCTGCGTCGCGGACAGATGCACGCGGCAGAATTGATACCCGAGTTGTTAATAGGAGAATTGAGGTCCGATGATGAGAAGCTGCCACTGTCCAAATGGAGATTGCGCAGAGCTTGGCAGAGAGAACTGATACCATCGGTTGACGTATTGAGATTCAAATCATCCCCTTTGGGAGAAAAGTCTTTTTTCTCCCGCGAAAGACTTTTCTCCATTATTTCATTATATTTGTTTTTCAGGTACGATTCAAATTTCGTAAGACCTTCCGGTTTTGACAAATCGCAGTAGGACTTGAGAAACGGCCAAAACTCGAAGAAACTAACATTCATCGAACTCGCCAATTCGCGGCCTACTCTTTCTAAGCCCTTTTCAATGTCTGATAATCGAATGTCACTGCTTCTATTAAATCTTGACTTTCTTGGGGTTGAAATTAACTTATGGAACTCAAACGCTTGCGTTGGCGACATTGGACCTGCATAAGCCTTAACTGTCAATGGCAATTCGATTGGATTGTCCGAACACAAATTTCTTTGTAGTGGCTTTTTCAAGTTGGGCGACCAAGGCTCCCCAATGGAAGGAAGTATGGAGTTATCGACACTCCGCAAAACCGGTACATAAAATCGATCTGTCACAAAAAATATTTGTTTAGAATACTGTAACTGAATAATTCGAAAAAAAAGCGTTCCTACTATGGAAACAATCTTCAATGGCAGATTTTAGTTCGGAAGTTTCATTCGGACATCTCGTGCAGATAATTTCAATAGCAGTTTGCCCAAATTTGTTTTTTAAATTGAAATCGCACAATGGATGGCATACGAGTAAATTGACAATTTCTATGCAGCCAAATTTAGAAGCGAAATGCAGCGGAGTTTCACACAACCCCTTGTCTGGTGTATTCAGGTATAAATCAGTAAGGAAGTGAACGCGTTCTGAACAAGTAGCTGCGCTGTCATCATTATACAAAAGCTGCATAAATTTCTCGCTTTCAATAATACTTATTATGACCTTGGCAATTTCACTCTGCTTCATTTTTGCGGACACATGCAAGGCATTGTATCGTGAGCCCTCCTACAAAATAATAATAATAATAATAATAATAATAATAATAATAAAATAATTTCATTCAATAAATTATAATTCTATATTTACTTGCAAAATTGTCGGTGTGTCTCCAGAGCTAACTAAGTACCGAGGGTTTGCCCAAACTGTTTCCATTACATTTTCGATGTCTCCACATTCGATGGCTTTGCGAAGTTTAACAAGATCTTGATTCCTGGGTACACGAAAAAGTGAAATTTTTTCTCCAGTTTGGGAAGCTAGTAAAAAAAAAAAAAATATCATTTAAACAATAAACAAAAAAATAACAATTTTTAAAATTGTCCTATTAAAATTCAAAACAAATTTTAAAAGTTGCCAGTCACATGATACGAACAGAACAGTTTAGGATTTATTTATTTTGGATTTATTTACAAATACTAAAAAATCAAATTACTAGCTGTGAAGGCTAGATTGTGTGGTAACTCCATCATATTATAATCTTAAACTGCTTTCAAAAAAGTTTATGCAAAACGTAAATAAATTACCAGAATTGACGTCAGGCAATAATGCATCGGAACAACGACTCGTATTCGCCTGTTCCCCTAAACTTAGATTATTTGAAAATTCCAACGCATCAGATTCACTTTTGAAAACCTTGAACCTCGCGCCTTTACATTTCTTCAGCGCTTTCAATGCTTCTTTGCGGTCTGTGTAAACTTGATTTATTTCTGAAACGTGTAAAATAAACAAAATAATTAGTACATAAACGAGGATCGTATTAAATTAAAAAATAAATAACTATAAACTTCAATCCACTAAAAAGCATGTAGCATGTGCGAGAATTGAGTTGACGCCAAATTAGCACACAAAAAAAAAACAAAAAAAACTTAAAAACAAAAATCAAAATAAATTCGTGGAAAATCCATCGATTCATTCATTCATTCATTCATTCATTCATTCATTCATTCATTCATTCATTTCTTTATATTTGAGGTAATTAAACCGCATCCGCAGAAACCGGGTTTGTAATTTCAACAGATGAATAAACCCAATAAACAAGTCTTGACCTGGGGCGGAAAAACGACTCGTGTAAATATTCTCTTTGGTTTTCTCGGCACTCTGCCAAGATCAAATAGATGCGGGTTTTGCTCATGACTCAACCAGCAGACCTTCTGGATCCGTTGTCGTTACGACTAATAGCAAACAGACGTGTGCACAGTAAAAAATAAATCGAAATGAATACAGGAGCACGGAACAAGTGGTAGTGACTTTTTTGAGCCGTTCGGCGTTCCCACAATGAAAAAAATCGGAATAGAAAATCCTTTAAAGGTCAGTCAAACTCATTTCTCGCGCCTGAAAATAACTTTTCGATTTTGAAATTAATTAATTGAAAATTGTGTTTATTACCATCTTCAGCCGAGGTACCAAATGGGATATTAATGCCATAAAACAATGTCAAATTTTCAGTTTCCGAGCTGCCACGTTGTTGTTGTTCGACGTTATTCGATGGGATCTTTCTTTCCTGTGATGAATACATGAGTTTGGTGTAAACACGATCGAGTGTGAAAGCGCTGTGTGAGTTGGCAATTTCCGCATCGTAATCGCCCTGTCCGCAATTTTCTCGATTGTTTTCACCTAGTGATTTTTGAACAGCTGATTTTATTTTTTCCGGGCTTTTTATATCGCCATTTTGACTGTCATCGCAATTGTGCTGAAATAGTTTGTTACATTTACTTTCGATTAAGTTTCTCGAATTGTCAGTTAGCGGTCCGATATTTTCAGCGAGTCCGTCTGCATGACTTTTTACTTGCGAGAAGTCATCTGAATGCGCTCCATTTGTTCTGCCGTCTTCCATTGTTTCTATTTAATCCGTCAGATTGCATCTCACATAAATTGGTAATTGACAAAACGCTCACAAACACACGCGTGCTAGAAAAATCACAATTATACGTTCCATGACAGTCGTTGTCAAGGCCTGACTTCTAAAGTTCATAGTGATTGGTTAATGCGCATAGTTACACATTTAGTCACATGGTTTTAAAGCAGCCAATGAAACGCGAAGATACAATCAAGTATGGAAATATTGACGTCACTTTAAATGATTTTTCCCGTGCTTTGAGCATAGTTTTATTCATTTTGTTGCTCGATACAAACAGCTGTTATTTTGTTATTGGACAGATCGCCAATCTGGGTCAATAAAAATTAAAATTATTATCTATAAAAAAACAAATAAACTTTTTTCTGCAAAACATGGCATTGTATTACGTAATCCGAGCGATCATATCAAGTGGAGCGGGGCGGTTTGCTCAGAGCACGTTGAAAAACCACCCCCTTATGTACCTGATAAATGAAAGCATAAGTGTTATAAAAAATTATGCCAATTGTAAAAGCACACACGAAACCAACGTACAAAAGGTTTGACACGTATGTAACTCCGGATTTTACGGACGATCTAGAAAAAAACAATTGGGTAGGGTAACAATTAACATGCACTACAATTGTTTATTATGAGCGAACTTAGCGCATTATGTAATTGAAATATTCGGAAACTAATTAATATTTTTGCCACTTTGTTTAGAATGATAATTCGGTTGCTATCGACGTCATGGGCTCGAAAGAGAAGAAAGATGAAACGGACGATGAAGATGATATTGATGAAGACATAGAAGATCCTTTTTCTTACGATGCACATGCACTTCATAATACCATTGATCCTGTTGCTGTTGCTGAACCTTTGCCTACTACTTGTTTCGGGTAAACAACTGCTGTAAAAATAGAAATAATTATTATAAAATTTAAAATTTCATATATTGTGTAAAAAAGTTTTGTTATATAAAACATGAATTTAAAAAGCTACAAATGGCTGGTGGAAGTGCTAAAAAACATGCAGTAATTTTTTTTTATTTATTTTTTTTTTTGTAGAAAATTTCGCCTCAAATTGGAAAACGTTGTAGAACACTTTATATTTCGGTAAAAAAATAAAAAATAAAAAATAAAACATAATTAAAATAAATAATTTAATGGATTTTAAATTTTTCAGACTATTTGGTTTGATTTTAATTGTTATCGACATTTGTATACTTATTGTTGAATTGGTTAAAATACAAGATGATAACCTCGAGGAACAGAAACCTTACGAAATTGTTTCGCTCACTTTTGTGTGCTATTTCGTACTGGAAGTTACATTGCGAATAATAGCGTTAGGGTAATAAATTTCACATACTCTTGTTTTACGTTTTTGAGTTGCCGGTAAATGTAAACATTGATCGTACAGTGCCAACAGATTTTTCCGCCAATGGTTCAATGTCATCGATTTTATTGTAGTGTTTACAGCTTTTATAATCACTTTAATTTCTGCGGTAATCGATTTAATCGATCTTTCCGGAATTTATAAGTAAAATACTACAACTTATGGATATTGATATTACAATATTATCTTATTATCATTCTTTCAATTTTAGATTAGTAATTGCTGGACGATTAATCAGAATAGTCATTTTTGTAAGGTTATTTACGGCTAAAAAGCATGTGGAAAAAGGAGCAAGACACATGGTATCTCAAAATAAAAGGAGATATCAAGAAGATGGTTTCGATTTGGATTTAACCTATGTTACTGGTTTGTTTGTATTAAGTAACATATTTATTATGAAAGCATATAATGCCATATTTGATTATTTAAAGATCGAGTTATTGCCATGTCATTTCCATCAGCTGGAAAAATGTCGTGTTACAGAAATCCGATTAAAGAAGTAGCAAGATTCTTCAATACAAAACATCCGGATCATTATAAAGTTTATAATTTGTGCAGTACGGAAAAATTTATAATCTAATTTGTTTTTTTTAGCTACACAAATTAAAATAAATAATTACCTGTAGGTGAAAGAACGTACGACGATCAGTACTTCCACGGCCGAGTCGAACGATACTTAGTAGACGACCACAATGTGCCGCTTCTAGAGTAAAAAAATAAAAATCGACGTAAAAATGATCATGTATATTTTTTTTCTCTTCTAGGGATATGGTTCGGTTTGCCAGAAGTGTACGTACCTGGTTAGATTCACACCCGCTAAATGTTATAGCGGTGCACTGTAAAGGCGGAAAGGGACGAACAGGAACGATGATTTGTATTTGGCTCGTCGAAAGTGGTCTTTTTGAATCTGCTGGGGTAATATGGGAACATATTAAGCTATGATTTGTTTGTTTCTAAACTAAATTTTGTCTTTTTAATACCATAAAGGATAGTTTAGATTACTTCGGCTTCCGCAGAACTGATTTAAACATCAGTAACAAGTTTCAAGGAGTTGAAACTCCGAGTCAGAGTCGATATGTTGGATATTATGAAGATATTAAAGATAAACTAAACGGGCAAATGCCCGAAGAACGTGCCTTAAAAATAAAAATGCTCAGAATAACAGCTTTGGCTGGTGATATAAAAAAATCTGAATAATATTTGGAATATTGTTTTTAATTTTTTTTTATATATTTTTTAAGGTCTTGGTAAGGGAGATGGTTCTGATTTTAGTTGCGAGATCTTCATTGGAAGAAATAACAAAATATTTGAGTGCAATTTTGGGTTAAATAAGAATTGTCAAGTGAGTAATTTGTCTAACGGATCTTTGTATGTTTGACATAATTTCAATTCCTGTAGACCCATTACTACAACGAAGCCGATTACTTAGAAGTCAAATTAACGAATTGTCCTAATTTAGTCGGGGACGTTAAAATGAAGTTTCAGTCTTCATCGGTATTTTAATCAATAAAAAATAATTTATATTTTTCTATTATACACTTTTTTTTTTAAATTTAAATAGAGAAATATTCCTAGAGGATATGAAAAAATTACCTTTTTATTTATGGTTTTACACTTCATTCATTGAAAATGGAAGGTAATAAATATTTCTAGCTAATTTAACTTCAAGAGTTAATTTTTCTTTTTTTTTTGTATTTTAGTTTGTTGATCAAACGAAACGACTTAGATAACCCTCATAAACCAAAAACATGGCAGTGGTTTAGAGAGAAATTTAGCATCGAAATCATATTTGAAACGACAATCAACGAAGAAAATGTGGGAAATTGCCAAGTTAAATTATAAAATCACTAAAAAAAATGCCAAAATTAAGCTGATCCAAATACGAATATCTCTCTATAATGCCTTAAAAGTTTTACAAATATATTTTATTCTTTTTATTTGTATAAATATAATAACATTATGTATGATCATTATTTTTCTTAAAATTACATTAAAAAAAAAATCACAATAAGAAAAAAAGGAATCCATGATTTGATCTTTTTTTAAATTAAATTTTATACTAAATTTTGATTACATCAAATTTAAGAAGCAGATGGATCCATAAATAGAGCAGATAGAGCAAATATTAAAAACACCACACCGCCAATGATAGTAACTACAAATTAAAAAATTAAAGTGATTTCGAGAATGAAATTTAAAAATGTTTGAATTTTGCTCACCAGTTCGCACCGATATCCTCTGTGCGATTATTCGGCCGCCGATTACAGCTAACGCCGTACACAACGCATGGCCTATTATCCCACCTATCGTTACGCCGATCACATCCTAAAAGTAACGAAAAATCAATATAATTTCGTTAGATTAGAATAGAATAGAATAGAATGTCGACTTACTTCTCGCGCTGCGAGTATAATTGTAGTGAGTTGTGATCTATCCCCCCATTCTGCTAAAAACGTAAGTGTGAATGCCTGGATGAATATTTTGGATACAAATGCAAACACATGTTTCCGTCGCAGATATCCACGAATTATGCCAGTTTCAACATCCTGGGAGATCAGAGACTGCGCATTCTTTTCCAACTGTGTAAATATAAAGTAAATAAATGAAAATTCAAAAATATACATCAAAATTGCACATTAATAAAAAAAACACCTCATCATCTCGTTTTCGTAAATCAGCTTGAACTACTTCGTATTCTTCCTGGCCTTCATTCGGAGACATGGAGTATCCTGCAAGTTCAATATAACACGATTAACGTGAAAACATTTGATTTTCCTCATGTTTTACCTTCTTTTAACATTTTCAAACCAAATATAGCAAACAAAGCCGTGGATATGTAATAAGTAAATTTTCTTGGAATTATTGTAGTAGCAAATCCAAGGCATGCTGACAGAATGGTCATAACAGCGAGAGCACTAATTGCACCCAGAAAAACAGTCAGTCTAGCATGCCTCATGGCCATAATAGCAGCTATGAAAAATGTTTTATCTCCTAATTCAGAAACTATGATCACTGAAACTGAAGCAACAAAAGCGTGCATAAAACCAAAATCTGTTGACGACTTTTGAAAATGGCCAAGAATTGAGCCTGGGCGTAAAAAATCTCCATAATTCTGTAATAAAAAAAAATCAATTTCACTCTAATTCCGTAAGCAAACAATTGTTAATCCAGAAATGTGCGGATTTATTCAATCAAGCAATGCAATGCGAAACAAATGAGAATTAAGCAAGCAAGATCGGATTACTTACTGAAGATTCATTAGAAGAGGCTTTAATTAACTTATTTTTGTCTTCCAAATCCACTGGTTCTTTTTCAGCCGTAATTCCAGCTAAAATGACCACTAGAGTCGTTGTTAGGTATATCATTGTTATTGTTTGGATACCCATTTTGTTTGACAATTTGAATGTAACCACTTTATACGACCGGTGAAAGTTTAAAGAATCAAATTAACTCGGCTACAGAACATCAATGATCAGAGCTAGTGGCTGAACGGAGCACGACCAAAGCGCACCATGCCGCCATGATTGGAATAGAGGAAAAGGAAGTGACGTTATTGCATTATTTAGATTTACCAGGCTGAGTACTCGCAAGTCGCAAGTGCTCCTGTTGCCCAGCTTTATCTATCATCATATATTTACTTATTTATGTTTATGTTTTATTTTCATTCAAATAAACACAAAATGAGTACTTTTAACAAGGATTTATTTTCTTTTACTTTACACTTTCACATTATTGTTTTTTCACGTTGTTTTTTCACATTATTTGACACAAAAAAATAAACTTAAATTTTTAACCAAACACCCTTACTTTATGTCCAAGTTATAATTTATCCAGAACGTTAAACACTCTTCAGATTCTTTAGCTTCGGCACTAGTCAGCTATGGGATGATTTCTCGTAAACGAGAAATAAAGTTGTCTTCATACATTAGATGCATTCCAATTAAATCCCTTGCCTACAAAAAAAATAAATAAATAAAAATTACCGATACAATATAAAATTCATACCAAATAATCAATCGCAGATCCCTGAAGAGATGGAATCCCACATACTGACGATGCTTTCTTTTGTTCCAACTTTTCTGAGACAAATGCCCTGAATTTTTTACTTCGGCCTTTCAGCAAATCCGCTGAAGGTGGTAGGAATTGCAAATTTTCCAAAATTCTAAGCCTAAAAGGCTCTTTCATGTTGCCATACCGCTGGATGTGAACTTGGCTAAATACTTCTTCTTCACAGGCCCCTATATGAAGGGTGCACCAATCCAATAGAAATTTGTACTTAGGTCTGCCTGGTCAACTGCCGCTCCTCCATCCTTTACGAGCCAGTTGATGAATGGGTCTCTTCTCGTTTGGCAAGTGAGAAATTTTCCCAATAAGTTAAAAGCTTACCAAAAGAAAAATTATTTTATACTTTTTAGTGCATTTTGGAAAAGAGAGAAGGATAAAAAATACTAGTGTTAATATAAGGTATGTTTTTAAAAAAGAGTTTTTTTATTTAATTATTGAACAAAAAAATCCTTGGAACAAATTTGATTTTGAAAATGCACTGTAGATGGTGCTGCTGGACCACCGATTTGAGATTCAGTGTCTTTTTTGACCTAATTAAAAATATTTCGTTTTTTTAAATTTCGTAATATTTCGTACAACAGGTTGCGATAAAAAATTGACTATTCTTAAAATACGAAAAATTAAGAATTAAACCTATATTAAACCTATGCAATTTCAAACCCTGAATAAATTTTAAAAACAACGGTACCGTTTGTCAGACGGTAAAAGAACGAATAGATGGAGTCAACATCATCATCGCTTCTTTCGTTCAACATACCGATTGCCTCGACAGCAGTCGATACGTTGAACGAACGAAGCGAACGAACGAAGCCAAGTAAAATGATTAAAAATTTTAACAAATTTATTTTACAAAATGTTATTTTGTAACAGAGCAATGACGATTGGCCAATGAAGTCATATTATTGTCGGTACGTTGAACGAACGTTGAACAAATAATTAAAAATTTTAACAAATTTATTTTACAAAATGCCATTTTGTAACAGAGCAATGACGATTGGCCAATGAAGTCATATTATAGTCGGTACGTTGAACGAACGAACGAATAATTAAAAATTTTAACAAATTTTGCATTGACTATTGGCCAATGAGGTCATATTGGTCATATTATTGCAATGGCGCCTTTGCCTTTGCTTAAAATTATCTAAAATATCTAAAATGTACCATTACCTTTGGGAACGTGGTCAGGCCACAGATTATAGGTAGTGGCTATTTACACGTCGCCGTGAAAATAAGCAGAGCGTTTTTATTGGCCAGAACCACCTAACCTAACCTAACCTAACCTAACTAAACCACGTGACAATTCCGGCCAATACGCTCACGGCGACGTGAAAATAGCGCCGTGTAAATAGACACTTCGCAGATTATAATCTGTGGTCAGGCGTTTGGCAATTGCTTTGTCTATACCGGGGATTAGAGCGCATGGTTTCAATTCCAAATTTTGGGTTAGGCATAATCGATATTTAGCGTGCACCTGGCTAGACATCGGACCTCGCAAGTAGAAAGGAAGCAGTGTCAAATGAAGCAGTGTCAAATTATAGTCACTATGGTCACTATTAAGTTAGAGATTTAAATTCCGCTACAGCTAGTGACGTCACTTCTTCTCTTGAAGAGTGGAAGTGACGTCACTTCTTCTCTTGAAGAGAGGAAGTGACGTCACTAGCTGTAGCGGAATTTAAATCTCTAACATAACAGCTTACATTTGACCATAGTGTAATGACATAGTGTGTGACTATAATTTGACACTGCTAACACTGCTTCCTTTCTACTTGCGAGGTCTGATGTCTAGCCAGGTGCACGGTGAATATCGATTAGGCCTAATCCAAAATTTGGGATTGAAACCATGCACTGTAGTCCCCGGTGTGGACCAAGCAATCGCGCCTAACCGTTTTTTTTTTTTTTTTTTTTTGCGAAAATAAAAAAACTAAATAATTAAAAATATTCTTTTTTTTTAATTTCGTAATATTTCGTAATTTGAATTTCGTACAACAGGTTGCGAACCATCCATATTTTAATCCTACAGTTAAACAAAGAAAACAAGTAATGTCCATACGCAATATTATCATTAGTTAAAAAGAAACTTAGTTTGGAATGTGCTTACTTGCCCTTGCCAAGTCCACTTGCGATATTGTTGTCGGAATTAGGAAAAAGCAAAGCAGCCTTCCATCCTAAAAATTTGTCTCGACAATAAAAAAATGTTTAAACTGCACAAGCTTGTGTGTTTCAGAAAAGTAATAATAATAATAATAAATTTTTATTCCATATATTATCAATATTTTGGAAGGGAGGAAACATAGTGTTTCAGAAAAGTAAAAATTGCTTTTAAAAAATGAGATCATGTAAGTAGGAAAAGAAAATTCTTTACTAAATATCCCATCCGATAATAAGCACATAATTATATTTCGTTATAATTTACATTTTTTAAATTACATTTCGTTATAAGTTACATTTTTTAAATTACATTTCGTTATAATTTACATTTCGTTAATTACATTTCGTTATATAGTTTGTGATAGATTTTGAACAAAACTTTTTTTTTTTTGTCTTAAACAGGTTTTTTGCACTTCTCTTTTTTAACAAGTAGCGTTTATTATATCTAGCTTCCCATCGTTATCGAAACCAGCTCTCAAAAGACTTTTGTGCAGAAACTGACGAATGTAACTGTACTTCGGAGTTTTCGCAAAGCCCAATCTCTGAATGTAATTGAAAAACTGTCCAAGACCTAGAAACAAAGAAAAGAATACAGTACGATTATTACCAATTTGATATTTAGTTTAAAATTGGACTGGACCTGGACACGGAGGTGTTTCTCCATAACATTCCGTAAACAGTTTTGGAACGTCGTTTAAAAATCTTTACAAAAATCAAAATTTGATGTAAGTTTTGTTAAATAAAATCGTATTGACTTACTTGATTTTTTGAATTTCAACTGCATCATAATTTTTTAATTCGGCTTCGGTCTCCCACGGTAATTTTCCACTCGACCATTTCAACATATTGAAAGCCAAGGCTTCTAATTCTCCACGGCGCGAATATTCTTTTTTTTTTATTTTTTAAATAAGATAAAACATTTAGCAGATTTAGTATTATTTTAAGTGACTAGTGCTAAATCTTACTTCCCAAATGAACGTCTCGACTTGTAAATTCTAGCGTGCCAACGTTAGCCATACATAGAACAATCTTGTCAGGCCAATGATGGCCTCGCATAATGAGATAGGACATAGCTAATCCAAAATCAATTAAATAAACCTGGAAATAGAAATGAGAACGTTTTATACTTAATTTTAACAATTTCCAAAAAATAAATATTACATGATTGTGACATTTTCGATCAATAAGTATATTTGATGCTTTAATGATGAGCTGATCAGCGTTGAATTTTTTGTTTTTTTTCAGAAAATTAGTTGAAGTCCAAGCGCATGCTTATCACTTTCGCGCTTCTGGCCCTGTGACCAGAATTTCTGCTGCCCTAGTATTTCTTTTTGCAACATGTAGCGCTACCGTAGAAAAATACAGTATTTTTTCATACAGGAAGTGAGGATTCCGTAGTGCCGTGCAGCATACAAATCTGTGTCCGAATGGAAGGTCATAAAATGGAAAATGGGGAATTAAAAAAATGAAATCCCTTAAGATGCGTACTTGGTTATTTACGAAAAATTCAAAATTCTAACAAAGGGTCGTATGAATAAAGTGAAGTTTATGCTTTTACTTCATAATTTTGAAGCAAATACTCTCATTCTTAAGAATAAAATTTTAAGTAAATGCTTTGACTTTGAAGCAAAATAGTATTTACTTCATGCTAGTAGTTTTTACTTTAATTAAAAGCATTTACTTTTTTTACTTAAATTTTCTATGAATAAACAGAAGGAAATGCTCTTATTTTTAGCAAATGCTTCAAAAATTTGAAGTCAGCTCCCCAGTATACTTCAGTCTGTTACTACAGCCATGGCCCTGCTGTATCATCATGTTTTCAAAGCCAAAAAGCACTACAAATTCACACTGAAACTTGAGATGAGGACTACTGTGAATTACACAGGTTTAACAGTGAAAATGTGAAATGGATTACAAATTATTTTTTCAGTGCTTCTTTGGAAATTATGAAGTAAAAGCATAAACTTCACTTTATTCATATGACGCAATAAAGCAGGAAAATTAACAATAGAAATGTGAAGCAAAACCTTCACTAAAAAGAGCTTTTGCTACTGAGTAAAAGCAAATGTTTATTCATATGAAATTGAGCATTTGCTTTTACTAGTTGCTTCTACTCGAAGCAAATGCTTTTACTTTTACTTTTTGCTTCAAGTAAATACTACATTTTTATTCATATGACCCAATGTGTTCCCATTTTATTACGAAGAAATAAATTTAGAGTTAAAATTTGTGTTTTGTGCTTGGCTCATAACCTCCTGTTGTGGTTACGGTTGGTTTCTAAGCAATTTTATGCGGGGGAAGTTATGAAATAATATAAACGCTTTTTGTCAGTTTTATTATCTTTTTAAGTCTATCCACAACGTAGCCAAAGTAATATTTACAGTTTATTTTAAAACTTTCCCATTAATAATCGGTGGCGGCGGGGAGTAATTCAAAACTCGCAAAAATCCTTCGTGATCATTCGATAAGGTTTCAGTTTCACTATCTTTATACTCAATATACTCATATTTTTTACGGAAGTGATTCCGTGACCAATTGGCAGCCAGACAAATCAGAAAATGGACCTAGAATACAGAACCAACTTTTAGTCTTCATTCTTTACACAGTTGCGTTTCAAAGTTTAAAAACAACAAATTAAACTAACCAAACTTAAGACTACTATCAGAGCTCCAATTGTTGTCAACTTTAACGGAAATGCTGTTGGCTGCACCTGGAAGAAAGAAAAGTTAATAATGACACTGTGTCTTTATAATAAGCAATTTACATAGCTGTGGCAGAAGACACCAGTATCAGGAAAACATATTTTTAAGTGAGCTGATGAAGGACTATAGTAATAAAACAATGCTAATAAATAAAAAGAAATTAGTTGACAAAGGTTTTCCACCAATGACTAGTAATTGCTAAAGGCTTACGCATGGTTGCAGTGTCAATGCACAGCTTTGCTTCTTCCATTGATGAAGATTCATTTTCATCACACAAAATTTGGAAATGTGTGTAGGAAAATGTTAAAATGATGAGAAATATAAATAAAACTGTCCATACCATGAACAGTAAATAAGTTAAGGTAAAAAACTACAGCATATATATAAAAAAAATATTAATCAATACTGTACAATTAACATTCCTGAAACTTGGGTTACAATTCCTATCGAGACTCTTCCTCCCAGCCATTTAGCCCACAGTTTCGTTTCCCAAATAATGTCATCCGAAGCAAAATCAACGAACAACAAAAACCAAGCGTAGAGACAAGTGCTCAATCCAAAGAAAATTACTCCCAATGTCACTTCGTGGAACCTATAATTGAAAATCTGTTTTAGTTAAATTTATTTTTTAATGTTTTAGAAGATTGATTATTTCTCATCACCAAGACTCATACGAGTGAAAAATATCTTGATGAACGAATCGGATTAATCTACTCGATTCATAACCAGTTATAACGAACAAAATAGATCCAATTGAACATAAAATCAAAGCGAGTAGTGACCAAAGTGGAATCCGCCTCAACTTTCCACCTACAACAACAAAAAAAGTCACAAAAACAAATATTTACAGCCTAAGGCTGACTGTTTTTTGTTGTGACAATTTGAATCACTGAACAGGAAGCGAAAACTTACCAAGACCCAAAACAGTATGTGCAGCCATCTTAACAAATTGACAGAATAGTTGATTTAAATCATTTAAATCATTTAATTAATTCAGGTCAAGGCCTGGAACCACTTAGTCATCTCACAGCATTAATAAGGTACAGTGTCATAGAAAAATTTCCTTTCATAAACAGTCAAAGGCTTTTTCATTTCCATATTGGACAGTGACGAATATATTATCCATTGGGGCTTTTTTGTTGACCATGTCAGAAAATACGATAGCTAAGTGCTTAAGAATGTGTCCATTAATAACACGAGTTATCCAATTTACTACTTTTTTATTACTTTTTTATGAATATTGATTGATGTGAAATAAAACAATGGCACTTAGAACGTAAAGAAGCCAAATTTATTTATTTTTATTAAATTTTCTACATAAAAAGCTGAAAATTGTTCCGTTATCGATCACAAAAAACATTTAACCTTTTGAAGAATTGAAAACTACAAATCAATAAGTTAAAAATATTTCAACATGACAATATTCAGACATTATTATGGTGAGAAATGAGCTTTTGTACATGATTTTTTCCCACTATTACACTAATTATACTGAATTACATCAAAAGATCTCAAACTAGAACAAACTACAAGAAAGTTTAAAATCGTTGCTATTAACTGTCTATTTGAATCACATTTAAAATACATTTCACATGATATGAACTCCCTAAACAGATTTTTAAAATTAAATCTATTATTATTATATTAGTTATTAGTGTGACTGCTTAATTGTCAAGTTCAATGTAATAATAACTATTCTTAATACTTATTTAGTCTATGAGCTGTAAGTATTTGTAAATGTTCAGAGGAATTATTGTTAAAAGTAACTTTAGTTCTTTTATTCAGAGAAAAAATTTCATTTATTTCAATTTTTCTTTAAATAAAAGCCCAAAGCTTTTGAAATTTTATTACAAATAAAAAAAAAAACCATTAAGTAGGTATGGATCATTAAAAAAAATTATAATAAATATCTGCTAGAAAAAATCCTAGAAATATTAACTAGATAACAAGTAACACCCTAAGTAGATATCTTAACACATATGGTCAATTCCTATTTCAATCTAATTGAGATGTTTTTGGGGAGCATGAGATTAATACTTTGATGAAATTTGAAATATTTAAGTTAAAATGATAAAAAAGTGTTTTACAACCATTATGAAATGCAATTTTTTGATCAAAAGGGTATGAGCAAGGAAAAATTTATCCCAAATTTATACAAATTTACCACAAAAAAGCACAACCATTATCATTTTTAAATCATACAAAACCCATTTTTTTTATAAATGCATCATTTTTTTTTATCAGGAATATGAGCAAAAATTTACCACAAAAAGACAACCATTAACAATTTCTAAATCATATATAAAAATAATCAAATACTGAATTAATGAGAACCATAATCAAAATGTACAAAAAATTGAAGAAAAAAAACCATGTAAAACTTTACAAATAGTTCAATAAAAACTTAAGTATAATTAATTATTTACAGTAAATGATAATTTGTTTAATCACAACTGAAATGAATGAAAACGAACCTTTTTCAAATTGCAAATTTAGTCAATGTAGCAGTTTTGGCAAAAATATATATATCGAGGTAAAAATTAAACACACAAAAGATCAAAAACTTTGCAAATTTAATTGTTGCCCCTCAATCATTTAACCAAATAAACTACAATAATTAAATTTGCTAAAGAAATTCCTAAGGAAGAATTCTGTATTAAAAAATCGAAAGAAAAACATAAAATCTAAAAAAAAAAAAAAAAAATACTTATAGTAACACAATAAAGTTACAATATTCTTAGGGAATTTTAAATTTCAAATAATCTGAGCAAACTTTTTATTATTACTAATTTTTAATCTTCTAATTATTAT
>JH431832.1:329258-361548 GCA_000239455.1 Strigamia maritima
TTTTTTAAATCTCGTTTTCAATCTCGTACGAGAAATCGCAAACTATCTAATAAATAAATATATATACATATATATATATATATATAGAAACTTACATAAGCTTTGCAGAAAAGCTGTAACAATGCAGGTTTGCATACGTTCATCACATCCTGACTGGTGTTGTTTGGAAACAAGAAACCTAAGTAATAAAACAACATTAATCAATCAATATAAGCAAATCTATTAAGTTATCTACTTACTAAATTGAGTCAAATTGATGCACTGCCGTGGACTATTATCAATATTCGTGTGAGTGCACAAACACCAAGCCAGTGTGTAACCCACACTGATGACGATGAGACAAACAAAAATTCCCATCCAACACAGATTTAAAATATAAGTGATCACCATGAGCTGAAAAAATTATCAAAAACTCGTCAAAAATTATATCAAGTTGTGTCAAAATATGACTAATTTAATCTTCCAAGTAATTAATTCACACAATCTGCCACTTATGCGTGCAGATTTTTCAACTAATTATTTAGAAAATCAATTCGAAACTCTCTTTATTCTTACAATTGCACACGATATTCGACCCCCAAGACGAGCTTTCCATCGTTTGTAAACATTCTCACGAGTTGATCCTGTGGCTAAAAAGCCGACTAATAAAAGTAATAAACCCAATCCCCCCATAATGGCACCAATAATGACAAAAGCCATTTGGACCACATCCAACCTAAAAACAAAAAAAAAATAAATAAATAAAATATTAAAAAATATTGAAAAAAGAAAAAAGAGAGAAAAAAATTAAAAAATAATTTAAAAATATAGTTACCAAACAACATCAAAATTAAAAACTTCACGTATCATGAGGAGAGTAAGTGTCACTCCGCGGTACATTGTACCACAAAAGACTCCTACACCCACACAACACATGATAGTCGCGATGAGAGTCGCGTATGGAACCCGACTCATACATGTCACACAGTCGCCGTTACCTACGAAATAAACAAACAAAAATTACTTATTTTATCCCAGCTGGCATTTTAGTATTTTTATCACTCGAACATCAGAAATTTGATTTTAAAAAATGTAATTTTTGCCCCTTTTTATTGTTAACAAAATAAACTCGCTTCACAGTAGCACAGCGATGGAATTTCTAATCATGGCGACACCACATATCTTTCGTTCACCTATTCTGATATTAACCGAAACCACCTGATATATATATATTTATCTGCTTTTTACGGATTAAATATAACTCATTATTAATTGATTATGATTTTTTTATTTATTATAAAATTCATAATTTTAAAATGTACATTTTTTTAAAAAAATTTATATTTTAAATTGTTTCTAATTGTAAGTAGTCAAGTATTTGATCAAATGATTGTTTAAAAATCAGCTAAATAACCGTAAAAAATTCAAACACGGAAGTGATAAAAAATTAATAAGACGATTTGTCAGGTCAGTGGGTGGGGTTTTAAGTGATTTAAATGGCTTCAATTGAATTGAAACCCGATTATTAGACGTTTAAGTATTCATTCACATAGGGTAACTTCATATTGAAGGGTATTTCAGGAAAATTCTGTACAATTTACAGTGCAGATGGAGGTAAACCTAATCAAGAATTGAAGCCAAAAACACTCACCCATTGTGTTTCAATCTGTAGTGTTTCGTAGGTTGGTCGTTATAAAAAAAGTATTTTCAAGTGTAATATGTGGGCTAGTGTATAGTAAATGGATGTTCAGATGGACGTAGATTCGGTGTAAAATTGTAACGGAGCATCAGCATCAATTTTCACGAATTTCCATCTTACTCGGACAAGTGCTTGATGCTGAAGCAGAAAGTATACCGTTGGCTCGTTGCTCCCGATAAAAAATGTCCATTGGAGAGAGTGGTCGACAAATCAAAATGGCGTGTGAGAATATTTTATTGGTTGGAGAGATCATGTGATATTATGCACGAAAGAGGCTTAATGTTTTAATCTTAATTTTCGGCCATTATTTTTCTTACTGTTTTATAAAAAAAATAAACAATTCTAAATTTATATTAAAAACAATTCTTTTTGAGCAGTAACTAACCCACAGCCCGACCGAGGACCCAATATGCCCGACAAACTTCAACTCCATCGACGACTCATGCCGGTCATTTTGATTCATAGAATTAACATTTATTTATTTTATTTATTTATTCTATGTCAAGAAGATACTTCGCGAGCGATACCACTGTGTGGCGATACCCCGCAGATTGTAACTCCTCTAATGAGGCTTGGCATTCCAGGCCCTATTTAAGAAGTCAGTCAAGGAATAACAAATATTTTAAAATTCGTATTATTACTAAAGGTATTGTTACACGTGATTTAATTCTACTTTTCTAACAATTTTTTTGTTTCAGATACACGTTGCCTTGGAAACATCTTCAGCTAATTCGACTGATTCGAATCGCAGGCGACGTGGGCCTTTGTAGCTCATTGCTTTAAAAGTGTAAGCTGAAAACACAAAAAAACAGGATTCAGGTTACTCGGTTCTCGGTAACATGAGGAATGATAACTCTTCTCCAACTTACCTGGCCATGTATGTCTACATCGGCTCCATGCTGCTTATGGCGCATCGCTTGTTCAAAATAAGTGGTTACAAGTAGGCTTAGGAGGTAGGTGATTGAATTCTATTATTCAGAATTATTTGCAATTTAAATTAAACATTAATTGCAGGTATACATCGCATGACCGTAGAGGGGATAAAAAGAGGAAAACAGCAAACGCCATCCAAAATTGGTGAGTTTAGTGCCAAGAAAAGTGTTAAATTCTGCTTATAGTGTTTTATTTTTCTGTTTTTTAAAGATTTATTTAACAGAAATCTTATCAAGTTGCCAAAATCGATGTAGAATGTTATCCTCGTTTCGCAAATTTCAAAATTTATTTGGTTATCAATAAATTTAAATAAAGATGTAATTTACACTGAATTTCAGCTTTTAAATGTGAATTTTATTTCTACTACTTTTTTTTTACTATTTTTATTTATAATTTGAAACTTCAACATAAAATTTGTTTCTATTGCAAAACCAAAAAAATAATAATAATTCTTACATTAGATTAGATTCCAAATGTGAAAAAAAAAATTAATACATCTCGATATTATTTACAATAAATAGTCATTCGGCGTGAGGCTGAATGAATGGAACAATTTCAAACCTCTGGCTTAAAAACTTTATCACTCAAAATTGGGAAAACATCGAAATCTTCAAAACTATATCTGTTCTTGGAATGGTGTTCAAGATTAAATTTCTCTTTTTCTTCTCCGTTTATCTCAGCCTCAGGTTGATCAAAATTGCCAATTTCTTCGGTACTCGTAGACCTATTTTCATCATTCCCATTTTGGAAGTGTGCAGTAGTTACGCTTGACCTTGACTGACTTGAGCGCGAATGACTTGAGCGCGAGTCGTTTTCTTGTTCAGGACTGTTCTCATTCCTTTTAAAATAAGCATCTTCTATGTATTTCTGTACGCCGGAAGGGATATCTGGTTCACTAGGTGCAGCTTGGGATTCAAAAAATCTATTATAGAGTTTCAAAAAAAAAAATTAGAAACATTAAATCAAAACAACACATACATATGTATAGATTTGTTCTATACTTTCCCCTTTTTTTCATAAATCCTTCATTAGCACCTGAACTCCAGTGCCCTGCCTGTCTCTAATGCGCCTTATAACCATCTGGGTGCATCAGCAGCATTGAACATGGAGGATTTATGGTACGGTTATTTGAACTTTGCAATGTAAACCAAACAAAAAAATGGCAAAGTTGGTATTTCAAGGGAAAAATACAACAATTTGTGAAGAATAGCTTGATAATTAATTAATTTACGTTATGCTATTGCTACTTCTCTTTGAATTTAACAAATTGACGTCACTCTGTTTCCTTTCAGGCAACCCACTGCCACTCGAAGAGCCTTCTCTTGCTTGTTCAGTTTGATCATAGCTCTGATTTTTGATAACTCCTCGAAGAACAAACCGATCGTTGTCCTCAACGATGTTGGTACAATTGCTCTGACTCTTTTTCTTATTTCTTAACGGTCGAATTCCCTCACAATCAAAACACTGCTCTCCACCGTAATCAACACTTAATGTTGTACTACTCCTCCGACCCGAAGGCATCGATGCAAAAGAGTCGTCTTGCGACAATTTATCACTCTCTGACTCTCTGGCTGCAATGGAAAATGAATCGACTTCGTTCTTTTTCTTAGCAGTTGTGTCTTTTAAATCTTTTGTTGGACATGGTTCTTTTGGCACTTCTTTGGGATCTTTAACTTTGACACACACATCTTTCGGTTTGCAAGGAGATTCTGCAGGTTCTTTAACTTTCACCGATACCGGTGTTTCTTTTGCGTCTTTTGGTTTGCAAGGAGGCGTTTCTTTTGCATTTCTTGGTTTGCAAGGAGGCGTTCCTTTTGCATCTTTTGGTTTGCAAGGAGGCGTTGCTTTTACATCTTTTGGTTTGCAAGGAGGTTGCAGTTCCGTTGGCTCTTTAACTTTGACAGCGGGTGTTTCTTTTACATCTTTTTCTTTCGGTGATTTGCAAATTGGTTGCACTTCCATTGATTCCGTCAGTTTACCAGAAAATAGTACTTCCGTTTCTTTTTTCTTAAAAACGGACACCGACTCTATGATTTTATTTGCGAGTGAATTTTTCTTCTTCGACTCCGATGGCTTTACAATTTCGTTGTTCCCAATAGCTTCGCTTTCATCTTTCTTCATTGGAATTAGCTCCCATTCCATTGGCTTTGTAAGTTCAATAGGAAGTTCCTCCATTTCAGTACCCGGTTTGGGGCTTGGCGCCACCACCGCTGCTACTTCGATTGGTTTTTTAGTTGCCGCAGCATATTTCTGAATGATACTCGTTCGTAAGTCCTTAAATTCATCTTTAACTGGCAAATTGTATTCGGTTGATGTGATTTCTTTAGAACTTGTGCTTAAAACCTTGCGTTTGCAATTTTCACAATAGAGGATTTCATCACTTTTGCATTCGATCCAAATAGTTGCGCAGCAGTAAAGACAAGTGTTTTCACGCTGAAGAAAAAATAAATAAATTATACGAATTCAATTAATCACTCGTAACTTAACTCGTATTTTCAGTTTGCTTCTATAGTTTTACATTTACTTACCATAGACGTTGGGCGTGGTTTGTTGTATTGCTTTTGATACAGTTGACATTCATTGCAAAGACCACTTTTTGGATCGGTTGACGATTCATGTTTATCACAATTGCTGCACAACTGACGCGCTCTTCCACCAATAGCACCGAAAACGGTCATGTCAGGAGGGGGTTTCGGTTTATCAACTGGCGCAGAAGAAGGTGGTTTCGTTTTATCATCTGGCGCAGGTTTCGGTTTCTTAGGGATCTCGATTGGTGATTGATGTCGTGTAACGTTATCTAAAATAATAGAAAAACTGTTTGGAAAATATCGATTTTTGCTAAGATTATTAAAAATATTAAACCAAGCTTACCCAACTCTTCTAGTGCACGTTGTGCTCTTCTCATTGCTTCTGGGTCATCTAGAATTAAGAATACTTCGTATCTTACTAGGCAAATAGGAATAAAAAAAATCAAGCTGTTAGTTTGTACCTTGGATTTGTTTCATAGAATGATTTACGATCGGAATTATGCAGCAAGAAGTAGTATCATCACAATTGCTTCAATTATTTAAAAAAAAAAAAAAAATGATTGAATTTATAAAACAATAAGCATCGAGCATCGAGGCAATTAACCTGTCACACAAGATGTCTTTTAGCGTTAGTGGCAATGGTTTTCGTTCAATCACACATTCTTCTGGCTCAGGTTCTGTTGGAAAATCAAATGTTACAGTTTTTCAATAAATTTTATCAAACTTTGCTTACGACAACAAGGTTGCTCCACACAGGGTGGCTCGCCTAAAGGGGGAAAAAAAACCTTTTCATTTCATGCATTGTTTAAAGTATGCCAAAGCACTTACCTTGATCTTCTAGTGCCATTTGGGCTCTATTCATTGCATCTGGATCATCTAAATAAACAAACATCTTTTGTGTGATTCACATTGTTGAGTATTCACCGAGTTTACCTTGGATTTGTTGTGTGAGTTGGCCTCTGATTGGAACTACGCAGCATGAGGAGGGGGCATCACAGTTGCTACAGTTTAAAAAAAAATGTATAAAGTAAAGAAGAAAAATTGAAGAAAAAAATTATTTCGTTCACTTTTGGTACAAGATGTCTGTAAACTGTTCACCGAGAGAATCAAACCTGTTAAATGTTTTTAATTGAATTTATGGTAATTTTTTTTAAAAATAATACACATATACTGTTTATAAACTGCCATTTTTAAGTCTGATTTTTCATTTTTCATTGTTTCTAAGCTTTTCACGAGAGAATTGACCTAGTTTTGTGCAAATATTCATAATGTAATTAAAATTATAATAAAAATGCCTAAAATAGCTTACTTTGGCTTTGTCCACACATTTGTGCTCAGAAATATCATAAGACATGTTCTGATGAACTTGAATTCACCTCAGAGCCCACAAAAAAATGGGAAATTTTGCTCTAAGCGTTAAATAATCAAAATTTACATAGTAATTATTTTTAAATTGTATTTTAAATAGCTGTGAGGAATCCTACGAAAAATTTTATAAGGCTTATGTCCATTCTTTAATTTTGCGTTATATTCTTTTTTAAGTCAATTTCAAATGATAAACTGCACGCGCGTTGGCATGCATCAATTGTTAAAAAATGATGTCATAACTAGAAAAATTATTAATGACTCATATTTCGGTGGCAGTAAAACTATGAAAGTTGTTGAATGGATGATTCTAAACAGCAGTTTGCAAAACGAAACACAAGCTTTTGTTCAATCAAAAATTTATGCTGTTCAAAGTGTTTTTCTTCAAAAGCAAAAAATCTGGAAACAGTTGATCACAAAACGGTTTCTGTTAAACCAGAGATGCAAATTACTGAAATTGCAGATACAACAGATTCCTCAAGTCCGCAAGCAATGACCGTTCCTTCAACCACAACATACGCACCAAAAACTTCCAACCATCATAAAGTTATCTTGGGATATAAGAGCGACGGTTTACCAATTTACAACGATGATATTAATACTTTAGGTTCGGAACATGAATTAAAATTAAATTGAAACAATAAATTGAAGTTAAAAACATAATTTCTTTTAGAATCATCAAATTGTAAAATTAAATACCCGAATGAGCAAGAAATAATAAAACAGAAACGAGTGATTACCGATGAAAAAATTCTACTCCAGAGAGACAGTTTGGCTAGATACGATATATGGAGCAAAGAACCTCTTAAATTGTCAGTTAGAAAAAGATCTACTTTTTTTAGATCGCAGGTTGAACCGTCACCGATTCAGAGAACACCCGAGAAGTCACCGAGAGCAACCGCATTTGTACCGCCAGAAAAGTCACCTAAACAATCCGTTGTTAATCCACTCGTCAACACCGTGGACAAAACCCCTATAATTTACAAGAAACGAGAAACTGATAGCAGTAGTAGTAGTATTAATAATAAGAAGGTGAAAGAAAATGAAGTTGTAGAGCTATTTTCTCCAGATAGCAATTCAAATTTACCGCCAGTCGATTTATGATTGTTCGAAAACGTATGAAATAAATGTTGAAAGAATGCATAAAATTGTTTTGTTTTTAACACTATTATCATGTCAACAGTTTTGGAAAATGAAGGCGAAGAACATCATAGATCATCGTGGTAAATAATAATAAAAATATCGGCAATTTTTTACGAAACAAGGTATAAGTTTTATTTTTCAGCGTGTGGTTGTTTCTGATATCTTTAGCAGTTGTCGGCGTCGTACTTCTCGTTGCTGGTGTGGTTGCTTTGTTCGTTCCGTTTCATCCACTCAAAGAAGTAAATATTACACTCCCAGAAGCTGCTCCTGAGTTGAAAAAAAACGTTTTTACGATGGTGATGAATAATAAATGACTTTTGATGACAAAAAAACTTAATCATGTCTTTAGTTATTCTAGTAGCTAAAAAATTAAATTTTACTCAAGCTGAAGACTATTGTATCAATAATTTAGAGGGTGCGTCATTGGCATTTCCTCGCAGTTTCCAGGAAGAAGATCAAATGGAGAAAGATGTAACATTTCAAATGGAAGACAATGGAACACGTATTATGGAAGAATGCGGCAGTAAAGTGTTTATTGGTAAACTAAATAATTTTTTAAAAAAAAAAAAATAAATAAAATTTACATATATTTATTATTATTAGGTATTCGTAAAAGCGTCGATCCTCAATGGGTATTAGCAGATGGTTCCAGTGCGTTATCAATGCCTGAACTAACCCTAAGCAATCTTGAGTCTGCAGATTTTGATTTATGTTCAAAACTCGTATACGTGGATAAGTCGATGACTTTTACACCCGCTAAATGTAACGCACCTCTATGGAATTGTATATTATGCGAATACAGTTAAGTAGTGATTGTGACACGACATGGATCCGCCATAAATATGGTCACTCGGGAATGTGGTTTAACTTTTTTCTTGAGTATTTAGGGTGTCTAGATACGGCAATACCAATATGTTACACCTTGTGGGAAAACATTGGACTAAGTGATTACGATGCTGCATTGCAGTTTTGCAAAGCTGCTATTCCTCGAGGAAATCTCGCTTCTGTCAATCATTCATCAGTCTTAAAATTGCTCAAAAACCTAATTAAATCTGATGCGAAAGAATGCCAGGAATTTGGTGTAGGTAAGAAATTTAAATTTAATTCATTTCCAGAGCCCAGGGGACAGAGATTCATTTATTCATTGGTTGGTCTAATGCTAATGTCAACCATTTCTGCGTTTTTTTATTAGGAAATCGGATGATTAGTCAGTACGAATCCGCGTCCGAAGAAGTAATTCAATATAAATCAGTCCGAATAATTAACATGAGGAAAATGACTTCGCCTAAAAGTTGCGTCTCTATGAATTTGGAAAAAATGTTGCGCTGGGAAGTTGCTGATTGTCCAGAAAAATATTGTTTTGTCTGCGTTCGAGAAAATGTGGCAGTAGATGATAGCAAATCGAAGTATTTACCAATAGAATATAACTAAATTGTGTAGGCCAGAAGAAAAAAAAATTAAAATAAACAAAACATTTTTTTGAGTTTTGATTACAACTTTTTATTCAATATTGGTAAGAGTACAGTGGTGAACTTCTTTCTCTATCAAACCTGTACTCATGATTGCACCTCTAATGATATTGCCTCAACCTTGGGCCAGATGATGAGCGGAAAGATGATTTTATATTTTCTTATTTTTTTTTTTACAATTTCTACATGTTTCAACTCTAGTGTTTAATAATTCTTTATCAAATTTCAATTCAACAAACACAACAACAAATTAAAAAATAAAACACCACAATTCAAATTATTTTCAAACACGGATAGAGGCTCCGCGCGTAGACGAAGACCCTTTCCCGAATCTCGAGATGCTCGAAAATTCTTCGTATGAACCGTAAAGTAATGGAATTTCGCGCCATGTTGATGCTTGGCATCCGAGGACGAGTTACGGTTGTTGATTTGTTCCCAGGTTTGTTGCATCATGGTTGCTTTCGTCTAGCGGTAGAAATCGGAACGTAGCATAACGATTTAATGATTGTTTTACTGAAAATTACTGAAAATCACTAACTAATGTTTAAATTGTTACACATACAATAAATTTTTATAAATGTCTTTACTAATTCAAAAAAGAAAAAAGTCAAGATAATTTTATCGACACAAACTTTGTGTCGGTTCTACCATGGGTTCTGCCATAATAGGTGACGTAACATAGCATGGTGGTGGTGTCTGTCTGTCTGCATACCACTTGAGTCAGGTGTTACTGGATAACATCCTTAACATTTTCGGCTGAATGTAATCAAAATGAGTTTGAAATTAAACTTGCAACTTCAAAAAGTCGGTCCTTTATTTTTCTTGTTTTGGGTGAGTACCAGATGTGAAAATGTAACTTGTAGGTGAGTAATTTCAACATTTAAAAATATCATGTTATTCAACCGGTATAGAAAATTAAATTTTATACATTATAGCAACCGTTGCCAGTTACAGGATAAAGATTCAACATGCTGGCTAAAAGCTAGAACATATTACCTTCACGAATTGATTACAGCCATTAATAATTATGCATCAGTGGAAACTATGATACGTACGGAGCTACGGACATATTTTCATTGATCTATTAATTACAGAAGTATTGTGTAATTATTTTTCCGTAATACAGACATATGGCAAACTCATCAGGGAGTAGAAATAGATGGAAAGCTGAATGTTACGTTCTCCAATGCTATTGACGTAGTGAATGATAATGAAGGCGGGCCGCTCTCGGTGGAAGATTTGGTCGCCATATTTGATGTTATAAACAATAAGGTAAATTACGTTAATTAAAATTTAAAATGTTGGTTGAGTTATCTATTTTCTTCTTTATTACTAGACGAAAAATGCCGTTTCTTCAGCGGATTCTTCGACTCTGTCGATTTCTTGCCCTTCACCTTGCGATTATGTGAACACACTCTGGATCTATTTATTTGTCTGTTCGTGCATCGTCGTCCTCTTAACAATTCCTATAGTTGCTACACATTTATATTTCTCACGTCAAAATAATATGAAGTATCAATTATCATCCTGACATCCACTTTTCTACGACGAAACTATTGTCAAGTACCAGTCTATAAATGAAATAATTCCAGAAAGATGATTTTTAGTATTAAATATATAGAAATTATCGAAATAATTAGTGCAATGTTGTAAGTAGAACTAATTTTTAATATATTGATGGATAATTTAATTGACAGAGTAGAATTTGAAAAGACAACTTTAAACTTTAACAGATATTATGTATAAAAATATTAATATTTTAATTAGTGTTGTGAAATTATAGTTGTAAATTGCAATCATGTTATAAACCGGACTTTTAATTAAATTTTTTTTTGTTACCGTATTTATTCGTTCTGAAACTGTTTACATTAAATCGAGAATACATTCTTGATGATAAATTAAAATGTTAATTTCTTTCCTTTCTCATTTTTTCTCGACACTCAAAATAAAATTATTGAAATGATGTCATGTTACCAGTAGCAACGTGTTTGTTTACAATCATAAATGCTAAGTCAATGAATTTCTCAGTGTGCGCTTCATTCATTCGTCATATAACTGATATTTCTTAACATAATTCGAGTGTTTTTAAATTCTCGTTATTACACATTTCGATATGTCAGAATGCCCAGCGGAGACAGTCGAAAAAACTTTTTATTTCCTACGCCAGGTATTATTATTATTTTTTATTTTTGTTTCATGTGTTTAACACTGACAGTAATTTTGTTTTGTGTTTTGTCAGCAAATTTTTTCTTTCTTTCTGTATGTGATGACGCTGTTTCTGGCTTTCACAATGGGGAAAAAATTAATAACTTTTTGGATAACTCCAGCTGTTTCCTATTATCAATCAATGAAAAAAGACACAAAGAAGACAGATTAATTTTACACGTTTCAAATGAAGTACTACATTTACGCATTACTTTTTGATCTGTTAATGACAGATGGTTTAGCCGTTTCAGGTTGAATCAGCAGGAGGTGCTGTTATATTAATAAATTGAGAACAGTTACCCAATAGATGAAGCAAAAGCAACCGTTTTTTATACATATTCTGTCTGCACTGTTGGTTGTCACGGTTTTAAGTACTTGTAAAATAACTATGTAATTTTTTTAAAAAAGAAGGTATACTTGCCAGTGTGCTACACAAATGACCATGAAGAGTGCAATGTGGTGCTGCACTATTCTGAATGACTTTTATTGCAATTTAACTGGAAAGATAAAATTGTATTAATGTATATTTATTTATCCGTAACTGTAAGTAAAATGTTTTTTAAAGTGTATGTTTTTTTGTTTTTTGTTTTTTTTAATTGCTCATTTTGTGTAAGAAAATTGTAATTAAGTTATGTGGCTGATTGATTTGTATAATAAAAAACACCATTATCAGTAAATTTCATTTTGTTTCGTCAACTTAAAAACATTGAAATCTTTATTATTGCGCAGCATGAGTTGAAAAAACAACAAAAAAAGGTAAACTCAACAAACAAGCAAAAGGAATGTGCTTGTCTCACAAGAATCCGCTTCACAATTTCTCGAGTTGTAAGAAACCAAATTAAATCAAAAATATGTTTATCCGAAAAAATTTTACTTTACAGTTTATACCAATGAAAATAAAATTAACGCTTCCTTGTTTGCCAACACGAGGGCGCTACTGTTCTTTCGGTACGTGCAGCATGGTGGTAGGATTGAAACGTTTTCCGGCACTGTTTACTAGTATGCGATAAAATGTCCGCGTACGCTAATCTTAAACTGATTTCTAGTAGCCTTAATCGACAGATAAGGTCTTTCGGATCACTAGAAAACCTTTTAACCAAAAGTACATGTCCGTTTTCACTCAGCAAATGATGTAACTTTTAAGCGTTGTTCGTTGTACTTTTCAGATGTTTCCCTCAAAAGGAATCATAAGCAACATGAATATTTCAAAAACATTGGACTTAGTTGCAGGAAATATTCCTCTCCGCCAAATCTGGGAACTACCCTAACTCCGCTTCTAATAAGAGCTTCAAAATTCGGTGCAGTAGGAATTTTATTAACCGGAGGAGCGTTTTATGTAAAAAAATGAGCAAAATATGATAAGTTATTGGGATTACATTTTGTGTCTTTCATTTCAGTTGTATAAGTCAAATAAACTGCAGGAATTCAATCCGATAGAATGGAATAAAGGAGGCAATGGAATTGATGCATCCGATTCAACTCAACATGGGAATGCTTTGGGAATGCGTAAGAATGAAACTGACAGAGGTAATTTAAATGGAATTAACTTTGTAACGAATTAATTTCAGCAAATGTTAGCGCAGCTTATCGTACGTCGCAAACTCCACCGAATTTTGCTCCGTACATGATCATAGGCGGTGGAACTTCGGCTTTTGCTGCGTTTCGGTCAATTAGATCGAACGATCCGACGGCAAAAGTTTTAGTTATTACGGAGGAACAACATTTTCCTTACATGCGCCCTCCGCTTTCCAAAGAACTTTGGTTTGCTGAAGATCCAAAAACAACCAAAACGTTGCGATTCAAACAATGGAATGGAAAAGAAAGGAGGTATTGATAGGGTTGGTCAATTATTTACGATTTGCTGGAAGGGGTGTTTTTAATTAATGCTAATTTTATTGTTTGGTGTATATTTGTGAGGTAATTAATAATAACTCGAATATGTATTTTTTTAGTTTATTCCTGGAGCAAGATGACTTTTACATTCTTCCGTACGATTTGGAAAGCAAAGAAACTGGCGGTGTGGCCGTTTTGAGAGGTCGTAAAGTAGTGAAAGTGGATCCGTATTCATCCAAAGTCACCTTAGACAATAACGTCGAAATAGGATATGAAAAATGTCTTATAGCGACTGGTGGAACGCCAAGAAATTTGCCTCTGTTCGAAGATGCGCCTAGGCCGTTAAAAGAACGCATTTCCGTCTTCCGATCTGTAATTTCGGCTGCTTTTTAAATTTAAAAATTAACATTACAATTGCTTTTTTTTATTATTTCAGATTGATCATTTTCGAGATGTAGACAAATTATTGAAAAAAGTAAATTCAATTACTGTAATCGGTGGAGGATTTTTAGGCAGTGAATTGGCGTGTGCGTTTGGAAGACGGAGTAAAAAATTAGGGTTCGAAGTCAACCAGGTGTTTCCAGAAGGCGGGAATATGGGATCCGTTTTACCGGAATACCTAAGCAAATGGGCAACAGGAAAAGTCAAAATAGGTAAAGTTAGAGAAAAATAATTTAAAAAATCAATTTAAAAGAAAAATTAAAATTTAATTTTTTATTCACTCAGAGGGAGTTAAGGTGCACACTGATGTCAATGTTGTAGGCGCGTGCCTTACAAACAAGAACAGAGTTCTGCTCCGACTGAGTGATGGAGAAGAGGTAAAACAATTCGTAATCGAAATATCAAACAAACACTAACACGTATTTACTCGGTAGATCGAGACCGATCACGTGGTAGTGGCTGCTGGTTTGACGCCCAACACGGAATTGGCGAAATTTGCCGGTTTAGAAGTTGATCGTCAACTCGGTGGTTACGTAGTTAACTCCGAATTGGAAGCGCGTTCAAACATATGGGTTGCTGGCGACGCCGCTTGCTTTTTCGATCCCCAATTGGGGAGGCGTAGAGTCGAGCACCACGACCATGCAGTTGTGAGTGGGAGACTAGCCGGACTGAACATGACTGGAGCCAAGAGACCCTACAGTCATCAGTCTATGTTTTGGTCCGATTTGGGTCCCGATGTCGGCTACGAAGCGATTGGTGTTGTTGATGCAACACTTCCAACAGTCGGCGTTTTTGCCAAAGCATCCGACAAGGATTCTCCGAAAGGTGTTGTTGACGAAACGGGGGACAGTATTCGATCCGAAACAGAATTGGTAACTTTGTAAGAAGAAAGAAGTCGAATTTTTGATTTTAATATCGCTTTAAAATGTTTTAGCGAGCGCCAGAAACGACTCCAACTACCTTAGAAGCGAAACCGCCGAAGAAAGGCGAGGAGTACGGGAAAGGAATTGTTTTTTATTTGAAGGATGACGTCATCGTCGGGATTTTGCTTTGGAATGTTTTCAACAGAATGTCTGTTGCCAGAAAGGTGCAATGGTTGTTGAGTTTTCGTAGCTCGATTTGTTTATTAATCGATTTGTTTTGAATTTAGGTTATAAAGGAAGGAAAAAAGTTCGATGATCTTAATGAAGTTGCCAAATTATTCAACATTCACGACACCGAAGATAAACCACCAGCTTGAATGAATTTTCTCAAATTTGATGTATCCTTTGAAACAAAAATTACCAGGATTCGTGGATTAGATTGTAATGTATAAAAATGTAATTGTTTCGGCAACAGTTTTTATATTTTATTCAATTATTAATTAATTTTTACCTAATTACACATTTGATGAATAAAAAAACAAATTATCTGTTAACTGTAACCAAATTTCTCATTGACATTTTTAGTGGTACATTATATTTTTCTGATAAATAATTTAAATAAGGCAAATAGGTTTTCAGTTTAAATCCGTGAAGTGGTTCCTCCTTTAAGTTAAAAAAAAACTTAAATATTTTAAAATATTTAATCAACCAATATTTAATATCTAATACCAATAAATATCGATTCAGCTCACTTCTCTGAGCTCGAATTAACAAGTCCTCTTGGAGATGCGACAACACCGCGATTAAATAGAACACGACGTGACTCGGACCGTGCAGAATGCACAACACTAAAAAATTACAAATCTCGGGCCAATCGAAATAGTTCCAGAAACATTGTCGTAACCATAAATAACAAATTTTAGGTATGGATGCGGCGGCCATCTAAAAAATACATTAGATATACACAATGTATAATATACTGTTAAGTGAGCATACTTTAAATGCTGAATACACGTAAGGAAGTTCATCTTCGACTATTTCTTCTACCGAGTGACTAAGCCAAGTCCAGACCACATCATTTGAATTCTGCACAACTTCCACTCCAGTGCTGCAGTTATCGGGTGTGGAGAGCCACATCAAATCAGGACGCTGAGAGTTTTGAATTCGTGCAAGAAATTTGATGGATGATTGTTTGTTTCCCGAACTCATTAGGAAAATCGTTGCAGCAAACCACGGAAAGGCCGAGGATTTTGCAACCTGTGAAAATGATAACCCATAATGTGAACTCAATTATTACGTGTAATTAATTTACCGTTGTTGTTTCGATAAATGTATCTTGACATATAACTAAATACTCCGAGAAGTCTCGTTCACTGGTTTCATCGACTAAACCGAGATAACGGCCATATTTCATCGTTAAATCAATTCCACGTTTGTAAAGCGGATTGATTTCCAAATTAGTCAGAATCGGTAGCAACTGCGGAGTGTTTGGCATGTTGGATTGTGATAATAGCATACATTTCTCCAAAGTTTTAAAAAGAATTTTTTCCTGCACAAATTGAAAAAAGTTGAATTAAACGAATTGTGCCTTTTTTGTGCGTGCGACTATATAAAATTGCAACTTGCATTGTGTTGACAAATCATCAAAGTGTCTTTAAAAGCTTGAGTGCACAAGGGCAACCATACTTCATACGGCACTTCACTTTCCCCGAGTTTTGTTAAGAACAATGCTAAAGGATTATTACTGGCGTTTTCTTTATCGCCAATAAATTGTGGAATGTAATAATTAGATCTGACCGAATCATCTAAAATCGGATAAATTAAATGCGATCCAATCTAAAATAATTATAAAGAGAATTAGAGGCGGAGGCATCTTATTATTTTTATGCAAATTTTGTAGTTAGTTACTTGGGGTAAACTCTGTATCGGGGTTATTTTCTCACTGGGTCCACCGATGCACATTGTTTTGACCAATATGTTATGCCTGGCTATCGTCATTTCATTTAAAATCACTTGACCGGTTTCGTCGAATTTGTTTTCTTCTTGCACCGACAGAATGCTGCCCTGATAATTGTAGTTGGTTTGCAGCAAAAGCGATGAATCCAAACTGCTCACAATTCCACTTAAAATCTTAAGTCGCATTAATTCGAACGTTTCCCAATTAAAAAGTTCGGTTCCGCTTAATTTTTCAAATAGAAGAACGCAGCTAAGAAGATCCCTCAGCGAGCGAGGAGGCCAATTCGTGGTCGTAACATTGTCCAGCATTTTAGGAGTTGAAAGTGCAGATATGGCGGAAAACGAAAATAAATACGACAATAGTTGGTCCACTCTCAGTTGAATTTTTCTCTCAATGTTTTCTAGTGAAACCAGATTGGAATCATCAATTTCGTGTTCGCATAGGTTCCATAGACTCGATATCGAGGCACAAAAAAAGTCACTTTCGTCCAGCGAAAGAATTCCTTCTTTGACTGACGATGCTCGAAGAAGTAAATCGGTGATGGTTTCAAATTCAAATGGCTGTCAAAAAAAAACAAAATTAAAACAATTTATTTCATTTGTTGAGAATTAAAAGAAACACCGTTATATACCGCAAAAGACGACGGTGAATTGTGAACGAGGCAATAAACACATTCTTCAATCGCACCAATTTCTTGGAGTTTGAGAAGTCCTTTAGGTGTCGCGAGAAAATAAGCGAGAAACCGAAGATAGAATTCGGGTAAAATTGCAGTCTGCAATTGATGATCGCTTTCCATCAATGAAGAACGAGACGTGATGAAAAGATTTTTTCCTGACGTTTTCCACGTAGAATATAAAATATTGGGAATTTGAGATGAAAGAAACTGATCAACAGTAGAATGGTTGATGTACACAAAAGAGCATAATCGCACAAACTGAAGTTTCAACTCGACCGAAAAAACCTGTTTTCTCTCCGAATTGAGCAAAACATTTTCCAGTAACTTTTGGGTAAATTTCTGGATAATTTTGCACATATTACTATGCAGAAAAAAAGGAGCCGAGCTGCTATTCTTAGCATAATGCGTTAATAAATTACAACTAGTAGTCAAGGAATTTTCCGACACATTTATGGGCTTCGAGTGCGAGTACTCGTCTAAACTCTTCAACACCGGTGCTGCAACGTTAAGAATCACGTCTTCATTCAACATGAGCGAATTGGATTCGACTGACAAAAGGTGTTGACATATTCGAGCGATGCAATGACCGAGACAATATTTTTTAATATTTGGCACGTGACAAGTGCAAAAAACAAACAGTTTAGTTATTAAAATGATTAATAATTCGGTGGACGAAACGGTTTTATCCTCCAATTTGTACCTGAGGGTCTGTTCGTGTTGCAAAAAAACGGCAAGAAAATTAAGTGATGTGTATGCGTGGCAATATTCGAGCATACTTTTATCGTAACAAAAGAGTGACGTGTTTTTTAATTTTTCTACATTTATTTCCGTGTGCAGATAAGCTAGCAATTTGCGTGCGAGGAAATCCATCAATTTCGACCAGTTAAACGATTCTAGCCAAATTTTCTGCCCGTGACTCGTTTTAAGCCACCTGCGCAGGAAATGGGCATCCGGGTCGAGAAGTGAAAAGATGTGCAAAGGAGTGAGGAAATTTTTCGGTTTAGTGATTTGAATTAGATTGAAACATTTGGTTGAAATTGTCCGGATGTCGTTTTGGGGTAAACGAATCCAGTTTTCCACGATATGCATTTGACATCGATGAATTACACGAAACATGAGCACTAAAATCTGTTGGTCGATAGAAATTCCTTGACTTAAAAGTGGAACCAAACGCGAATTTGGGTTAAATTCGGATTTGGTTACATCTAATAAGTGAATAAAAACGGTTTTAACGGCAAAGTGTTGAGACGATGACAACATCTTCGCGTAAAATTGAAGCGCAACTGTGGAAAACTGAATGTCTCCACTTAGTAACGCATCTTTTAAAATTGGGAATAATTTCTCTGATGATTGTTGATCGAAAAATTGCGGGTTTAGTTTTTTCGTTAGTTGGGTTAAGGTGTTAATTTTTTCCGATATGTCATTCTCCGCTCCACATTTTTGTATCATTTCGTCGAATTGCTCCCATTTAAGGAACTGGAAATTACTGAAAGTACACGAATCATTCAACGAATCGACATCACTCAAAGAAATTATGCTTTGTCTTTGTCTTTGATTGAGTTTCTTCAGTGATGAAAACTCCAAAGATTTCATTTCAACACGGAAATTTTTCTTTAGTCGTTCAGTTAATTTGTCAATTTCTTCTTCGAATTGTTTTTGCATTAACAAGTAACTGCCGGATGAAATAATTCTCTTCGCAACTTGTTCCGTCACAACTTCGTGCGTTCTATCACTCATGTATCTGCTTTGATCGAGCATTTCTTCGACTTCACAGGCCACATTTTGTTTCAACTCATTTCCTAACTTTTCGCCAATATCTGATGCAAATGATATGGATTCCTCACTGTCTCGTAATTTTTCGTTAATTACACGTGCTAATTCATCATCCGTTAACTGTGGTGTCATTTTTATCATCGGTTCCAACTTGCGTAAGAGTTTGCCTACAGTATTCGCAAGGAAAAGATCAGTTTTCTCAGATGTGGATACCGAATAAGCCGCCATTTTAAACTAGTGCAAAATCTACGGTGCACTAGAAGTAACACATTAATTAATCAATACATTTCATATTTACTCCCTATGAGAGTTCAGTTGTGTTGTTGGTTTTTAATTAAAAATTAAAAAGACATACAAATTTAGAAAGAACACTTTTTTTTACTCAATAAACCTTATTTGCAGTCATCCTATAGTATTCGTCCAAGAATCATCTTATTAAACATAAAAATTGTATTATTATACAGGTATTTTTTTTGCATTTTTAATTATTATTTAATAGAATAAAAATAAAAAAAAAAAAATTGAGGATGAAGATATAGTCGATGAACTGTAAACAATAGACATGCATGAAGCCGGGAAATAAAAAGTTTTAAAAGCATCAGTAAATTGTAATAAGCAAATCCTCGAATGCCGTGCTGCATTACTATTGGATG
Organism: Strigamia maritima; assembly: GCA_000239455.1. Classification (NCBI taxonomy): domain Eukaryota; kingdom Metazoa; phylum Arthropoda; class Chilopoda; order Geophilomorpha; family Linotaeniidae; genus Strigamia; species Strigamia maritima. The sequence continues at coordinate 348,776 of JH431832.1, forward strand.
GAAGATATGACAAATGTTATTTCAATACACAGATGTTCGCAAGTGAACAAATCATCAAATCAGTTTGGCAATCTAGTCGCGATTAAAGTGCCATCGAGTAAAGGTAAGTACAACAACTCCTTTAAAACTTTATATTTTTCTATTTATATATATATTACTTTCAATGTTACATAACTTATCAATAATACATTTAACATACACTGTACTCATCCACATCACCCGCAATGTAACAAAAAATAAAGTAAAAATATTTTTACTTTTATTTTTTGTGGTGGATACTTAAAATACAGTATAGTGAAAAAAAGTGTTAAAAAGTCAATTTACTATAAGATTTATGTATATACCAATTTAAATATGATAATTATGGTAATAACTTTTTGATTTTAATTTTATCTTTCAAACGACTTGTTTCTGTTGTTCCATTCGAAAACAAGTGACTTTTAAAATCTTGTTTGTTGTTTTACGCTTTGTTTTGAGTTTTACAGGGCTCCAGAAAAGAAAATAGAATTTAACCTATTGCTTTGCGCAAGTTTTACGATATACGAGCATTTTTCTATTCAATTCTGTTCGTTGTCGTTGAAACTTGAGTTAAACTAGGTTTTCCGCCTTTTTGTTTTTTTAAAAAAAAAAAGAAACAAGGATAACGCTGCAGTGACATAGGAACTCATCTGTCACCCACAGGTGTTTGGTATAAAGTTAACAAAAGAGATCAGACGACACTTGAATAATATGCGGATAAAATGTTCATCCTTCTATATAAAAAAGGATGAGGAGAAATTGCGTGTGGGTTTTTTGCAGCTGTGTGACAGGACGAGCTAAATGGAGCTGCAAATAATTTCCTGGTCACTTTTATCGTTTCGCTTTGTTGTTTATTCAATGGTAAAAATTTCCTATTATTTCTCATATCCGCAATTTAATTTATCTTGTTATATATTATATGAAAAACAGACATGTTTTTATGTTGGATATAGTAGAACATTGTATTGTATAATTAATCCACATTCGACTAATATTTTAATTTTGTTTTTATTTGTTTGCTGCCTCTAAGCTTTGCTGCCATTCACGACTGATTTATCACACTTAAGGTATTCGCACATTTAAATGTTCTGAAATGATGATTGACGAATTGAGGCAAATGTTTATTATTTATGCACTTCTACAGAATCTACACTAAAGAAGAATTTCTCAAACTTGTCTGTTTTTATTATTATTACATACCTTATATTAACTTCACTTGTCTGTGTGTGCATAATTTTTTTTGGTAAAAAAATTTAATGTGGCATTGCAAGACGTTGATTAAAATATATGCTACATACCTTTTTTTTCCAAAAACATTAAATTTTTTACTAAAAAAAATTATTTTCTCTTTTTGAGAGGATTTTGGAGAAAAAATTATTTTATCCTTTTTAGAGCATTTTTGAAGAAAAAAAATTATTTTATACTTTTCAGAGCATTTGTGTTAATAGAAGGTATGTTTTTTAAAAAATAATATTATGAGATGTTAGGTTGTGAGATTGTGTGTTTTATTTGTTTTTGCAAATTAGTGACATTAGTGTTTTAATGCAAAAGTTATTGTGATATTACCCAAAATGTTAATTAGGGGTAATACAGTGCTAATAAAACTAATACTAAAATTTGACGCTTCCTGTGTTTAACTTTATCTGTAAAATTAATAAACTGATTTGAAGTGGCATTTAAATTACGGTAAATTATTTTTATTTTTATTATTTCAAAGTGTAGACCAGGAAGGAAGTTATTTGGTATGTTAGTTACGGAGATGAGGAAGGTTGCATCAATTGTCTACATTTTCCTGATTTTATTTTTAGTTTATTTCGAAAAATGTTTTTCAATTTTTATTCTAAATATAATAAACTGTTATTTCCTTTTACAATAAAAATAAATAAGGAAAACGAGGTTTTCAGATGCATAAAGTAAACCCAAACTTGCAATAATTCGAAAAATCCTTGAAACTGTAATGTTATTTTTACAAATAGGACATCTCTATGCTGTATTTGCTTCTCTTGTGTTCTACAAACTTTAAAAATTTTTCTAAGCTTTGATGATTTTTAATTTTAGAACTTTATTGTAAGAATACGAAATCTGATTTAAAGACTGAATTTGATTGGCCCTTCTTTTTCATCATAGCATCAGTGCCCATCACATAAACCCTAGCAACACTTAATCTTTGCAAAACATTTTTTAATTTGGCGCCACATTGTAGCTATGGAAATGTATCTGCATCACCGAAACTATGAAAACAAATCCGTCTCAGCAAAACTATGGAAACAAATCCGTCTCAGCAAAACTATGGAAACAAATCCGTCTCAGCAAAACTATGAGAACAAATCTGTTGCAACAAAACTATGGTAGCAAATCTGCCTCAACAAAACTATGACCAGGGCATGGAATGTGCATGGTCCAAAACCATACTATATAGACTATAGGCTATATACTATGCTACCGCTCTCTATAATTAAAAAATACATAAATTATAAATAATTTTATTTTGTTAATTTTTATTTTACATTAGCTGCTTATTCACGTCTTATTACTTCTTTAACAGATGAGGAGAGCTATCAACTGCAGCATCACGATAGAACACAATTTCAAGAACTTACATTTATTCTACTTTATAATATTATAAAATTTAAGTTTGTTTATGTTTCAAATCCCGGTTTCCATCTATATGACCAAATAATTGGGTCTTTTTAGTTTTCATTATTTTTCAAATTCGGTCCTTGTAGAAGTATTATATATTCAAGATATCTAATCGACTAATCATTAATCTTTATTGCTTACAATTTAGCCTCGAAATTTGATACTAAATTAATGTTTTCTTAAAAACAATTCATTTTTTTTTATTCAATTTTGTCGACAAAATTTAAAAAAGAAATCCTATTCCTATTTTGATATTTTTACGACTAATTTGAGTTTTATAATGCTTTGTTTACCATTTCACGCATCCCTTCACAAAGAATTATTTATTTACATTAAGAAATAGCTTAAGTTCATATTTACGACCATGACCGGCCAACAAAATTCCAAGCCACGTTGACTATGACCATGCTACGCCAAAGTTATGACTAATGATCAAAAGTTTTTCTTCCTTCTTCGTTCCTCATTTTTTCCCCTGCTGTGCAGGCAAGCAGCTGTCAGGAGTGGAAAGTTTTCAACGGATGTGAAATGTAAATGCAAATAAGTTCTTTGTTTGAATCCACCACCTCCATCACTTTACATTTTAAATAAATCAGTAAATATTTTTTTTTTCCTTTTAACTAATTAGATCTTTATTTTTTCCATATTACTTAATACATTTCCGTCAAAATAAAAAAATCTAAGTTAATAAAATATCCGATTTAAATACCGCGGTACATAATTTTTGGTTTTTGGTTTCAAATTTTCTTTGTATCGACTAAAAAAATACTAAATTACATATAATTTTTTATTTAAACTAAATTATGCCTTGGTTTTGCATCCACATTCTGGACCACACGAACAGTCATCTACGCATGCGGTACCAGCTATAAAAAATATAAACATTAGACCACTAAAAGAAATAGAAAAAAAAATGTTAATTACCTTTGCATTTGCATGCGCTGCTCTTGTCACAACTGCATTTGCATTCAGTGCCGCATTTTCCCTCATCTTTGCAGTCTTTGCACTCAGTAGCAGCTATAAAAATAAAAATGAAAAAATCAACACTAATTAAATAATCGAAAATAAATGATGAAATTACTTGAACAATCACAAGGATCTGGCATTTTGTTGAATCGTTAGGTAGAGCTGCGATCAAATGAATTAATCCAATGATTGAAAACTCAAGATTTGGCGCTTTTAGTGACGAGAAGTTTGCTATTTATATCGTTCGTCTCGAGTCTCGTGTGCAAAAATTGCCTGGAGAAATTAGTAATTCGTGCCCCCAACTTTCAGCCAATGGGAGTGAAGGCGGGTAATCAATGTATCACAATGTACGGTATTTCTATCTAGCCTCGCAAAGGATGAATCACTGAGAAATGACAAGACACAAGATAGGCGTTTTCCTCACTCGGTTTGGCTGGTACGAGGCGAGGTTACACATTACGGTCACTGTGGGCGTAAGTCTCGTGCAGGCGCATGAATGGATGAGTCATGCTCGACGTAGAACCACCAAGTCACGTGATTGGAGTAAAGACATGAATAGGAAATAGGAATAAATTTCAAGGAGTGGTGATTTTTCTTTAGTCATTATTAGGCGGTGGTATGCATTTTTCAAAAGAAAAAAAAATCAGTTTATCTTTTCTAGTTTTTTGTTGTATACAAAAGATCTTGACTCACTGCTTCATATTTGTGGAAAACAATATTTGGGATTAATTTTGTAATTTGTTTCAGTTTTTTTGCCCAATGTGTGTGACAGGATGGATGATGATAGTGAGTCTTGTTTAAACTAGCATTTCCTGGTCAGAAGGGGCGAAGGGGTGATGGAGGTCACGAGTCCTCCTCCAGAGATGATGATGCTGAGATATAATTATGAGTCAAGTCGTTGGAACTCAATTTTTCTTTATTTCCGTGCTGAATGAGTCAGCTAGAAAGCAATTAAATTTAATTAGGATTGGAATTGTGACCATGATTCCATTTTTTGATTAACGAGGTCAATTTTTGTATTGGTTTGTTAGTCAATCAGAAAAGAAAACTAAACCACCATCATGCACAATCGAGTGTAGTAATGGAAATTTTAATAATGCTAGCGTTGGTCATTTGAAAATTGACGCTACGTGACCGCGACATTAAAAATGAAGTCATCGGTTCGGTCTGTGTCAGGACTCAGGATCAGGAAGTGTTGTCATTGCAAATTTTCTCCTTTTCATGTAAATTACAACAGGAAAAATAAAAAATAAAATACGTTTCCCGTTTCATTTTAGACAGACTTTGCCCACGCATTCAATTATGGTGAGAATAAATAATAATATGATATAATGAATTTTTTAACGTTGACTTTTGTATTTTTCAATTATTTCACAAACCTTGACTTAACGAGTGAGTAATACGTGAAATTTTTTTTTTTTTTTCTTTCATCTTTTTTATGTAAAGTAATCAACTCTAGATTTGATTATATTTAAATCTAAAAAAAAATCAAAAAACTGTAAAAATTATTGTTGAAATAAATAAAAACATGAAAAAGTGAGATTACCATTTAAGCTTTGTTTTTTTTTTTTTTATTGCGGTGCAAGAGCGATGCATATATGAGATAATTTAATTTTCACACAGGAAATTGGCAAGTAGGTACGGTATTTTTCCCCCTCTTTCTTTCAGGCTTATCTTTCTTTCCCTTTTCTTCCGAGGAATGTTCCGACTCAAGGGAATAGGCAATTTTCGGCTTTGCTTTTCCCTTTCAATCTTTTTCTTAGCTGCTCTAAGAGGGCAAGGGGCGTTTTTTTTTTCTGCTCGAGAATTTCTTTCCGCTAGAATGGCGCTGGAGATCAAATGGTCAAGTGGAAAAGATTACATTACAATTTATATTTCAGTTGACTCGAATAAAAAGATATTAGCCAAAACAAACAGAAAAGTTTTTAATTTATTAGAATGCTTGAAATTTCTCACAACAAGTCAGTAGAAATTGGAAAAATCCTTAGGGAAAGTGTCAATGGTGTCGACAATCGTCTTCCTGGTTTTTTCTAACAATTTCAAACGACGAAATCTTAATTTTCTGCCCAGCTGGCGCCAAGTTAATAGCGTCATAAATTTTCTTTCAAATGCTCGTAAACTCAAGTATCGGACTTCAAATTTAGTTAAACTCGTCTTCTTCTTTAATCGTCGCAATATTTTAAAAACGCTGTCCGAACAAGTGCGAATTATATCGAATATGTAATCCGCACCTTTCTTCCTACCCGAAAATCGGATGTAACAAACCAAACGAAATGCTGCGATCAAAAACAATTCGTAGACATTTTGAGTGACGCATTTTATCGAATTGCAACTTTCATCGAAATAAATCGATTCGGAGGACTTGGATTTCAACGAATTTAATACTTTTTCCTTCATAAACATCGACGATTTCCAAAACTGACGAGCGATCGTCGAGTCCGTCTCGATATTGCCATATCGCGAATAATCGATAAAAATATCGAGGCTCGTAACATCGATTTGACTCCCCAGCCACGGCATTCGCGTATCGTCTCGAATCGTTTGAATTTCAGGGAAAACGTCGCCACTTTCTCTCAGGTTGGTGCAGCACTTGGACGAATTAATTTGACTGTTGAAATCGTCAAATCCCGCGACCATCTGAGCGAGAAATTGATTCGCTTCGTCGATATTCGGGCTGACGAATAAATAATCATCGATTAAGCGAATTAAAAAGTTTCCCGAATTTTTTGTGTATTTAGACAAATGTTGATTATCCATAGCACCGTAATAAATATTACACAAAATACTCGACAGCATTTGGCCTTGAACGATCCCCTGAATTTGATGAAACGGGGGCTGTTCATTTCCACACGCACTCGCGGGTAAAGTGCACAAAAGCGAGCAAATGTATCGCTTTAATCGACTACGCATGCAGGGTTTGGTCATAATGAACCTCTTGCCACTGTCCAAGACGACATTTTCACCGACGAAAGCTGCTTGGTTGCCGTCCAACATTTCTTCGAACGAATCTCGCGCGTCCCCAGCGATGAGCACGCGGTGCCGGAAAACGCTCGTCCGTAATCGCCGAAAATGATCGACTTCGGCAATTCGTACGTAACTGTTACTCCGAAATAAATAATCGTACACTTTCTCCAATATCTCCAGTAATTTTTTTTGGATCATCGAATGAAAACAATCCTTAACGTCGACTCTGACAAAATAATATTTCGAATTTCCCGCCGCGGATTTCTTAAACTGGCCCCACTTTTGCCGCGCTGTTCGCACGCTCTGACTCCCGAATCCGATGAGCGATGGGTTTTTTCGAATTGCATATTTAAGAGTGCATAGAACGTATCGTAATTTCTCCAAATCCGATTCCTTCTGTTTAGTTTGGGACACCAGAGGCCGTAAATTGGACACTTTGGGCGTGAATCTTAAATTTCCCACGCCGTAGCCCTCGTTTTTCAATTTCTCGATTAAATCCTTGTTTTCTATCCTCCTGAAAACTCCGCTTTCAATCAGTTCGTCGATTTTTACTTTGCATAATTTCCTCCATTTGCTCTGTCGATAGTAGAAAAGTTGGTGGCAACCAAAAGACGTGTCTGTCACGTAGAAATAACTCTTCAAGATGATCATGAAATAGTCGGTGACGAGCCACAGCAGCATTTTCGAGACAATTTTTTCCCTCAAAGAAATTCCGTCGTCTTTTCCGATCCATTCGCAATCCTTCACGCGAATTTTCATCATAAATTGGCCCAAACAGAATTTGTCAAATTTCCCAGCAAACACCAGTTTCTTTAAATTGTGATACATAATTCTTTGGTTTTTCCCACTGCCGAACAATTCCCTCGGCACGACTTGATACAAAATCAACCTCAAAAAATTCAAAACTTGACTTCGCTCGTTGAATGAATGCGAGGTCGATTTGGGCACGGGACAATTTCTTCTCAAACATTTATCATAATCGAATTTCTTGTGATTTTTTAAAAATTTCTCAAAAATTTTATCAATATTTTTATTTTTCAACACCACGTCCATTTCAAATAAGTCTTCAACAATGCGAGATCTACTGTTCTGGTCGTCCTTTTTTTATCCCACACACTCGTAATAAATATTTTTTCTTCAATTTAGTCACATCTTGCGAATTCAAGACATGATTCGATGGAAACCTTTCATTTTTAAGCGCATTATACAAAACCTTAACGTAAGGAATTTGCAACGAGTATTGAAATCCTGGAATCATTTTTTCTCGGATATTTTCTCTCTTCTTTTTTCCACGATAAGTTTTCTTCGTTTTTGCTTCGACGTTTGGAACTTTTTTTTCGTCTTCGATTTTTCTCTTCTTAATTGCTGGTTCTGCATTCTTTCCCGTCTCCTCTTCCGGAAATGGTCTTTTTTGCCTCGCGCTTGATTGTTGTGGCCTGTCTTTAGCCTCCTTTCGGGCGATGTAACTCTTTAAGTGCAATCTTTCCAGAGATATCCCAGACTTTTGTATCAAGGTCGTCGATTCACGCTTGAAAACGGCACATTCCATCAAAATGAATTGGATGATTTTATCGCCGACGAGTTTATGTACATTCATCCATTCGCTGGTTTGAAAAAATCTCCAATTCTCTCCTACAACTTTCCCGTTGTCATTTTTGATTCGCGTATTAAATAAATCGTTGACTAATTTCTTTTTCTTTAATTTAACGAGTGGCAGAATGTCTCGTTCGTAGTTTTGACATATTTCTATTCTTTTGGGCCTCTCAAATTTTCTGCTGGAATGTGGAAATGAAATCACTACACATTTTAACCAGTTCGTTAAGCTCTCCGCATTTCCTCGTATTTTTATCCCACACAATTTTTGAATAAACTTGTCTAAAGTCCAGCACATGGAATAATATTCGTTGAGAATTGTGATACCAGAGGGTACCATGCTCCTGCGGCCTTCGAGTTTGAACGTGCACGTGCACTTGGCTTCAACGGACGACGGTCGGTTGGTTCCTCTCTTCAAAAGTTCAACTTTAAACAAGATCTACATGATATGTCATACTAAGTAAGTAGATTGTTAGCCTATTTAACATTGATTGTTAGGTTTTAATTACCTGCAACCATCACTAAACGAATCCACTAGGTGTATCGGCAAACTTAAAAATAATTATAATTTTTCACGCCAGACGGCAGCAGCTAATTATTCGACGCACGATCGGCACGATGCACACTGGTCCTTGCTGGTCCCTGCTTCGTGCCTCATTAAATAATGACGAGATTAGGTTTTTTTCTCTTTTTTTGACAGTTCGGAGAATAAATCGGAAGTTTAATCAGAATGGTTATGTTATGTACACCCTAAACAGTGAATTTAATTGCTAGAACACTTTTGAATACATCTTTTTGGAGGTGCACTGTATTTCCCTAAATACCGTATTATATAAATTCAGAGCGATGGCACCCGTTAATACCACCCATACTAATACGATACTGAGAACGGACGTGACATAAACACTTTTTTGACAGTAATTGTCGGCCATATCATTCACAAAGTCTGGCAACGTTAGACTGCATAATAAGACGCAACCTAAGAACCAGTAAAATGTGATATTGAAATAAATTCAGAAAATGTCAAAAATGTCAAAAATCTCAAAACAAACCTGTCACAAACCAAAAGAAAAAGCAATAACCGACTGCAACTTCTTTAATGGTAGGAATTTCGTCAAATCTTCCTTGGAATGCTCGTTTGATATGATTTAAGAGTTGCAGGCACAGTATAATGCCTCCTATTATCAGAAATTTTGGTAGTTTCGATTCAGCTGGACATTTATGGAAGTATTTATAACCTATACAATAAGTACGTTACGGTACCGGTAACATAAGAATAAGAATAAGAATAAGAATCTTACGAGACTATTTTTCTATTCTTACCGGTGGATATTAAAATTGTGGGAAATCCGATGAAAAGAAAAATTAAGAGAAGCGCTCCAGCTGTAACAATTTCATTGTAGAATTAATCTATAGTTATGTTTAGTGCACGAATTGTACCTGTTCCAAATAGAATGGTAGGCGCTTTCAACTGATTCGGCATATTTCTACTTTACATCACCACTAACTATTAACAAAAAATTGTAATGCTGCAGCCATTTTTTATTGCTGTTGTCAATTGTCAACGAACGAGAGAATTTCTTTCGCCACCTTTTGTCAAACACTCGTTCCAAGAATGGAAAAAGAAAAATTGACGAGCAGTGTCGCTCCTGAAGGATGGATGAGATGAGATGAGATGAGATGAGATGAGATGAGATGAGATGTATGTGTGACTTGTGAAAATGAATTTCAGTACTCTTATTTCTACTTGTTTCTTTTTATTGACTTCTTAATGGGTGGTTTTATACTTTTATTCTCCAAAGTGCAATAAGGGCAACATGTCTAGATAAAAAGTAAAATAACAAAAATATGCTCTAACCCATCGATACGTGATGTACGCGCTGGATATACCATAAACTCGTTTTTTGTTAAAATTTGCGGCCAACGCGTTCACAAAGTCCGGTAGGGTGATACTGCAAAATAAGAGAGTTCCTAAAAGAAAAGTCAATTTCATGAACACGGATTTGACAAGATACGTAATCAAATAGAAACACACATACCCATCAATAAACAAAAAAGGACGGCGAAGAAAGCTATATGTTCGACGACGTGGCGAAATTCGCGCGGTTTGCCTCGAAGTATTCTTTTGATTTTATTTATGATATGCATAGTGATTATAGAACGCCGTCTGCTAACTTGAAGTTTGATTGAGGCAGGTTTGATTGAGCGGGACAGTCATGGAAGTAGTCATAACCCGTACAAGTATTTAGCAAATCAGCTGATGACAACGTTTGGTATTAACGTCTTGATGGCTGCGGATCAAAACTATTATTTGATGATTTGATTTGATTTGATTTGATTTGATTTGATTTGATTTGATTTGATTTGATTTGTTTTGATTTGATGAAAAATTATTTAAACCTATTTTTGTGTTCTTACCAATGTATGTGAATATTATAGGCAACCCTATGGAATTAAAAATTAATAAAAGCGCAATTGACACAATTTTCAATAAACTTGGTTCAGGTTCACGAATTATATTTGTTCCTGGTACAATTTCATCATCACCAATAGACATATTCGCACTTCCACCAACTGCTCAGAGAAAATCGTATCGTTGCAGCCATTTATTTCCACTCTTAACAAGAACAATCGAGTTTCGCAACCTCGTGACTTTTAATCTCTGTTGTAGTAAGTTGTAGAAAAACGTGTTACGTGTTATTTAACGTGGGAAATTACATGAAAAAATTAATTTAAAAATATAATCGTTTTATTCTTTATTGCATTTTACAAAATGAAATCTTTACTTTCCAATAAATACGATGAGAAAACACTTTTTTTTTTGCACAGTAATTTTGGTATGTTTTCATTCACAAAACCCGCAAGCAAATGACCCGAAAATAAGATATAGCACCTAAGAAAAAATTTAATTTGATGTTTTACCAAAGTTGTTTTTTTTTTTTTTTTTTGTTTTTGTTTTGTTTTTTTGTTTTTTTTTTTTTGCGAGGAGGGGACACAGATCTATTAAAATAAGAAACAAGAATAACAAAACAACTAAAACTCTCCAGCAATCAAAACCATTAAGATATTCGAACGGCATGCGATGAATTATTCCTTTATCGAGGTTTAAATGTCCCCATACACAATAAAATGACGAATACATATATCAAGAGAAACGCTGACAGAGTCGGTTGAGCTGAATAATCGTAGAAATCCTTTAAACCTGTATCATTATAGGAAATATAAACACCCACACTTTATAATATGTTTAGATTTTTAATTCTTACCAATGTACAGTAAAATAATCGGTAATCCCGCCTTGAAACAAAATCTTGTAACCTTTACAGCTGCAAAAAAATGTCATGGTCAAGTTATTCCCAGCTTTTAGAATGCATATGGATTGTATACCTGCTTTCTGGAAATTTGATAGGCGCCATTCGAGATAAGCATCATCGTTGGTTGAAGCACTTTCCAAACTCTTAGACAGATTTGCGCTGTACATCACTACCAGACTTCTTACAAAAAAAATTGTTGTATTTGTATTGCTGTAGCTATTTATTTGTTGTTCTATTTGCAACAAACAATAGCCACTCTGTCATATCACATGCTCATAGCGTGAAAGTGAGACTCAAATTTATTCTTTGCTTTGAATTAAATTAAATTGTTGAATGAAATTTGATATTATTTGTTATTTGTTAGATGTACGTTTTTATTTTTTTTAATACATTTTCATATAAAATTTATATTTTTCGAAATATAAATATCTTACTAAGGGCATAAGGGTATAACACAGAAATAAATATACTGTACTGTACAACCTCGTATTTATTTATACAATTTTGAATTTTTCGAAATGAAATACCGGTACTCTTTCCTAAGCGCAAATAATGCCCATGCGTATAATTTGCAGAAATAGATATACCTCATCCATATTTAAACAATTACAATTTATATTTTCTCTAATAGTGGAAGTTAAAAAAATAAATATATAACCGCACCCATATGTAAACAACATTCAGAATGGATAAAAAGTAAACACTTCTTGAACAATAATTTCCAGCTTTTTCATTGGTAAAGTCTGGTAGTTTAAGACAGCATAACATGGTAGTACCTAAAAGAAAACATTTTTTAAGAGGAAATAAAAGGAAATAATAAAAAAAAATTCAAATACAGACCAGTAAAAAACCAGAACAGAAAACACAAATTAATTGCGGTTTTTCCCACGGTGCGTTTTTCGCTAAGGGATGGGCATCTTTGAAACATTTTCTTGATATCTTTTAAAAACACTATGCTCAGCAATATGCCGTTCGTAATCAGAAAATTAGGCAATTTTGGTTCAGCAGGACAGTCGTTGAAGTAAGTGTAACCTGTAATCACACAAGAAAAAGAAAGAGAGAAAAAAAAATTAAAATTCTTACCAGCGTATACGAGAATTAAGGAGAAACCAAAGTTGATATAATTCATAACTCTTTTAGCTGTAAAAACGAAACGTGAAAAGTGTTATTTTTTAGGTTTATTTAGAACATGATTAAACGAAGAAAACTTCAATGGTTAAATACGCGCCATTACATTAAAATAATAAAGATTGAAAAGTGAATTCCAAAAAAAGACAATTA
>JH431832.1:361568-382388 GCA_000239455.1 Strigamia maritima
TTGTCTTTTTTTGGAATTCACTTTTCAATCTTTATTATGATTAAACGAATTGACCTTTTTTCAGCGAACTGACTAGTAAACGAAGCTCATCGTCAGTACCTGCAAAAGTTGACATACTGCCAGATATTGTCTGGGATGAACTGTCAGACATATTTTCTGACATGTATATAGAATCAAACATTAACGAAAAATTTGGAGGACTTTATACGCTGCTACCATATTTTTTATTCCTCTTTGAGCGTAACCATGGAGATAATTTCGACACTTTTTGGCATCAGTCGTGATTTTAATGAACTATAATCAATAAAAATTAATGAGTGAATAAAAAACCTAGAGCAAAACTGCTTGCAATTCTTGAAAATATGAGAACCTTTTTTTTACCAATGAAAAAGTTTTTTTTTTTTTGTTTTATTTTTTTTTTTTAATAAGACAGGAAAAAATATTTTACAAATATGTTTTATTTGCTTTATGTATAGTTTTTGAAATTGACCTGACAATCCAAACGACTAAAATTTGCATGAAAGAAAAATTCCTGGAAAATTTTTCGAAATATCCACATTGATATTGCCGCCCAGATTGACAGAATAAGTAATACGGAACCTTCATATACATATTTATTACAAAATTTTTCAGAATACTTATCGAAGTAATCTGGTGTTGAGATAGTATACACTAAGGCACAACCTGAAATGAGAAAAAAGAAAACATATTTTTACTATAACATCGCATCCCAAAAGCCATTGTAATTATTTGGATTACCTGTAACGAACCACATAAACGCAATCCAACAAAAAATACGTTCGGTTGAAGATGGTCTATAATGGTCCAATCCGAGGAAGCACAACTTATACAGAGTTGGCAGATTTAGACAGAAAATAAAGGCTGCAACTATAAAGTGGATTGGTAGCAAAGGTTCTGCGGGACAGTTGTGGAGATTTTGATAACCTGGAAACAAGTATGAACAATATAAACAAGTAAAAATCGAGGAATTGCATTGAGCTTACCCGTGGCTATTAAAATAACGGGTATTCCAACTAATGATATGCACATAGAGAGGATCACGACTGAAATTGGGTAGAAATGGTTGGTTAAAATGATGAGAAAATTTTTCACTTTTGGGTACTTACGGGATGTAATAATGACACACACAAATTTTATAAGATGTCGCTCATCCGCCATAGCTGAGATTTTTTTTAAAACTTACATCGTTTTCAGAACAAAAAATTGATGGCTGTAGCTAGACGACTTGCCATTGTTGCTATTGTGGATGAATTTGATCAGTTGTCAAGCGTCACTTCGTACCATTTCTTTTCTTTGTTGCAAATTGCTGTTGCGTTTCTAAGGAAAGAAAAAAAAATTTTTTTATTTATTTTTTTTTTTTTATTTTATTTTTTTTTAGTAGTGTGAATTCTCCAAATAAAATAAAAACGAGTGAATAGTGAATAATTGCTAGAAAACATTTTTATTAATCAACCATATAAATTTCATTGTCAGCCATAGTTAAATATGGTGGTAATGTCGCGAAATAGGCGAATACGTAAATACCAAACGTCAAAACAAGCCACACTATAATCAAAGTCAAAATTGATGTCACATACAGTGTTTTATGGCAGTAGGTTTCTGCATTTTCATCCAAAAAATTTGGTTAGGAAAAGAACTAACAAAATTTAAAAGACGACACCCTAAAAAAAAAAAAAAAAAAAAAAAATAAAACAACACAAGAAATATGAGTTTACAAAAAAATATACATTTTTATAAGAATTATTATAGCACCTATAATAAACCAAAAGAAGGACGTATAACCGGTGAAACGTTCAAAGTGAGTCACATAAACATCACTTCTGTCTAATCCACGAGCTGCTAATTTACAAAATGTCAAAAGATGCAGACTCAACAGGAATCCGCCAGATATCAAAAATAATGGTAACTTCGGCTCAGTTGGGCAACTATCATAAAACTTATAACCTGTTGAATGCACGTTATAAAATAAATCAAAGTTTTCTATTCGAGTATATTGAAATATATTATGTATACCAATGGAGATGAGTCCAATTGGAAATCCTATGATGAGACAAAGTATGGTCAAAATGATCACTGTAAACATTGAACAATAAAGCGGATGAAAATTAAAATTAATTTTATTTTTGTGCGGAATTTACAAGTAGTACTTACAAGTAGTACTGACGAGAGTCAGACACTTCGAAAAAATGCCCCAACCCATTTTGCACACCAATAAATAAGACAAAAAATTAACACCTATACAACCGTGATAGAACCATTCTGAAACAAACTTCATTATTGAGTCGTTACTTGGCAATGTCGCAATTGTTTCTCTACGGACCAATCAAATAGTGAAATTTTATATTTAGAACATGGGATATACGATTAAAAAAATGACAAATGAATTGTTTTTATTAGAGATATATTTTTAAATACTGTACATATTCAGATTTATCAAAATTTCATATTTTTATATTACAGATTTCATCACAGTCCCAACAATTCTTTCAGTGAGAGATAAGCACGAATTTGTCTTTGTAAATCGACGTACTGAGGCAAAGCAATCGCCATGAAAATTATGCATACTGAAACGAATGTAAAAAAATTCGAAAAAAAAATCAGTAAAAATACAGTTTAGTGGTTAATGTTTCAGATTTTTCTTCATCCGAAATGTGTCCAATAATCGGATGAGAATAGCTACTTATTATAATTTGTTTCATTACCGGCTATTAAAAAGAACGGAGATATTAAATCTCGTAACAGATTTTCATTGGATTTAATAGTTTTGACATCCGTAGTATCGGATTGTCCTTGTCCGGAAGTAGTTTGCATTTAGACTCTAATGATGTACGAGCTTGAGTGTATAGATTGAAGTTTCACCCCTATGTAGACAAATGCTGAAGTCTTCAATGATATTGTTCTAATAAAATTGTTCCAATTTTTAAAAATCCTGTATTTAAATGAAATAAAAACAATAATTAAGCGAGTTATATTTATGTTTCCTATTTTTGTGTTACTGCGATTTATATCAGATAGCACAACTACTGCAAAAGTTTTTTAAAAAACGTTCAGGACATTTGCTAGGGTATAAATACTCGAAGTGCAGCATCAATGTAGGCCGTTTTCAATGCGTAGATTTAAAATTTCGACCAAGGCAAATTCCGTTCCAGTAAGCCTACTTGAAATTTTGTGGTCGTGAGAAGTATGATGATGTTAAAATAAAGTTTGTAAGTGAAACAATGCACAACGACACACAGTTTGTTAATAAAGGAGCACACTAGGTGGAATTTACGCTCGTAATGTTACATTAATTCGAGTCAATAATGGCAATTTAAAAGAATAAATAAATTATGCATAGGAAAGGAAAAAAAACGCAAAAACATAACTGCAGTCCTGATGTGAGTTGAAGTTTTCAAATGTAAAATTTACTATTTGCAATAATTAGGACATTTTATTTTGTTAAGTTCCCATCGTAATGTAATGGGTATACTGAAATGTATCTTTGGAATAGCTGTAATAAGCGCAGGTTTAATTCAAGTATTGCAGACGATTTCCATAAAATGCAACCATCAAATTCTGACACGAACATCAAATAAATTAAGTCTAGTAAGAAGCCATGAGATCTAGTTAAGGTATAATCAAGTATAATGACATCACAATTCGCCAAGGGTGCATAATTATGGAAATCCGTCTGTCTCTCCATGAACAATTTGCACTATACGTAATTTGACTTGTTCCTAGGCTTAAACTAGTTAACTATTCTTGGAATTAATCTCAATTAAAATACAATATTCCTTATAATTTGAAAATTGAAACCCTCTCATTACATAAACATTTCTTGTCTATACATTTTTCATCGCCTACATTTGTCTTGTTGCAAAACTTAAATGGCTAATGGCTGTTTTAAGTTTTAACGGAGTCTAATGGAATTTTAATAAAGTCAGAGTAAACTTGTTGTATTCAGGTTCAGTAGGTAACTGCTTAAAAAAATTTTCACGTTTTTTTTTAATACGAGAATGAGCGTTTGAGACCAGGCAAATGTAGGCGTTGGTCTTGGTGAATGTATGGATAAAAGCTGCTCTAGTAATTGGGAAGAATATTTATTTTAATTAGATCTAAGATCAATATTCTAGAAACGATGACTTTTAAGTAAATTTATGTTTTATTATTCTAGAAATGAGAAATTGTAATTATCAAGGCACACAGGGGATAGGGATGTATTACCATTGTCAGCTGTTGTTGGCGAATTGTGACAGCACCCAATCTCAGGTTCTGAGTACGCAAAAATGATAAAGCAAAAAAAGATATGTAAAATAAAAAATAAAGTTACTGTAATATTTTGAGTTGGTTAAACAATAATAATAATACATTATTTATCCACGCGATGTCGTTTCGGATTAATGAATACCTGCGCGGGAAAGCTGAATGACCACACGACCGTGAGAATCTGAGAGTATGGCTTCAAACGTGATAAAAGCAAAAGCACGACTCGAGAATTTCTTAAAATGTGTAAAGTGGTAAGAGAAAATAATCATTTTCAATCTATTTATATACTATACTATAATAATGTGATATGATATCTGACAGTTCGACCGTGGTCAGGCCATGTTTCTACGGTCCCTGCAAACACTTTTTTTGTGGGTAAGTTTTGTTACATTTTGTTGTTATAATTTACTAACAAGTAAGTGTTTTCGGTTCCAGGGATTGCATTGACATGCTGGAGGAATGTTGCAGCGTGTGTGGGACCTTGTTGGAAGGATTCGTGGAAAATGAGCGCGTAAACAACATAATTCAGCAGTTGGAAGAACTGAATAAATTATATTCTAACGAAGACCATCAACCATTAAAATCATCAACCATTGCCAAAGATTTACCTCGCGATGTTAAAGTTTCACCTGCCGTAGATTCGTCAAGGATTGTATGCAGCATTAAATCGGAGTAAAAAATAATAATTTTTTAATTGACGTGTGCGCAAAACTTACCGATTTTATTTATCCTTAGAACAAGTGTATCTGTACCTAAAAATTTAGAAAAAAAAATGGAAAAGGAGAAACACCGCTCCACGTTGCCACAAATAGTGGCGATTTTGATAAAGTTAATGCATTGATAGAGCATGGCGCGAACGTAAATACAAAGGATAATGCTGGATGGACGCCATTAGTGAGTTTCCTAGGAGTTAAACATTTGTCAGAAAATAACGTTTTTTTTATTTATAATTTTAGCATGAGGCAGGTCTTCGGGGTTTTCGTGAAATAATGATATTGTTATTGGAGAAGGGAGCGTATATTGATGAACCAGCACAAAATGATTTTACAGCGTTACACGATGCCGTTGTTAATGACTGCATAGATACTGTTAAAATATTGGTCTTTCGAGGTGCAGATATATACGCCAGGTAATTTTTTGATTTTATATTAGTTTTTTTTTGGCGTTTTCATTACGTGACAAATGTATTTCAGAACGGATTCGGGGAAAACAGCTCTTGATCTTGCTGCCAAAAAGCCAAAAATTCTCGAAATATTACAGAAAGCTATTTCCGATCCTTTCGGAGAAATGTCACTAGTAAAAAAGAAAATATCTTTCGTAACGACTGGTCTAAATGAAGAACAGAATAAGGAAGTTATAAAATGTGCTAAAATGTTATCTGCTTTCGTTTCACCTGCCATCGATAAAAGTACAACTCATCTTATTGCGAAATGCAACAAAGAAAGTAATTGTCCCAGAACGATGAAATATATGCATGCAGTTGCCAGGGGAAAGTGGATAGTTAAATTAGACTGTAAATATATACGGAATTACTGAATTTTTTAGTTGGTTTTATTTTACCATTTTTTTTCGAATTTTATTTAGGGATTTATGCGTGCATGAAAGCTGGAAAAGTAATAGATGAACGGCTGTATGAAGTTGAAGGGTGCGGAACGCATCCAAATAATTATGCTCCCAGAAAAGCGAGACAACATGCGGAGAATAAGGTAAAATTAATGAAGATATTATATACCGTAATATAAGAATAATAGTTATTCTTTATTTCAGTTGACTCGTTTGTTCGATAGTTGCAGTTTTTTCTTTCTTGGCGAATTTGCTGATCCAGCAAGGAATGAGTTGACACAACTATCGGAAGCTTGCGGAGCTACGGTGCTTAAACGGACCCCGACATTGTCTACGGCACACACTATTGCTTTTTCGCCATTTTGCGGTACTATTGACGAGTCGTTGACAAAATGTTCCCACTACATTTTCTTTCATAAAACTGAACCGGTCATAAAATACGACGACGCGAAGCTAAAAACGCTTCATGTGAAGTTTTTGTTGAATTCCATTTCAAAATTTGAATTGAAATTGGAAAATGTTGACTAGATTGTGTGTGTGACCGAATTATGAACGCCATAAAAAATATACGCTTTTTTTCGTATTTTTATTTTGAAAATAATTATCAATATATTTTTTTTTTTATATTTCTTAGATTTAGCAATATAATAATGAAAATGAAAGTGTTTACATTTCCATTTTTCTTTGTTTGTACAAAACATGATTAGTTGTAAGGAAGATTTTTAAATGAACAACAGGCACGTTAGGAAACACGAGAAAATAAATCAAAAAAAAATAAATTTAGGTTAATTTGAATCGAACAAACATCTTTGTTACCAATTGGAATTGAAATTAGTTTACAATAATTTATAGTACATAATAATACCACATGAAAAAGAAATTATAAAAAAAAATATAAGAAAATGTATGACTAGTTATCCGGCATAAACAGCATTGCACTAATGCCTACGCAACAAATGCAAGCTCCAAAAAGTCCGACGAGGATAAACACGCTCGTCAACAGCCAAAATGAAAATAAGTAAAGAATCTTGTTGCAATAATTTTCTTTTGTTGCGTCATACTCTGGTTCGTATATTTTATACACCCAAACACAGCCTGAAATACAGAAATATAGAAAATGTAGAAAAAAAATTAAAAACTTCAACAAATTGATTAAATTAACCTGTAATAAACCAAGCAAAAAGGAAGCAATTTATAATCATGTCAACAGGATTCTGCCTTAAATGATTTTCATCCGTATCATCTCTCCTATACCGAGATCCACAACTCATCAAATTTTTCAAACTTCCAAACGCTCCACCAACAATTAAATAAATGGGAATGTATGGCTCAGCTGGACAATTATGTAAGTACATCGAACCTGCAATTAAAATCCGTGGAAATTTAGTTATTAAACACACTTGTATGTACTAGCAAAATGGTCTTTCGACTCACCGATAATAATCATGCTCATTGGAATTATAACTGTCATACCAATTATGACAGAACATCCCACTAAACAAAGAAATAAACAAAAAAAAAACTTTTATAGAAAGAAAAATGCAAAATTTGTGCGAATTTCATTAAATTAAAATCTTACACGTTCCTAAGATGAGAATTAGGAGTTTCTTAAGAAAATCGGCCAAACCACTAGAATTTTTCCTCGCCTCTCTTACTTTCCCGTAAAGAGAATCGTATGTCGGGGGAGGTAAATTCGGGTCGTTGGCTTCTTCATAGGTGGGTGGTGGCCCAAATGCCCCACCTTGCCGAAAAGGTACAACGCCTGGTATGTCGCCATATAGTGGAGGCGGTGTAGTGCTTGATTGAAATGTGCTGCTGTCTTCCTATTTTTTGAAAATAAAAATGAACAAAATTGAGTAAAATTAACTTTTCGGATGAATGTGTTTGAACGAGCATTCATCCTCGCACCGAGTCCTCATTTCTTTGACAAAATTAAGTAAAATAATTTTTATGGTAACAATATAATAACAATTATCTAGATAAAAATTAATTTATAAACTTATGTCAAATACTGAAACTAAACCTGTTGTTGATACAAATTTTCCAGATCTGTGTTGGTCGCTGCCATTTTTCATCTGATATCGTTACCACGTGATAATCCTTGACGCGTGATAATCGTTGATACTTTTCTTGAATTGTGTGACGTAATAAATTTTTTTTTAAAAATAATTTATTCATCAAAAGTAATTAAAGAAACGAAAATTGAAAAAAAAATAATACTAGACACCACAACTAATGGTGTCGTCTGGCCGCAATCCTATGGCAGCCCTGAGACGCCACCCTTAAATAGAAATAGAAAGAAGATGATTTAAAATGGAAAAAAGATGATTTGAAATTGTTTATTGTGGCTGTGCAATCTCTAAATACATACAAAAATTGATGTTAATTTCCAGGGCCAAGTGGCGACAGACGAAAATTCAAATTCAAATTTCTAGGTAGCGTCTCAAGACTGCCATATTGAACATGACAGAAAACAAAAAGAAATGGACGTTCAAGGAAATGACGTAATTTTTCGACTGAATTATGTCATTTCCCGTACTGGAATTTAAAACTGCAATTATTGCTCAGATTTTTCATATTTTTCATACTTGTCAGACCAAACGGTAGGCATGCATCATTATTAACAGTGATGGACACTGGTAAACTAGACTTTTTTTTATGTTTGTATGTTTGTTTTGTTTGCAAAATATAGTTTGCCACATCAGAAAGTTATAACCAGACCAGACCATTTTTAGATGCATGTAATTAGACTAGGTGAAATCTGAATTAATTTCCCGCCATTTTAGCCTGCGTGTTGTTGTGATGTTGTGACATTGAAGCATGCAGAAGTTGATTTGAATGAAAGAAATTGTCCTGCAATGACATGAATTCGAATCTCACATATCTTTATTATTGACATTATTATATTTGTGATCAGGGATAGTATGTACATCGAAACAAGAACAATATAGGTAAGTCTACAACTTTTGAGTTAATAAAAATAATTCAATCAGAAGTATGAATGCATGATTGAAATTAAAAACTATTTATTAAAATATATAATCGTAGACTTTTTTATTCATAAATATGTAATAATTGGCAGTTCCCGTGTTACGTTGTTTCTATACCGTATTCAATGAATTTTTTTTTTAGTTTTTTTTTTCTATAAGAATTCTATGTTTATGTTTTTGTTCTTATAAAGAAAAAATCGACTTTTTAAGTGACAAAAACAAAGTTCTTAACTTATTTTAAAAAAAATATGAAGAAGAATATGAAATGAAGAAAAAAAATTGGAAATCGTTGCTTTAATCTGTGCTCGCGCACGGATGGCAGTATCGAACATGCAATGTCAAATTCTCAAATCAAAACCGAATTGTAGCAGCAAACTTGTAGAAAATGAGATTGACTAAACAATGAGAAATAAAATTAAAACCACTTGGTTTTGGTGATCCGTTCACTCATTGGTCCGGCGGTCACAAATCTGTGTGGACATTTTAACTTTAAGCGCTGCATTTGCGTCCCGTTTTTGCTCCTGAAAAATTATGGACGGCGAGAAAATTGATCGTAAAATGAAACTCTAACAACTCTCTTGACAAATGGTGAAGAGAAAACGCCTGTCAACAGCGACTGGGTGTGAGGAGACGACAACGGAGTTGAATGCCAATGGGTAGGCCTAAAAACTTAAATAATTTCGACGCCATTTTGTTGTGTTTACATCTACTTGGTGTAAATATTTCGTGAAATAAAACCACCATTGATTCGATTTCAATTAATTTTTGGCATCGAATGTTGTTTTAGAAGTAAGAATCGAGTTGGTTGACGTTTAAAAGCCAAACTGGCGAGGTGGATGTGTTGCAGTACGTAGTGATCACGATGGAGATTGTGTATTTATAGAGCAAAATTTGGGTTACCATTGGTTATTTCAACATGTAATAATTACAGGATGAATTGTTGTATGGGGATATGAGGGGATTAATTTATTGCACTATTTGGTTGTGTTTTTTAAATCTATTTTACTTGAAGTTGAACGTTCTCAGGATATTTTTTAAAATTTTATTTTATTATTAATTTTTGCAGAATGATAGTTGACTGTGGTTCACCGACTAAGGAAAGCGCGAATAAGAAAGCTACTGTTATTTCTGTGAATCGTGAGCCGTCGTGTTGTAATACAAGATCGAAATTGAAAGGAACATTCGAGACAATTCAGCCAAAACTGTTGTTGAATGATGGAGTCATTAACAGTGAAGAATCTGATGCTGCTCTACTAAGTAAACAACAGGGTAAATTGACTATTACAAGATCGAGTTCGAGGACCCATAAAAAACCAGTCCGAGATGTGAGCCCATTGGTTCAACAGTCGCCGAGAAAAAGTGAAAAAAGTCAAGGTAGTTAAATTATTATGCATGTCATTATCAATTAAAATTAATATTGGTATTCTATTTTTTAAGGTAAAAGTGGTGATTTACCCGAAGGAAAGACACGTCGGTCGTGGGAATTGTGGAGCGTTGAAGATAAAAATGCTTTTTTTGATGCTCTGTGTGAATACGGGAAAGATTTTGATAGCATACAACATTTCATCGCACAGAAAAACAAGAAAAAAAATCATTTGCCGCAGATGATTAAAAATAAGGATCAAGTGCGGCATTTTTATTATAGAACTTGGCATAAGATCTCAAAATATTTGGATATATCCGAAGGTATTGTTATTTTTTTAGATTATAGATGAAAGAATTGACGCTAGTTTTAATTTAGATGTTAAGAAACACACTCAAGAATTGTACGGGCTGATTAATTACGGCGAGTTGCGAAAAAAATTAGGCGGATGTGTGTACTTATTTTTTTTTCGAATTAAAAATTATTTTATTTATAAAATATTTTTGATTTTTAGGTATGGATGAGAAGAATGGTCAAAAACTAAACGAATTAGTTCATAATGGGTTGGTATTGTTAACCAAAACTTGAGAAATTTTTTTTTTGAAAGAAAAAATTAAATATATACGAAATCAGAATAGATTTTATTATGAGTTTGTATTTTAATCTTTTCAATTCAAAAAAATAAACCAAAATCATAATAATATTTTATAATGATTTTGTTTTAATTTTTTATTACAAAAATAAAACAAACAAAATAAATAAATTACAAATATTTATAAACTATTTATTAAATTAACTTTTAGGGCTACGACTATTCGTTTCAAAGGGAAAAATGTACGAGTTAAAACTCCTTTATGCCGGGCATTAAAGAGACTTAATGTTGTTGATGGTAAGTAATCCTTACACACTTTTTTTTTTAAATAAATAAAATTTACTTTTTTTATTATCAATTCTTAGATCCAAAAGATGACGATCATCCAAAACTACCGCAAAAAATAACTATAGAATTGCGGCCTCAAAATTTAACTTCATGGACACGTGTACAAAGTTTGGCTCAAAATCCACGATTGAGGTTAACGGTTTCGCTACAGCGACGTTTAGCGACGATAATAGAATTTCTGCAATCAAAATGGCGATCGAATCGACTTAAAACCGTACGAATTTAACACTCGGTTGCGAGAATTATTTCTTTAAAGAATTTAATTTATACAATATAGAAAGAACATTTGCAAACGACGGCAAGTGTACCAGTCAATTCAAACGACGACGACGGAGAAATGAACGACGTGATTCGCTTATTACCGAGCAAAGAATCTGCAGTGACACTAGTTACGTTGAGAGAAACGAACGACAGTGCGACGAGTGCGAGTATCAGTTTGCACAATTACCGGCAAAACGTAATACCAAAGGGACAGAGTGAAGCGGCGACTGGGAGTAAAAAAGGCACGAGACCCACTAGTCGGTCTCGTATACCGGAAGATATTAATAAACGGGTTAATTTTGACGAAGACGCGACTCTCGCTTCGGATGTGGCGTTAAAATTGTTAAGTTCTAAAGAAACTGAAAAGAAAACGGATTGGGACGTACCGGTGCCGCCGTATCACGAAGATGCTTTAAAACAATTATTAGCGCTCACTCCTGGGACTGCCGGGAGTCGTGTATCGGAGAAAAACGAGGAAATAATGGCTGTTGACGTTGTACAAAGTGATAACGAACTGAAGGAAAAAGCTGTGGATCAAGTTGAAAGGTTTAGGTTAGGTTGGAATGCGGAAGAATGTCACGGGATGACTGTTGGCGAGCTATTTTTGCAATTAGGAAGCCCGAATAAAATGGTATTGGAGTATTTTTGGGAATCAAAAAAGAGAAACGATGAACCGGAAAAGGCGAACGAGACGGTGTTGAGCAAGCTGGTTCAGTTTGCGACGTTGACTTTCGCCGATGTGGTCACGAAGAACAAAAATCCGAACTCTGAATGTGTGTCTTGTCGGTGTGGACACATTTGTCTGGCGTCCGGAATGAATTCGGGAAAAACGAACATAATCCGCAGCCCAATATCGGCACGGAATGCGAAGAATAAGTGCGTGCCGGTTAAAACACAAACTATCATTTCCAGTTCGGCTGACCAACCCCAGTTCTTAGTGCCACGAATGGCAGCCCCGCATAGCAGAACGCAGTTTAATAGGTCATCACCAGTCATGCAGCATAATACAACAATTTGTGATAATTCTTTTAAGGAGCAACTTGATGTAAGAATTGGAAATTTTATTCAAAATTTTTTTGTGATTTAACTCGTAAATTTTTTGTCGTTTCAGAAATTAACTCATCGTAAGGCACGCGGTCGGGTACGAAAATCGGTAGTCGTGCAGCGCGAACTGTTACCGAAAACAAATTTGGCCCATTCTGTGATGACGCTGCGAATTGTGCCCACCACGTCGCAAGTGGCCGGCTCTTTTGTACCTGTCCTTCAACAACCCACCGTTGCAATTTCTAAAGACTTAAAATTCACTCAGACTCAAGTGATTGCAAACACACTGCCGATCACGTCATCAACATCGTCAACGTATGCTGTAAATGCACCGACTTCTGTTAATTCCTTACCTCAAATCTCACCCGCTGCATTAAATCTGAGTTCACTAGTCAATGAGGCAATTGCAAACGATGTTGCTCGAGCAAATCTTAATCCCAATTCTTCTGTCTTGGAACTATCGATCCCTGATCACACCACTACGTTATCTGGTAACGCGTTCTCCGCGTCCCCACCGAGCATTTCGTTGTTGGATCTCCCATCTTGCGAAGGTATTTATTTATTATGGGTTTTAATCTACTCGTTTATTTCATTTGATTTTTTTCTTGTTTGATTTTCAGTCATGCAAAGTGAAAACATGAATTTGCCTTTAGAACATGCGGACAAGCTATTGGACATCACGTTGGCTAGTTCGGGGTCAAGTTTTTCTGCTTTTAATTTAACTCCTTCTACCGTGTCTGGCATGAAGGGTCCGTCTTTGCCGTGCCTGGGAGTTGATTCCGTACCTGACTGTCCCATCGATCAGACTCCTATAACGAATTCTCCGTTTAAAAACGCGGACAATATTTGGCTGAGTGGAGAAACGGGCGATTTGTCCCTCAGTTCGCTTTTAGGGCACTTGGAATCGCCGCTTAAAAATCCGATCACTCAAGCACTCGGTATAATCAATGAGGATCATCCTGCTTGTGGCAAGCTTTCATCGGATGTAAGATATTTTAAATTTTGATGTTTTAGAACGAGTTTTGAAGATTTAGATTTTTTTTTTTTTTAAATTGCAGGTGGACAATCAACTGCTGTGCATGTTGAACGAAAACAGCGTGGATTATGTGGCGAAGTTTGCTGATTTAGCTGCTCAGATTGCAGTTGCTGAAACTCCAAAGAAGGTTACGAGTCCGACCCAGATTCAGTGAAAATGAGTAGGCTTTATTTTTATTTTGTTTTGATTGAAGTTAACAGCTGGTAATCGATTAATCTATGGCAGTATATTGATATTATATATTTCTTTTTATTGATTTAGTTTTATTTTATTTTATTTTTTAATAAAAAAAAAGAAGCAAAAATTATTCATTATTAGTTTAAATTTTGATTTGATTTTTGATTTTAAAGCATTGACGTTGTATAAAACGTGAAAGAATAATCGGTCAAATTATATTTATATGCAGTCATATTCAATATTCATTGCTTTGTTTTCATTAAATTCTGCTGATCATTATCATAATCAAAGGTTGGTGGGATGGTATATAAAGCAAACGCAAGTTGCAAGGTTTGCTATCTTATCCAGTGTCAATTCCGTGGTCTGGTCAAAGTTTCTTTCTTTATTTTCTTGTATCGTAGTTATCTTTGTACCAATAATCATTGCAGCAGAAGTTTCAACATCTTGTGTGAGTAAAAAAAAAAAAATTTGTATACTTTCAAGAACAAAATTTTATGTTAGTTTTGAAACTGATACGTTGTTTTATTTCACTGCCAGCTGAATTATTTTATTTAGCTTTTGTATTAGGTTTTGTTTAATATGTGAAAAAAAACAAAGTTTAATATTTAATACGAAATTTTATATAAGTAAAGAATAATTATATTTCCCAGTTTTCGCTCATTTATTTTTTTTTTTTCTGTTTGAATATATATATAAATTAGGAGAAAAGATGAATATTCAACATGTGTGGAACTACATTCGTACAACAGTTATTCCAATTTTTCTGATGATAACGTGTACAATCTCGATTTCATTGCTTGCCAAGTATTTTAATTTGGCACGTGTACACATGACGTGGACCGAAACGTTTTTTGGCAATTCCACTTCGTGGACGATTGTGATTATCCTCATGATATGGGGCATTTTCTTTCTTAAAGTGCCAGCCAAACAACATTACGGACCAACCACTACTCAATCCGGATACTCGCCACGTTATCAAAACAATGGATTCTTTTATTACATTGTAACTTGCATCGCATTCCTCTCGGCCTGTTACATTTATCCTCCAATACCTCGGATTATTTACAAGAACTTTCCGTACTTGATTGCAACTTTAAACACATTGGCGTTGACTTTCTGCGGAATTTTATGGTGGAAAGGGAAATATCATCCGTCCAGAAAGGGAAAAAGTGCGGAAGAAATTGGGTTTATTTTTCAATATTATCGTGGAATGGAAATTCATCCGAGAATATTCGATATGGATGTTAAGCAATTGACGAACTGTCGATTTGGCATGGCGATGTGGCAGGTGTTAGTTCTATCTTATTTGATGGTAAGTTACGAGAAATTTGGCTTTAATTGGGGAATTACCGTTAGTGTTATTTTACAAACTATTTACATTGGTAAATTTTACTGGTGGGAAGTCGGATATTTTAATACTCTCGACGTGGTTTTAGATCGTGCAGGTTTTTATATATGTTGGGGATGTTTGGCGTTTGTACCTGGTTTGTACACGTTTGCTACTTACTATTTCGTAGCGAATCCGCCAACCGTTGCCAAATCGACATCTCTGATTATATTACTGTTTGGTTCGCTAAGTATCATATTACTTTACTTAGTTGATCATGAAAAAGAAATTTTTGTAAGCTCGAAGGGGAGACGTTCTTTGTGGAGCAATAAACCTGTATTTGTAGAAGCTGAATATGAAACGAAAGATGGAAAGCGCAAAACTAGATTGTTGGCGTCTGGTTTTTGGGGTTTTTCGCGCCATTTGAATTATGTTTTCGAGTCTGCTTCGTATATTTTTTGGAGTTTACCAGGATATAATTTTGGGATTTGGCCGTTTTTGTGCGCTATCTTACTTACTGTTTTGGTTATTCATCGTACTTATCGAGATCACGATAAATGTTCAAAGAAATACGGTGTTGCTTGGCAACAATATTGTAAATTAGTCAAGTATAAAATGATACCATATGTTTTTTAAATAATTTGAAATAAAAATAATATTCGGTATCTGTTCATGTAATACCATTGTTTGGTCTGGAAGTAATTTCACAAATTTTTTCAGTTAAAAAAATTTATTTTCAGTTTTGTAAATTAGAAGAAAAAATTATTATAATTACAGTTTTAGATTTATTAAAAAAGTATTCTAGTAACAGTTTAGACACATTAAACAAGTTATTAGTCGAAGCTATACTCATATTCATCGTAGTTTTGTTCCAACTTTTGAGTCAGAGACTCTAAACCGGAACGTATTCTTCTACTGACGTACACTAACTGAGCCATAAGGACTCCATTCATGGAACTCGGTTCGGCTTCGATTTCTTGCCTAGAAATTACTTTGAGCCATTAAAAGTATAAAAAAAAGCAACAAAAAACATTAACATACAAAAAAATTAATGAATACCTTTCTGGTTGATTACTAGTTCCACTTGCTTGACATGTTTTGCCTTTACTTCTATCGCTGGTTTCTTCAACATTTTCTTCCTCTTCGGTGTCATTCACTTCTGATTCACCAATTTCGGTTAGAAATTTCCGTATTTCACCATTAAATTCGTTATTCTCTTCTATGAAATCCTCAATAGTTGCTGTAAATTTGTCTATATCTGCTATTAATTCGCGAATATCTCCTCTTAATTGTCCACTAAATCTTTTAAAATCTCCTTTCACTTTTCCATCTTTAACCTTTCCTAATTCGGCACTTTTTTCTAAGACTTTGTTAACTTTCATAGTTATCTCGACATCTTTTGCCGTTATATCGCGACGACTTTCGTTGAACTTGTTATGTTTTGCATGAAAGGTTCCAATTATCTCGCCCAATTTCAGATCTTTTGCTTCTAATTCGCTAATTGTTGTTTTTAGTTCGTCCAATTTGCCAGCTACTGTATTTAGATCACAACTGGCTTCAGAACCGTCTATGCAAGTGACAAAACTCGATTCTGCTGATTCGCTGCCGTTCTCACTTCTCTCTTCGGTCCTAGTTCTAATTTAACGCAAAAAAGGGCATTTGAATACATTTGCATGTTCTAATTAAAAATAATTTTTCAAACAATACCTATTTAGTTCATCGCTGCCTCCACAGGCTCCTTCATTTTTATTTCTGGGTTCTTCATAGACAGCAACAGCAACTCGTCGCCTAATGAAAACGCCCTGAAAATATCGATAAAATTTAGTACGGTATCGTTTTAAAAAATTTAACAACTTGGAAATTCAAAATTTAAACTAGATTGGTGTATTATAACTAACCAGTAGAAACTCTTCACGATTATTTGCACCGTTAGGATTATTTTGGAGACGGACGGAAGGCGTGTGATGGTTTATAATGTGTTGGTGAGCATCTTCTACAGCTGTATCGCAAATATCGCAGTAGAATATCATCGGTGGCGGATTAACGCTTCCCATGTCTGTACTCTGTAATGTCGATAATAAATAAATAAATCATTTGAGGTTTATAATTAATTTTTACCTTCCGAATTGAAGCAAATCCTGCAAGAACTCGGAAAAACAAAGTGGAATATGATGTCTTCCGGGTTCCAGCTCAAAAGAACGATAAACCTAGCTACCACACTTATTTTTGAAAGTATTTAATAACATGTAAATTAGAGAGGGTAAAACAAAGTGACGATATGACCTCTAGTGGAGTAATATTGTATGAGTTAATTTATTTTTTTAAGTTGTGACTTCAAAACCAGTGCTTGTGATGGAACAAAAAAAGATTTTTAAAGGAATATTTTTAAACTATTTTTATTTTAAGATAATGACATATTTGGTCTTTATTTGTATATTCTCAGTAATATTTTCTTGTTTGTTTTTTAATTTGTTTGCTTGTAAATTTACATAATAAGCTTAGTTTACAGAGTGGCCGTAAGGCATTTTATATTGCAACTCACTAGCATCATAGCCTGTCTTTGAGGTAGGTACTTTTGTGGGAATTACTAGTTATTAATTTTGAAGTTAGTATTTCGAAATCAATCATTGGCGTCTTAAAAAAAACGAAAACATTGTTTTGTGTTTTTTGGGATCAAGGTCGATATGTTGTCTGTTTTTTCCCCTTATCTTGGATTCATGGCCATCCTAAATTGTGAAAGATCGGCTTGTAAAAGATAAATCGAATATACAGAGTGTGATGTGCTGATGGGAGTAAATAAGTTGGGTGGGGAGGGGGGGGGGGGCACCCAAATCTGACCTCAAATTTGACTTTCAAGATACTAGTATCTGGAAATCGTGCATTGTAGCTACCAAATTCTAATTAGAAGCATGGTCTAATTAGTCGAAAAAACATAATTTAATAAAAACATTTTCTTATGAAATTTATGGAAAAAATTGAAAAAACCATGTGCAGAAATTCAGGCAGAAAAGATGCAGAAGATAGTTCCAAGTCATAAGTCAATGAAAAAAAATTTGGTTTACTACAAAACTTATTTTTTTATGCCTTGATGTCTTGATATATTTATATATTTATATATATATATATATACATATATATATATATATTTATATATTTATATTTGATGCCTTATATATTTATGGATGGCCTGTTGTTCTACAGACAAAAAATATTATAATCATCCAGTAATCAGAGATAACACAAACAATTGAAGTTCCAGAGGTTTTCAACAAACGTGCAACACTTCCTGGCATTACCAGTTAGCACAGATACATAAACAGGTACACTTGCATATATCATTACCTCTTCCTCTTTTTAAATTTTTTCCACTTTTTCTTTTTTATATAGCATTTACCTGATTTGAATTTAAAAAGGGAAAAAAATGAATCTTCAAAGTTTATGGGCTTCTCTGCGAATAACTTTAGTTCCAGGACTTCTTATAATCGGGTCCCCAATTGTAACCCACATTCTTGCCACATTCGGACACATGGAGCGCATCAACATGACATGGAGCGAAATAATTTTTGGCAACATGACGTCTTGGAAGATAGCTATTGCTGTATTGTTTTGGGCCTTTCTCTTCTTAAAACTTCCTGCTAAACAATATTATGGTCCGACTACTTCGTCTGGATTCACTCCCAAATATCAAGACAACGGCTTCTTTTATTATCTCGCAACAGTCCTACTGTTTATGGCGACTTATTATATATATCCTTCATTACCACATATTATTTACTCTAATATTCCTCATCTGTTATCAACTTTAAACATGATAGCGTTAATTTTTTGCGCAATTTTATGGTTGAAAGGGAAATATTATCCGTACGAAAAGAAGAACATGGGAGAGGTTGGATTTCTTTTTGAATTTTATAGTGGAATTGAACATCATCCAAGAATATTCGATGTTGATATTAAACAATTGACAATCAATCGATTGGGACTGATGGTTTGGCAGTTACTAATTCTAACCTATTTGGCTGTAAGTTACGATAAATTTGGTTTTAATTGGGGGATGACTGTTCATAGCCTTTTACAAACTATTTATTTTACGAAAATATTTTATTTTGAATATTTATGTTTCCACACGTTGGACTTGATTTTAGATAATTTAGGTTTTTATTTGTGTTGGGGGAGTTTGGTATTCATTCCTGGTTTCTTTACGTTTAATACGTATTATTTTGTGGCAAACCCTCCAGTTAATAGTCAAAATACCGCTATGACTGTGCTCATTTTGGGTCTGATTTGTTTGTTACTCACTTTTTTAATCGATTACGAAAAAGACGTTTTTAAAAAATCAAATGGTAAACGCAGTTTGTGGAGCAACAAACCAAAATTCATAATGGCGGAATATAAAATAAAAAACAAAAAAGTCCAAACGAAATTATTGGCTTCGGGATTCTGGGGTGTTTCGCGCCATTTAAATTACGTTTTTGAATCGGCTTCTTATTTTGTTTGGAGTTTCCCTGGCCATAATTCAGGAATTTGGCCGTTTATTTGCCCTATCTTTGTTTTTTTTTTATCTTTCATCGTTCATTGCGCGATGACGATAAATGTTCAAAGAAGTACGGAGTTGCCTGGCAAGAGTATCGTAATTTAGTTAAATATAAAATAATACCTTATGTTTATTAATACAAAGTGACTTTATTTCGTAGATATTTGAAAACTATGTATTACATTACGAGACATCCAAAAAGCAAATCACTAATTAAGCACTGTTTGTTATGTAATTAATTAATTAATAACATTAAATAAAGCGAGATTTGACATTCAAAATGAATGTAAATGGCCGTTTAAATAGGCAGTTCGGGAATACACGTGATTTCCGCGAAATCAGCACCGACTACTTCTCCAGCTTGAGTGACGGGTACGACCGTGTAGTTGTGCATCAACAGCGGCACCACTTGTCCATTTGACCCCATGTTATTCTCCTCGATTCCGTCGCAGTCAGTATCGCAGCTGTTATTTTTAATGATAACCATATTGGAAACACTCAAGCTTTTACTCATCTGCTGCTTCATTAGTTTCCTCTTTTTATTGAAGCATTTAACCAGGTGCCTCGTTGCATTCGAGATACAGAAATTGCCGCTTCTGTTAATTGTCATTTTGACAGCGCAGTTGCAGTTGGCACATGAAACTGTCGCTATCAAACTCGCGTTATTTTCATCCTGGTTATTCGCGCTTACTGCAACTACGTAATCGCTACTGTCATCCAGGATGCGGATGTATTCCAAGGGATGTCCAGCTTGCCATCGTTGAAAGGCTTTGCGCAATTTGTCCTGCGTTAAAGCGAGAACATCGTCGACGTTAGCATGATCCGTTATAATAACAGCTTCTGGTTTTTTTACGGCTTGTGGTTTTTTGAGTTTTTTGTTTGGTGTCTCGAACAGTTGTTTGATGTCTTCGTTCAATTCGTCACTGGCCTTTCTTTTAAGTGCATTGTCGGTTGTGTCGCCCATGCAGCATATTGCAATGAAAGATTCGAGTTTTAGCCTGTGCCCTGGCAGGAGGATGAAGTTTTCTGGACAGTTGTTGCATTTCGAATATAATTTTTCTTTCTCCTTCACTGAGAATAACTGCGAATTGTTTCTGTAGAAAGATTCGAGACTGTCTAAATTTTTGTCCAACATTGCAACTGCAGATATGGTGTCGTAGCCAGCACTGGTCAGAATGGTGAAAAGTACATCGGATAAATCATTTTTTTCGGCTAAAATTCTCAATTTTTCTTGGCCCAGAAGCTGAAATTTTATCAAAATTCCAAAAAAATAATTTATTAATAAAAAAAAAACGTTAATTATTTAAAAAAAATTTTTAATT
>JH431832.1:382408-412383 GCA_000239455.1 Strigamia maritima
TTAAAATTTGTTAATTAAATTATGTTGATTTATTCAATCGATTCAATATTTACCTGGTCAGTTGAATTTTCCATCGTGGAAATGTAGTTGATAAATAATTTGTAATTGTTTTTAAATGATGAGTGTTGATCTGTGAAAGATTTAGAAGTGTTAAACAAGATTCACAAGATTTAAGAAAATAAAATATAAACAAGACGCTCACTAACTTAAAAAACTGATCTCACGAAACAAACAATAAATATGATTGCAATATTTTTTAAATGTTATAGGGAAAATTTGATTGCAGAGAAATTGCCGAAGATTTACCTACTAAATCCTAATAGTACCCTGCGCACAAATTCAAGATGGCGGACTAAATATAGGACAAATCTCATACGTTAATTGATTTTTCTCGATTCGGGTTTTTCAGATGTTAACCAGTTTAAATTTAAAGAACATTGTTATTTTAATGAAATCACCTTTGCTTGATATTTTTTTAATCCCTTTCTGTTATTTACAATTATTTGTAAAAAATAAAAATAAAAATAAATACAATATATACTGTGTATTTTTTTTGTACGAGAGATTGTATTTTGTATATTGTTTACTTGTATTTGGTTTACTAAAGACGAAATAAACACTTGTTAAAAAGTGTATGTAAACAAAACTTTTAATCATTTTTTTGTATCGATCTAAGATATTTGAACTTGTATTATCAATTGATAAGATTTTTTTTAGGTTCAAAATCCAAAACTTTTTTTATTCCGCCGACGAAAACAACAACGAGAGTTTGTCTAATAGTTTATTTACATCCAATGAGAACGCGAGTTACTACAGAGTAGGAAAAGAAATATAGACCAATGAAAGAGCTTGTTTAAATTTACAATTGGGAGGGCTGATAATTTCGCGCCATTTTGATTTAAACCGTGTGTTTACATGGAAGAAAGAAATATTAAGAGTGATTATATTAGGCCCAACTCTTAGAACAGTCCAAAATTAAGATAACCGTGAACAATCTAAATACACAAACCACAAATTAGTAATCTGTAAAAGCACCCAAAAAAAGCAGGAAAATTCGGTGACAAGTGAAGCGGCCCGAAGAAAGAATCAACGGTTGGCAATAGCTAAGCCTAATCTCTACGAAACATCAGTTGAAAACAGGTACAGAGCTTGGCGCGCATTGTCATTTGATTGAGTTGAAATGACTAAAATGTCCTGGAATAAGTTTTAAAACATTATGTGGAAAGCCAAATGATTTGATCATTACTTTTTGATTGTGTGTTTTTGTTGACGTGTGCTTTTCGAAGTAAAACAAAATTTGACAGTTTTCTAACGGTTATTAATAGAATTACGATGATTGTTGGACTTCTTTGCTTGGTGGAGATTACTTATATTCTTATTTATTATTAGGTTATGTGAAAAAAATTACTATTACCAAAATGCCGCCTAAAATTCAGCAACCACAGAAAATTGTATATCCGTTAGGAGTGAAGGACATTTCGGATGATTTGGGAGTAGATGAACTGGTTAGAAGACTTAAGGTAAATATAATTCTGCAATTTGATTACACATTTAATTACAAAATATACAAATAATAAATTTTAATTGTATGTTCTAGACGTGTGCTCAGTCATTCCAAAGCATGAACCAAGATGATGATAACAAAAATTATGTCATACTTGCTATTCATTTAGCGCAAGAAGCATTTCTGGAACACAGCAGCAAAGATGTTAGACTTTTAATTGCCTGCTGCATTGCTGACGTATTTAGGGTTTACGCACCCGATGCACCTTATAAAGATCCCGAACATCTTAAAGCGATTTTTATATTTCTTATTCATCAGTTACGGGGTTTAGAAGACCCTAAAGATCCAGCATTTAAACGTTATTTTTATTTACTCGAGGTAATTTATCAATTTTGAAAGAATTATAATGGTTTTAATTTGATCTGACTTTTGTTTATTTTAGAACTTAGCTTGGGTGAAATCGTTTAATATTTGTATCGAATTAGATGATAATCAAGAAATTTTTTGCCAATTATTCAAACTGTTGTTTAAAATCGTCAAGTACGTATATTTTTCTTGTTTTTCCATTTATTTCTTGTCGATGTAAAAGCGCACTCTTTGGAGGAAAATCTGAAGTAAAAGCGTCTTCAATGTATAAGTACGTGGTCTTATATTACGGGGATGCTTTTATTTCGATAACACATCGTATTTATGATTAAATTGCGAAAATATGACTTTTTTAGTCATGATTTCGTTATAATTATAGTAAATGCAAATTTACGTTGTGTAAATATCGTATTTACATTAATTACCCAGAAATAGTTCTTGTAAATATGATCTTTATCGTATTGACGTCAATTACAACAACGTAAATATGATGAAAATCATGCTATATATGAATAAGTTAAGTGTTTAACGAGGATTTCTTTTTATTTATTTAGAATATTCTTTTTTTTTTTGCTTGAAACAATAAATACCGTAATCATTACTGAAATAAAAACGCTCTTCAAACTAATAGCGCATCACTCTCAAAGATTTTGAAAACACTGTACCTGCGTGCTTTGTAGTTCGTGGAATATGGTGTATAATGTTATGTTTATTTTATTTTTATTTAAAGCGATGATCATTCGACCAAAGTAAAAAATTTCATGTTGGACATGATGTGTCCTTTGATTAGTGAAGCCGATTCGGTGTCACAAGAATTACTCGACGTGATTTTGTCAAACATAATCGAACCAAGAAAAACTCAGAACAAAAATGCGTACAATTTGGCCAAAGATTTGTTGAAAAGGACAGCACCCACTATTGAACCTTACATTCAAGCTGTAATTAAATACCATATATATTCTGTATATTTACATTTTTTAAATATTTGTAATTATTCTTCCATTTAGTTTTTTAATAATTCACTCATATTGGGTAAAGCACCTGATACTGACATAGGCAAGCATTTGTACGATCTCATCTACGAACTCAACTCCATATCGCCTAGTGTTCTCCTCGCTGTTTTACCGCAACTGGAGTTCAAACTTAAAGTAAATACATTTTTTATTTTGTATTTAAATGATTTAAATAATTTTTTTTTTAAATAGAGCAATGATGAAAAGGAAAGATTGGACGTAACGCGGTTACTCGCGCGAATGTTTTCTGACAAAGATTCCGAACTCGCTGTCCAACACCAGTCGCTGTGGAATTGCTTTTTAGGAAGGTTTAATGATATCAGTGTCGCAGTTCGGACGCGATGCGTACAATATTCCATGCATTTTTTGCTCAACCATCCCGAACTAACCAAGGATATTACTGGTATATATAATAATTTGCTGTAGAAATAAATTTTTATTTATTTAAAAAAAATTATATATTAGAACAATTAAAATTGCGTCAACACGACCCTGAGGAAACAGTGCGATATGAAGTGGTAATGGCAATAGTGAGTGCTGCAAAGAAGGATTTTTCCAGTGTTAGTGAAGAATTGCTGACATTCGTTAAAGAGCGAACATTAGATAAAAAAGTATATTGTTTTCTTTCGATGAGTTTTTATTTACAATTATAACATTTAAATTCTTTTTTTTCTTCTGTAGTTCAAAATTCGGAAAGAAGCTCTTCTGGGTTTATCAGTAATTTATAAACAATGCATGACTACTGGAGGTTTAAGTAAGCAAACAGTAGATTGCGTTTCTTGGATTAAAAATAAAGTTTTGCATGTTTACTATCAAACTGCACTTGAAGACCGGTAAATTAAATTAGTTCAATTACATTAGTTATTTGCTTTTATATTTGCTTTTATTCATCTCTATTTCAGATTACTTGTTGAACGAATTTTGCATACCTGTTTAGTTCCCTATCAATTGGATACTGAAGATAGGATGAAAAAATTGCTTCAATTATATTCAACCGTTGACGACCATGCAGTGAAAGCGTTTAATGAGCTTTTGAAGTGTCAAAATATGTGAGAATTAAAAAAAAAAAAAAATAAGACGGTGAAATAATAACAATTACTATTATAATTGTAGTGTTCGAAGTCATGTGCGTTCTCTTTTGGAACTTATTGGCGATGAAAGCAATGAAGAAAAAGAGAAAAACATGACGCAAAAGATTGCTGTTTTAGCAAGTGTGTTGTGCATTAAAAGTAATTAGTAACATTTAAGTATTAATAAATATTTTATTTTTTTGAGCAGAATCTTTGCCTGAACCAGTTAAAACACAGGAATTCATTAAAAAATTTGTAACAACATTGCAAATGGACAAACGACTTATGTCTCAAATGGAAGTGATTATGAAGCATGACTGTTCATGTAAAGAAGCTGAGGAGAGTGTTGTACGTTTTATTTAAAAAAACTGGCATCGAGCATCTGATTTATCTGTTTTTTTATTTGTAGCGAGAGATTTTGAAAAAACTGGGGAATCCAGTGATGACTAATGTGTTTTATATGACTGTGAAAAAAATGTTGGAGCGTGTCGCTCCTGTTATGATTGATCGTGCAGCAATTGAAGTATTAATCGATTTAGTCTCTAAAATGCTGAGCGACATAAGAGAAGACGATCTGGAAACTTGCAAACCTGAGCGCGGATTAAAATTACTTTATGTAAATACTAATAATAGCTATATGTAAATATTTTGTCGTCATACTTAACTTTTGTTGTTCTTTCTTCTATTTCTGTAGACGTTATCGTGGGTATTTCCAGGAGCTTTTCAGTGCCGTGACATTTACTCAAGATTTCTTCAATTTTTACAACTTGGTGATGAATTGGCTGGTGTGTATCCGTCACATTTGAATTTATAATTAATTATATCTAAAAAATTAATTTCAAATAATTTTTTCAGCTGAAATGACGCTGCAAATTTTTGCCAACATTGGTTCTAAATTAGAATTCGATCAACCCGAAACATCTGTCATTCTTGTTCCTATATTAAAGCGATTTGCAAGTGAAGGTTCCATGAAGCAAGCAAAGTATGCCGTGCGATGTCTGGTGACAATTTGCAGAGATCGTTACATGATATTTGAACACAGCCTTGAAGTAAGTTGATTTAACTTGGATTTTGAAGGAAAAAACATTTTTAAGGTTTGATAATGGTTAATATTATCAGGAACTGAAAAAGCACCTGACGTTAGAGTCTACATATTTTTGCACCGCGCTTGTATCTGTTGGCCACATCGCATATTACTGCCCCGATTTATTTGGTTCTCAAATGAAAAATATTGTGTCGAAAGTCGTTGTGAAAGATTTACTGATGCAAGACAGGGTTTGTACTAACTACTACTGCGCTTGAATATTTCTTGCTAGAATATATTTTGGTTTTTTGCAGGACAATCAACGCTCAGATGGAGACGGTTGGTGTTCTGAAGACGAATTGTCAGATGAAACAAAAGCAAAAGTAATTTGTTTTAAAATAACTTTTTAAATTAAAGTTATAAAAAAATTGATGAATTTTTAGATCGAGGGCATGAAGTTGATGGTTCGATGGCTTTTGGGATTGAAAACTTCAACAAATTCAGCCATTTCGTCCCTCAAGTTATTGACAACGGTTATCTTGCACGATGGAGATTTGATGGAGAAAGGAAAAATTGCGATTGCAGAAAAGTCTTGGCTTCGATATATGGCTGGCTGCTGCATTTTGAAGTTGTGTCAAGAACCAACATACTCTGATATTCTCACTCCGGAGCAGTTTAACACTGTTGCGCGGCTTCTAAACGTATTATTTCTCTTTGATTAATTATTTTCTTGGTTTTTATTTGATGATTCTTTATTTTTTTAATGCTAGGATGAATGTAAAGACGTCCGAGATAGATTTTCTCAGAAATTACACAAAGGGCTAATTAGTTTGAAACTACCACTTGACTTTATGGCGATTTTTGCATTAGCTGGCAATGAATCAACAAAGGACTTAAGAACTCAGTTAACTCACAACCTCCAAGCAAACGTTAATAAGCGGCGAGATTATTTGAAGCAACACAGTGTTACAAACGGTGACTAATAAACTTATTTTGTAACGATAACAATTATTTTATTTTTTTATTTTTTATTTTTAGACAAAATATTTCAGTTCTTACCTGATTACGTATTGCCGTACGCCATACATTTATTGGCGCATGATCCTGTGTACAAGAAATATGATAATGTGAAAACTTTGCAGTCTATTAAAGAGTATATAAATATTTCTAATTGCTTAGTTTTTATTTTTGATACGAGTAAATGCCTTTTTAGGTGCCTTTGGTTCTTGATGGAGCCGCTTATGATGAATAACGAAAATTACAGCTTTGGATTTTTTAAGAAGTTGTTAGAGAATATAAAGCAGACGAAAGATGCGCAGAATCCAGCTGATGAGATGCAAAATATGGTAAAGTGAATACTGTTGTTTGAGAACTAAAAATTATTAATTTTTGTATTTCTTTTTTTATAATTGTAGAAATTGTATGCTGTTTGTGATCTAGCTCTGAGCATTGTTTTGTCTAAAACGACAAATTTCGTATTGGTCGAACATCCGGTTGAACCAAAGTTACCATCAAAACTGTTTACGGACGTCGACAGAGTACGAGCACAATTTCTATTTGAAAACAATTTAACTAATTACGGTGAAATTTGTTTTGCAGACTCATGCGAACACTAAAACATATTTACCGGCCGAGCTTACTGTTAACCCGCCAAAGGTTTTAAACAAATTAACATATACCGTTTTAACGCCGACCCGATTAATGCAAACATTTTTGTGAAAGTTTTTATAATAACAACTTTTACGATAAAAATCTGACGATACGCAAATGCCTTGTCACTTTACGCTGTAAAATGATTAGGAGTTCGCGTTCCGTCACTTTTTATCGAAAGGTCCTATCCGCGTAATGCTAATTTACGCGTATAGCACGTGAAAACAAAAGTTACAATCGCTATCTGTGTGGCGTTTTGTCGGTAAAATACCGTATTAGCAAACAGAAATTTCATTAATAATCGCTTGTTCAACAGCAATCGGCATTGGGAGCTCGAAGAGGTCGCCCGCGTTTGGCGAGAGAGACAGACATTGGTCGATTACGGAGAACGGCCACGAATGGAAACGCGGAAGAGGTGTCGACAGCTGTTGTCGCTAACATAGATTTGAATGTTGACGAGGAGGAAGCCGGACCCATGCCGCCCAAGAGAGTGAAGATAGATGACTCCGAAAAGACGGTTACGGAAGAGAATAACGAAAGTAAAGACGGAGAACCTGAACTCGAACAGGAACCAGAACTAGCTACTGGAGCAACTGCGGCGTCACTGGTTGTCGAAGCGGCAGTACCCATGGAAATA
The DNA here is from genome assembly GCA_000239455.1 of Strigamia maritima. NCBI lineage: Eukaryota > Metazoa > Arthropoda > Chilopoda > Geophilomorpha > Linotaeniidae > Strigamia > Strigamia maritima. The sequence goes on from JH431832.1 coordinate 389,673, forward strand.
GACGACCCCGATTTGAGTGCAGAACCGATGACAGAGGTCACTCCGGCCCAAGACCTCACTCCGGCTCAAGAACTCATTCCGGCCCAAGAGCCCACACCGGCCCAAGAGCCCACACCGGCCCAAGAGCCCACACCGGCCCAAGAGCTCACACCGGCCCAAGAGCTCACACCGGTCCAAGAGATGACTCCGGCAGAAGAGATGACTCCGGCAGAAGAGATGACTCCGGCCCCAGAGATGACTCTGGCCCAAGAGGAGCCCATGGTCCAAGAAACCGACTTGAATGAAGAGGAAAAGGAGGAGAAGGAGAAGGAAAATGACGAGCAAAAGTAAGACCACATTTTAATCGGGATTAATGTGACAAACAGTTACTTAGGGAGTTAATTATAGATGAGAAAAAGAGGGTTTAATTAAAAGGGGTTAAACGAATTTGTACAATTGGGAATTTTTTTATTGAAATCTTTTACCTCTCGAGCGTAACCCTTGCCTTCCAAAATGTTACACGTAGGATGGAATTGTATTGTTTTGAAAAGGTATCTTTTGTAGATTTTTTAAATTTACGTAGGTGGTGTATTTATAAAGTTTTTTTTGTACCAAGTAACGGAGAGATGATATATAAAAAAAGAAAATTTGTTGTTCTCTCTTGCATTAAATATTTTATCCATGTTTGCACATGTTTGGATCTGATAACTTGACACAAATACATAATTATAAAGGGCATCAGTCCTGTTGAATTAGGCTGTTTAAGAAGGAATGCAGCGCCGTATGCAGTGTTTGTCGGTATAATGCGGGCGCTAGCGGTAAGCTAGTGTCTGCGTCATTTCTGGTATACAACATGTCTGGTATGTTTTAGCATCGTTTGGTACGATGGGTTAAAGGAAAATAAAAGTCTTGCTTTTATCTAGTGATGGTAACCATGGCGCTACGGTTTAGATGAGATTACACATGGTAAACAACACTCAAATATCACGAGAGTTAAAAGACAAATAGTTTATTTACACAAGTTAACAGAATTTCCAGGCGTTGAGACTTGAGAGACATCTAATATTTGGTATGTGAAATGTTTGAACATTTTAATTTAATGGGGCTTGGGCATAAAGATTTACTGATGAATAGCAAGCCGAAAACGTTTGTGGAGTTTGGAACGCTGCTGGTAAAAAAATAATTGAAAATGAGAGAACTGATGGTGTAGAGCCGAATTTAAAATGTGTTGTTGCAGTAATCAAAGGACAAGGCGGTCAACTAATCGCAAAGATGATGACTTCAAAGACAAAGGTGGAGGAAGCGGAAGCGGGGGAGGAAATCAACAACAGAGAACGGAAAGCGAAAATGAAAAATCAAATTTGGATGAAAGTAAAGGAAGTAGTAAGGAAACGACAAAAAGTTCGTCTGAAAGTCCGAAAACAACGAAAGAAGATGGTTTTAAACAGCGAGGCCGGATCGGTACTCGGGGTTCAACACAAACCATCAGCAAGCGATTGAGATCATCATCTTCAAGTGCTGATAATAATAAAAGTCCAGTTAAAACGATGACGAAACGGTAATGCAAAACGCAAATTAACGATTTTTATTAAATAACGACTTTTTCAGGCGCAAATCGCTGACACCGAATAAAACCACGACTAAGTCTCCACCACCACCGCCGCAAAAGAATACGACCAAGTCACCACCGACATCGCAAAAGAATTTGAACAAGTCCCCGCCAAGCTCGCAGAGCAAGAAACTGCTCAGGTAATCATATATTTTCTAAGATTTATTGAATTTGTTTCTCTAAAAATGTTTATTTTAGGAGTAGTCCTGGAGAGAGTCCGCAAAAAGGGAAGAAACTTCGTGGAAAGTATGCTGAACAAATACAAAAAAAATTGTAAGGGTTTTTTTAAAATATATTTTTTGAAATTTGAAATGGAATTGTGTGTGTGCTGTGTTTTACAGGCGTAAAGCAGCGGCAGTTTCTAATGGCGTTGTCCATAGAGAATTAAGCAGCGGCGATGACAGTTCACCTCGGAAAGGTAATCTTGACGATTCCCCGCGAAAAAGCCGCCGAATTCAAGCAAAATCATCTAAACCTGAATCAATAAGTCGGATTAAGAAAAATTCGAAACCGGAAGTTGTAAAGGTTTGTCGAGAGAAAATTGACATCTAGATCGTGGATTAATTTTTTGTTTTTGCAATTATTAGGCGAAACCGATGCAAAAACGTAAACGACGGTAAACTGTAATATTATTTCCATTGATTTTTTTTTATTATTTACTATTTCCTGAGATCTGACATTGTTCACTGGTTATATAATGTTTGTACGGTTCTTTTTCTGTTTATTATTATGTTTAAATTTAATTCATCATTTCTAATTCTTTCAGGAAATCATTTATTTTTCAGTTGTAGAATTTTGTTAGATTTATTTTAATTATTATTATATATTTAGTTGTGTTGGTATTAATCGTGAGACGGTAAGATTTTAGTTGATAGTTGACAATTTTTCGCCTCAAAATAATAATTTGAAATAAACTAAATCACAGAAATTGATTTTAATTAGGTTTTAAAAAAATGAAATGAGTAATAATGACTTAACTTCACTGAGTTATAAATTTTAATGAACTATTGCTTTTTAAATGTACGAAAAACATTAATTCAAATTGTTAGTGTGCATATTATTTGAAATCATTTATGTAATCATAATTATACATTTGTATTTTTTTTTTTGTTTGGAAAAAGAAACGATTTGCTTTTTTTCTGTATTTATTTCATTGTAACTTTTTGCAACCATTTTGCAAATTTCAATTTTTGCCCATCCTAAGGCACAATTTATTTTACTTATCTATACACAAGAATTGTATAATTACGCTTTTACACGAATTTTTCTTTTTTAACGTTCCATTTACCTCGGCTGTTAACGATTAATCAAATGTGTATGTTACTTTTCCCATTTAGTTAATGCTAAATGAATATATACAAATTCTTAATCGTTTTCTTATTCTGCACTTTTTTCGATATTTTTTTACAAATGCGTAACAAAATATAGCGTTTTATAGGTAATGGAAGTCTGAGATTAGAAGATAAGTTACGTTTAGGAAAGAAGGGCAAATAATGAACAGTAAGATGGAATTTTAATGTTTTGGTTAAAAAAAAAAGAGGTTAATTCCAATGTTAGGAACAGTACTGGGTGCATTTATTTAGTAATTTAAACGAGTGCAGATCGCTTCTTTTCGTGTAAATCAAGCGATTTGCACGCGTGTAAATATTTTACACTTGTTTAAATGACTCGATGAATGCTCCTAGCGAATGTCGAAATACTCACCTAATTATTGTATTAAAAAATTTTGTTTTCCAATGAACTGTGTTTAAACATGGTAAATAAAAAAAATCTAAATAAATTTTTACGGGGAATTTACACATTTTAACCAAAACAAAACAAAAATGTTAATGTTACATCAACTCAACAATCACAAGTGGAAAAAAACGGAAAATAATACAAATATAAATTTGGCGTTTTAATAAGTTTTATGTGACGCGGTGAATAAGAATACAACAGCTTTTGAAGATACGTATTTTTTAAAAATTAATTCCCAATTCTCATTTTATAGAATTTTTCACACATTTTCTTTAATACAAAATTTTTTTTTTCTATAAAACTAATGTAATTACAATTTTATAAGAACATTCAATTCGGTTTTCAAAATAAAATAAAACAGGATTGGGAATTTGATTTCGATAAAATCTGAAAAATTTGTACAACTGGAGTCATCATTCCCGAAAATCATTTTGTCCATTACTAAATGTTTTATATTTACATGTAAGAAAAGGGAATTAAAGGGCAGGTCAAATTTTTGGTGTGGTAAGTCTAAAATTTCATTAATGGTTTTTATTTTTTTGTTGGCAACGACGAAAAAAAAATTTTTTTTAATGAACCTGTCACCACCGGAAACAAAAATATTAAACAAGAAAAACAGCTGTGGCGTAATTGTTCTTGTATATGTTTTTGCTATAAAAAAAAACATTGTAAGGTGCTGTTTATTGAACAAAATAATTTTTCCCTTTTTTATCATTATCGTTATATCCTAAAATTTTTCTCTAGCTAAATAATTGTTCCGTTGCTCGTTCAAGGTCCCACGAACACGATGACAGGGCGACGCGTGCTTTATGCTGAAATTCACACAGAAAAGTATTAAACAAGGTTATTAAATGATAATAATCTCTGTTTACCTCGTCTACACCCATATCCATCAACCTAACTATTTTATCGTCGAATTCGGGAAAATTTGAAGGTGCTGTAAACATATTTAAAAAAAAAAATTTAGAATTTCCCATTCGATGTGGATATCTAAACTATTGCGTTTCATGTATACTAAAAATAAGAAATGTTTTTCTCGTTTTATGAACAATGAGGAAGTTTAGTTAATCAGCAAAATCAAAAGATAAGCATTATTTCCTAGCATTTCTAAATGCGGATCTTGCAGAATCATGATTTCGTAACTTTTAATACCTTATATTTTGCCGCCCTAGATTTGTCCTCGCGAGATCGCATTTTAAGGTGAAAATTCTTACAATTGCCGTGGATTGTAGGAATCTTTAACAAATATCCAACGTTACGTCACTTTACATTGTAAAATGACATATCGTTCGCATAGCCTCACTTTTTGATGGAACGTTATGAGCATCCAATGCGATATTAACTTATAGAGCGCTTGTCAATAAAACCTCATTTATAAGCGAAAGTAACTTATAACTGATTTTTTCAATACTAGTTAAGCAAATGAATGATCGCCAGCTTTATTAACTAATCAAATTTCAATTTACCACCAGCATAAACTTGAGCCCAGTGCTTTGCAGTGAGTTTAAACATATCGTAATTTTCTTTATACTGCTTAGCTACGACAGCATCTTGTGGATCATCTGGTTCCGCAGCAGCTAACAGCGCTTGCAATGACAGTAGCACTGTACGCAATGTCATTGCTGCAGCCCTGCGAGAATAAAAAGTAAAAAAAAATATACATATACATTTTGACACATTCAAATAACGAAATTATTTTTTACCATTGATCCTTTAAAATATCCAAGCAAATTGCGCCAGTAACCGAACTGATATTTGGATGCCAAATTTTAGTGACAAATCTCACCTATAAACATCACATTGTTTAATTTAGAATTCCATTTCCTGAAATTCAAATATTAATACCTTTGGAGGATTAAATGGGTACGTTTCGGGAACTTTGATTTCCAAAACAAACACTCCTCCTTCGTAAGGCGTATCCGGAGGACCAGCAATTTCTCCTCTCAATTCTGTATAGTTATCGTTAACGAGTTCCACTTTAATCATGCATTTGGCTACCTAAATTTAAAATAAAGAAATAGAGAGAAAATGGAATGTAGTAACGAGCGCGAGTTTCTTTAATATTCTTTAAACTGTAGAAATTAATTCGATTAAATTATGATCGCATTCGGATGACGAAATGTCAATATCGATGAACTAAATAGTCCTAGTTTAAATGCTCTTTACCTCTTCACTTTTGACAACTTCTTTGAATTCTCTTTTGATCCTCTGCACCGCTATAGTTGCCATCATACAAAGAACCATTGGCTAGTTTAGCTTATCGCCATACTACAGTGAAAAGTTGCGGAAAACACGATCTATCGATTGTAAGAAGAAATTTTTAACTTCACCTCCACTGCAAACAAATCACAAAATGCTGTTCATTGCCCATTTGTACTCGATTTTATTTTTATCAATTTAATATCGAAATTGGATCGTTATATGATATTTAGATAATTTAGTAAAGATTTTTTTACTTTTTAAAGTTTTATATCAAATAAATTTTTGAATTTATTTTTTTAAATTCTTTTTGTGAATTGTATGCGGTATTTTAACGGATGTGACGTAGCCTAATACGACTTAGAAAACGTTTACAGATCAATCACAAGATGGCAATGCAAACCAAAACTAACGTCCGAGTGACTTATCAACGCTTTTAAGTAATCAATTGTATTATGATTTATGATATTATTATTATTATTATTATTATTATTATTTTGAGATTTTAGAAGAAAAAAGAGTTAAAATATTAAATTCTATCAAATTTCTTAAAATTTAACGAAAAACAAATCACATGCGATTCCACTAGAAGTCACACTTTCTCTAGATACATCTGAGCATCTCAACTTATTCGAGGCAGAGAACACAACACAAAACGAGTATGTTTTGGTATCTCGCAGAAGGATTTTCAGTTAAAATGACCCATTGTTTGCTATAAAAACTAACCATTAGGTGACATGACTACAATAATTCTTAAAGGTTGGCGTTATGGAGTATTTATCGGGACAGTTGTTGGTGCCATTGGACTTACCATGTATCCTATTTTCGTTCACCCCTTATTGCACATAGATGACTACAGTAAGTATTATTATAAATAATAAAGTAGTAATCTACAGGTTTTTGTCTATTTCAGAGAAACATCAAGCCTATACGCGAGAAGGAGTGAATCAAGAAGCTATTCAGCCAGGAGGTAACGTAGCAACAGAATCGTGTTTTATAATGTATCACGTAATAACAATAATTTGTTTCTCTCTTATTCATTTTAGGAATGAAAGTTTGGTCCGATCCATTTAACAGAGAGAAGAAACAAAACTAAACGTTTACATGTTTGGAATGCTTTTGTAAATAAGTTACTTTGGTTTAGAAGATTTAAAGTGTTAGAAAGTTACAAAACTATTAAAACTTCTATTTTTATTTTATTACATGTAAATCATATGTAAATGTTTGTACTATAATTGGTTACGAGTGTGAACATGAATAATAGTTTGACATACGATGGAAACAAATGAGTAAATAAAGTTGAAAAACTTAGGTGTGGTAGTTTAACTCAAAAATTTCCATTCTTTGTGCGAACTGTCACCGCCTGTATCTCTGTATACATGTTTTTTATAGGTAATTATTTTAAAGACACTAAAAATGTGCTCACATACGTTTTTTAGAGCCAATTTTAGAGCCATAAATCATTAAAAATAGGTATGTCTATACTCCACTGGTTAACTTTGTTAACCTGCAGTTTGAAAAAAGACCTTACGATGGCCTAATAATTTTTTTTCAGAGCAAATCAAGGGCAAATCAGCAATAACGAATATCAAGGAAAATCCAGGAAGACTGATTTGAACTCTTAAAATTTTTGGATTTTTTAGCTTTATTAACATCATTTCATATGTAACACAAATTGATGTTTAAACGTGTTGCAACTTTTCAATTAATTTAAAATAATGAATTTTCGTGCAAAAAAATATGTTTTTGGAATCCATTACAGCGCCCAGTGGCGCCATCTAAAGAGAGCTAATTTAGCAAGAAAATTAACAAGGAGTTTGGAAATTACGTGTTTTAGGACAAAATACTACAATATTATAACAAAAATAGTTGTATATATATTTTTTTAATGGATTTACTTTTATTATAAAATATTCTAATTATTGTATGAAATAATTTCATAAAATTTTATTATTCTCAGTCCAGCAATCAAAATATGGAATAAATAAGAAAAAATATTGTCAAACAGTACTAAATAAGAATTGGAATAATATAACAAAATAATTGCAAATAGTAAACAAAAAATCATCCAGCGATAGTAGCAGTGAAATCATCATTTAACAACGCACCAACATTCTTTGCGCGTGACGTCACATGTAATTGGTCCCAGTATTCTAATAAGCTATTCAACATGGAGGACAGGGAAGCCAGCTAGCGAGCTCAAGGCTGTGGAATTTATGCTTTTAAGAAGAAACTATGCCAAGAAAGAGAAACGGCGAGATACCACTGCCTGCCGGATGGGATATGGGACGGGATTACGATGGAAAAGTGTATTACATCGACCATAATAGCAAAAAAACAACTTGGATTGACCCCCGAGACAGGTAAGGAAAAAATTAGTAGTGGCCAGCAATCGATTCTCGCCTATCCGCAAGCGATACGCGAGAATCGATTCGCGGCTTCGCGTCGAGAAGCATTGCAATTGCGGATCGACCGAGAAAATCGACTAGCGCGAATTCATTTTTGTACAAAAGCGATACTTGCCCACTATAGTAGGACAAATTAGGGTTAGGCGTAGGAATGCGATCCCCGAGTGGAGCCTCTTGTGCTTCAAATCGTACGGTTTCTAGTCTTTAATTAAAATTTACGCTCATCGTACGATCGGACGTTGGTTGTGCGTGATTTTCAATCGAGTTGATGCCTTTAATTGAGTTTTAAAATTTTTCACGGGCTTTTTATTTTTTTTATGTTTGTGTTGTGTCGTGCCATCTACACGAAAAAATCTTCAACTTTTCTCGTTTTTTTTAGGCCTATTAACCTTCCGAGGTGGGTGTAGTGACCCCTAATTTACTCTTTTTGCATATTAATTGGGTTAAGAGGAGTTAGAAGCGAGTTTACGTCGTTTATTTACTACGGGGAAATCCTAGGCCCAATTTAATGTTATTAAACATTATGTTTTTGTTTACATTCAAAACAATACATTATTATTATAATTTTTTTTTATATTTTTAACGTAGGCTAAATTTTAAATTTCAAATAAAACTCGTATTTATTTAGTGTGAAATTCTTATTGAATTTTCTAAATTTCTAAATTTCTAAATTCCTAAAACGGCCAGGTCATGAAATGATAAAAGTTGAGCTGAAATTTTTATTGAATTTGATATTTATCAGGCATTTGGCAAGAGTCTACAGCCAGATAAAGGAGGCATTACTCAAACTTTGGAATGTTTGGGATCTCCAGTTCACCTCCTGCTTTAGTTTTATGCAGGATCCCCCAACACATTTTTATATTTTATCTGATGAAAAATTCTTTTGCGAGATAAAATGGCTGAAAAAAAATATCTATTGTGACTGAGATATTTTAAGAATTTATTTTTTTTATATCTCAATATCCAATATTGACAAATAATGACAAATAAAGAAAAATATAAAAATTCGAAATAGCTGCTTTTAAACTAGTTGTGAAAAAGTGTGTTTGTAGTGAGTCAAAAGAACAAGGTTATGAATCTTTGAAATATTTGCGTTGCATAAGCAGAACATACTAGATTTACGAACTTGACCAGTTTAAGGTGATGCTTAAAGGTGATATTATTTCTTCTTTTTTTTCGAAAAAGGAATAAATTGAAATGTTTTTATTGATGCTTTTAATTGAGTTTAGTATGAATGTTGTGATTCATTTAATGGGAATGTGCTTCCTTCCTGTACTTTATACACAAAAATGCAAAACAAGAGAAGCTACAGACCTCAAAGAGTTGAAAGCACTTGCTATGCCGGATACACAAATTTATTTTTAATATTTTCTAGAGTTTAAATTTAGATTTTTTTTTATTTACTTTTATATTTATTATTTTTTATTTATTTATTTTTTTTGTTTTTAATTTTAGGTATACGAAGCCGCAAACATTTGCTGATTGTGTTGGAAATGAATTACCACTTGGATGGGAAGAAGTTTACGACGGTCAAATAGGATTGTATTATATCGATCACATTAATCGTAAGTTTTGTGCGACGATGAAGATTAAAAATTAAAGATTAAAAATGACATTTTGAATGAGAAAACAAGAAATAATCGAGAGATAATTTCCTGTTTTCCCATACGAAATGCTCATATTAAAATGGCAGACTGAAAAATTGGTGTACGATACATTTTTTTTTTTAACGTTTGCCGAGTAATTTTGGATGAGAAAACAGAAATAATCAGTAATAATTTCATGTTTTTTCACACGAAATGCGAAAATTAACATTAAGATTGGCGGCGGGTGTTTTTTTTCTTTTTATATTTATCGAGTTATTTTAGATGAGAAAACAGAAATAATCGAGTGATAATTTTATGTTTTCTTACACGAAATGTGTAAATTGTCATTAAAATTGATGTAAACTTGTGAGGTTTTTATTTTTAGAAATAAATGTGTACGCAGTTGAGTTGTAATTCAATTCTGTTTGTAATTTCTTCAAGAAACCAACCAGATAGAAGACCCACGACAGCAATGGCGTCAAGTTCAAGAAGCCATGTTGAAAGACTATTTGATAACTGCTCAAGAAGACCTGGAAGTATAAATATACAAATAAAATAAATCTTTCTTCGTTTAATTACAAAATGTTTTGTCTCTAATTTAGGCCAAAAAAGAAATTTATGATGTGAAGCAACAACGTCTCACTTTGGCTCAAGATGAATATCAACATTTAAACAATACTTTGGTCAATTTGAATAATTCACACTCGAGTTGTAAGGATTTATTATCAATTTTTGCTTTTTCATTTGAAAGCAATACAGTAACCTTTTCGCAGCCACGTGTAATTACTTTTCAACATATTTTTTGATAGATTTTTTTTTGATAGATTTTTTTTTGTATTTGTTTGTTTTGTTTAAATAAGATTATGAAAGTGCCTCGGGGTTTAAACACTTATTTTCTTCTATGTTTTTTTATTTGGGAAGGGAGATTCGTTTTGTTTTTGATGTTGAAAAATGTCTGGGAAAATGGTTACTAGTTTTGTGTAATTGGGCTTTTTTGTGTTTTGGGTGTCAACAAAAACAATTTTATCCTCAACTTGTCAAGATGAAATCAAAGGATGTAGCAAATTATTTAAAATTTGTAAATAGCATTTTTGTTTGAAAGATAATTATAATTTAGTGATCACGAAATTGAAATGAGAACTTTTCGAGCAAAAAGTGTTTTTTACATGCGCTAAAAATTAAATGGGTTTGAATTACAATGGAATTTTTGATAATTTTTTTTGTGTAATGGATTTTGTACATTTTGTGCTTCTTTTTTTTTTGTGGGATTTTTAGGTTAATGCCCCGAAATGTCTAAAAAAAAAAAAATTGTTTATAATTTTAATTTTTTTTAAACTTGATAATAGTGAGTTCAGCATCGAGTACCACGAGTACAAAGTATGATCCCGATCTCCTTAAAGCGGACGTTGCATTGGCAAAGAATCGAGTAATGCAACTGAAAAGAGAACTTGAACATATACGAACCGAGATGATCTACAAGCAGAGAGGGGTGGATACTTTAGCGCAGTTAGTATTAACCTTTTTGACATTTGAATGACGTTTAAAGGGAAATAGTGAATTAATTTGTAGCAAAATTTCATGTTTTTTTGATGAGAAAATTGTATCATTATGCTGTAGTTTTGTTATTCAATAATTTAGAAATAATTTTTATCATTATGTACTTTAAAGAAGAAAAAAAAATTGACATGAAGTGCACTGACAGGCTTTTAAGGGTTAAAGGTCTCAACCTGGGTTTGATCTCCTATTGGAATTTGACTTGGGTCTGTTGCCCCTTTTATTTCTTCTATTTTTAAAAACTTTGTTTTTTTTTCACTGTTTATGTGATGGGAGGTGGTTGAGGTTATAAAAAATAAAAAATTTATCACAGTGAGAAAGGTGTTTTTAAGTTTTTCTTCTGCTTGTTTTTCTATTTAGATTTTTTTTCTTTTCTCTGGTTTGTCTTTGTTTTTCCTTTTCCCTATTGGTGAAGTGAGTTCGGTCCACTTAAAGCGAGTGGGTTGGGAGGATTCTCATTTGATATTCATGAATTCCGAGTAGCGAGTAGAATCTAAACACCAAAGAGTTAGAATGGTCTAAGACACTTTTTTTTTCTTAATTTTTTTTTATTTTTTAGTGTTGAAGAAAAACTGACCAAACAACATGGAGTTTACAATGTTAGTGAAGCGCAAGCAATTGTCACGGAATTGAAGAATATTCAGAAATCTCTCGTTTCTGGTGAGAAGGAAAAAGTAGAACTGATGCAGGTAAGATTTAAAAAAAAAAATAATTGATTGATTAACTAATTTTGATTTTAATTGAAAATGCAGTCACTAGCACGGCTCAGAGATGATTTGGTTAGCCTTCAACCAAATACAGGGTCACCTGACAGCTCCACTTTGAGCATTCCTCAAGAAAAATTAAGTACTGCGTCGCAGACTGACCTTTCCGGCGAGGTATGTAGTTATTTCATTCATCCATGTTTCAGATTTTGATTTTATTTCATTTTTTTGCTAGTTTGGACCAATTGGGGCTCGCTTGGCTGAAATGGCGCGTATGAGGCTTCAGTATGACGAAGCTCGGAAATTAATGCATGGCATTCAACAACAATTAGCAGATTTAGATGACCGGGTAGCTCCTGGTCAACCTGAATCTGACAAAGACAGGTAAATTTGGGATCTTTTTCTGTCTGCTTTTTTTTCTTTAAAATAATAGTTGCACATGTGTATTTGAGCATGTTTTATTTTGTTATGCTTTGCTTTGAGATGCCAATATGCATGTATTTTTTGTTTATTTTTTTATGTCAGGTTGCTCCTGATACAAGAAAAGGAGCAACTTTTGCGTGAATTGCGAAGCATTAATTGTAAAAATCGTAGCGAGCTAGAAATGGCTGCTGTTCAAAGCGAAATACGTAAACTTGAACAAGATCTGAATACTGCAATGGAGTTGTCTAATAGAGCCATAGCTGATAGGTAAGCATGATGACTGCATGTTATACTTGTATTTGCATGCGTCAGCTGCTATTTTTGTTTTAATATTTGTAATAATACTAAATTATTTAATTTTTCCGTATGAATCAATACATTAATTGATTTTTCTTTGTTTTTCTAGACTAAAAATTCACGAACAGAAGCAAATATTGCTTCAAAAACTGAAAGATGTTATGCGATTAACGACCAATTTAGAGACACAACTGAAAAGTATGTCTACGAGTACGTTGTCATTTTCATCGAGTTCCAGTTTGGGTTCCTTGAGCACAACTAGCAGTAAAGGATCACTCAGTTCTCTCAGCTTCACGGATATCTATGGAATCCCCCAGTGTTCTAGTTCCAGCGAACCGGTCGACCTACAAGACCTGCATCGTCGTGTCGAAAAACTGTACAATCCTGCAGCATCGGCCGCGGGAAGCAACGATGACATGTCTTCGTCGGCGCCTGCCATACAACCGACCACAGCTATCGCAAACGTTCTTTTGCCCTCTCACTCTGCTCCGTCGTTGTCTCCGAGGTCATCTTTGTCTTCCGTTTCGCCACCGGTGTCTCCGAACGATTTCGGGCCGCCTCCGAGTTACGAGCAAGCGTACATGAGCTCGGTGGAACGACAGCGCAGAGTGGCGCTCGGCTTGCAGCATCCGTCGTCCATTCTTCAGACGGCTGCCGTGTTGGACCAAGTGCGGTTGGAAGATCGCTTGGCCGAACTGCAGTTGGCACAGGCTTCGAAGGAGAACGCGGTCTCGTCAGTGGCCAAAGTGGAGGGAACGTTTGGCTTGACTTGTGTGTTGCCAAAAAGCTTGAATTTGGACAGTATGTTGACGTCGCGACAAATGTCTTTGTATGATTCTGGTAGTGATGTCACCAGTAATCCGCCATTATCACCGATAAGCGAAACGGTTCCTGACGAACTCAAGTCGAATTGTTTGTCGGGGTCCAACACGCGAAGTGTTTCGGCCGCTGTCAGCGACGAGTCGGTTGCTGGAGATAGCGGGGTGTTTGAAGCATCGAATAAACGTGAAGCTGTTTCAACCGAGTTTAACGGTGAATCCGCTCAAGTACAAATTAAAATGAGGTAATTTCTTTGAACTCGCTCAGATTTTTTTTGTATATTTATTGATCAAAATTTTTGTTTTGTTTTGTTTTAGGTATGCCAGTGCTGATGAGTTACTTCACATTGACATTGAAAGAGGTCGGAACTTAAAGGCACTTGCTTTTCCTGAAAACTGTAAAGTGTAAGTGTATTTGTTTTTTATAATATTTTTCGTTTGAAATTGAACAGTTGTGTTATTATTTTATAGTTGCATCAAGGCAGCTCTTCTTCCAGCTTCAAATATGTTGATATCGTGCTGCACACATGTTGTCACAGATCTGAACAAACCTACATTTGGTGAAACTTTTCGTTTTCCAGTTACATTAAATAAGTTGTTTACTAAGACATTGCAACTAAATGTGTGGTCGGTAAGCGCGACTGATGAAGATCTCGAATGCCTGGTAAATTGAGTGAAATTACATCTATGCGTCGAGGAGTTTAATGCTTTGAATTCTGTTTTCAGGGTAGTAGTCAAGTGAGTTTGGCTGATTTTAATATCGAAGAGACATCTAGCAAGTGGTATAACGTACTCAGTTTTCAATGTTTCTATTCTGGAAATAAAAAATGTGTACAAGAACGTGAAGTCAAAGTATGAGAGATGAATGATTATAATGAAATATTTATTTATTTATTTATGTTTTGTATTTAAAAAATTAAGACCGAAGTGGATTCTATTCGTTCGTTTTCTGCCAAGAAAGATAATGGTAGTCATTCATTCATTCCCGGAATTAAGGAGGAAAGCAGTGATGAATCAACAATCATATCGTCACAAACATCAACACTCACTCGAAATCAAGGTCCCGAAGCATTCGAAGGTGAATTTATTGAAGAAGACGATGATGAGGATGACGGCGAAGACGATGACGACGATGAGGATTATGAGCAAGACGCGATTGAAGAAGAGAATGATGACGACGATTACGATGAAAACAGTTTGAATTTTGCTCAGCAACTGGTAAAATATTTTTTAGTGTTTGTTTTTATTGTTTTTATTTTAAATTTTATTTTTAATTGAAATAGAATGAGACGGTTATTGCGCAAGAGCCCAGTAACCCTTTAGAAACTTGTGACAAGGAAACGAATACCGAATGCGTTTTCATTCCTGCGAAAGGAGTGAAAAAAGGAAATAACGAGAGTGCACGTGCAGCTGCTGTTATTAAGAGGTCACAGACTTTTTCACCAAGTGCCCCTGTTACCAAAAGTGACTACATTTGCAAGCTTAATCGAAGTGACAGTGATAGTTCAATGCCTTTGTATCGTCGTGGGTCGTTTCAGAGGAATGCGCTTGAAAGACGAAGTTTGCGATGGAAAAAGGTTTGGATTTATTTTAAATTTTAACTTTATTTTTATTTTAATATTGAAATAATTTACAGACACCTGGAAAACACATAATGAGTGGCGGCCTTAACAGAACGTCGATTGATCTCGAATTGGATCTACGAGCGCAACAAACCAAGTTGTTTCAGCTCGAGGACGAGTTAAGTCGGTTGCGGGAACTGAAACGAAGACTGGAAGAAACGAAAGCTAATGGAGATACAGAGTTGCCAACTTGGCTCAGTGACAACGAACCTTTACAAAGGCTGTTGGCAAGCGTCAATAAAGAAGTAATAAATATCTGACACTTTTTTATTTTTCTTATTTTAATGTTGTATAATTTATTTAAGGTGATAAAACAAACTTCCGAGGATAAAAAATTGAAAAACTTTTGAAGAAGACATCGAGAGAAATCTACAAATTGAGAAAAAGTCGTAAACAACAACCGAATGTGACATCATTTCGGTAAAATATATTTTAAAGTTGAGATGGGAAAAGATATTAATTGATTTTATTTGATTTTTAGTGAGAAAATGGCATTTTTTACACGTGTCAATTTCCAAGTGCCTCCTTTACCACCGGAAACTGAACTTGATAATTCAAAAGATCAGAAGAATAAAGAATCAAAAGACGAAACAAAACTGACTTACACTGTCGATCCAGAATTAGGTGTCCATGTTTGAATTGGTGCTTAATGCGCTACAATTTTTTTTCTATTCGAATCCTGACCACGTGTCTTCAAGTTGAATGGTTTACCGTTCTGTGCCGTGGTTGATGTAACAAGAAGTTAGGAGTTGGTGCATTTCTTTTCGTTACCGCCATCAATTTATGCGATTTTGTTTTTCAAGTGAATATTAATTACAGGGTCTGAATGCCAATTTTTTTGTGCCTAATTTAATTTTTTTTTAAATAATAAGATAAAAAAAACATCGAGATTATCAAAATAATTTTTTGTGATTTAATTTGCTTTTTTTTGGGTAAGAATATTTTTTTAATGCTTTTATTATTGCTACCTTTTTTTTTTTGTAAAGAGAATCTTAATTTGATTGTCATCATTAATTAATTTAGAGAATATTTTGAAATGTTAGCTTTGATGTCAGTCAATCAGAATGAAGGGCTTCCAAACTGTCCCACGTTAAATGATCAAAACTTACAACTTAAATTATTGTTTTTTTGTTATATTAGAAACGTTTTGCGGTACTTAAATTTGCAGTTTCAAATAATTTTGTAAATTAATTTTGATTTGATTTTTTTTTTCTTATTTTTTTTTGTTCTTAACATTTAGTTCCATTTTTCATTCATTTAAGGAAAAAAAAAGAACCATCATTGCTTTCCAATTTTTCTTCCGAACTACTATTTTTAGATGAAATAATGTATTCAGATATTTTGTATAATGCTCTTAATTCATGTTTAGTAAAAAAGATGAAATTAAAGGTTGTTTTCAACTTTAATAATTTTTTTTAATACGAATATGAGAAACCGATGATGCAGTATCTTGTTAATCCCATAGATTGAAACTAACCATACACACATCTCGCCAGATAAGATAAATATCACATTATGTGAAGTTCTTTTACATTTTTCTTCAGTGTCTGGATAAAAGCTTAAAAGGAGATAGAGAACGGGAACTGATACATATAAACAAAAAATTTTACTTATGAAATTGGTTTGTAGGTGAATAATAACAGAATACAAGTATTGCTATACAAATAATGTACCCTTTTTCCGCATCGCAAGAGAAGCAAGCAATTACAGGTTAACCAACAGATAGATTATAGGGATTATATAGGGCATCCAATCAATTTATCAAGTCCATCCAAGTAACTTCTACATCCAATACCCACAGTCAAATATTCTATTTTACGAACCAAACATCCAAACAAGACGAATAAAAAGAAAATTTTTTAAATTTCGAAATCGAAACTCATAATAAAACCAATCATACTTAGTAAAAAAAAATGGCAAGTAAAGAATTTAAATTTTGTTTATTCTACTTTAAACAAGTTTTTATTCGTAAATATTTGCATAAGTATGTTTTTACTTTTAATTAATGATGTTTTAAAAAGAGCGCCTTCATTTTAATTAACACGACATATATTTGCGACAAATCGTTATACTTTCGTCGATATCGATTTCCCTTTTGTACACTCATGTAGGCGGAGTTCAGGTGAATCAGGAACCATAAACAAAATTCCAAAAAAAAAACTCGATACACCACGTTAGTATAATGAATACAACCGATCGCGCACTGATTATCTATGTGACGTCATAAAATATCCCGAAACCTATGTATGTCATCACACAGACTCGCATCAGACACTCGAATCGGTTGGAACAATAAATATTGTCTAGTTTCTGATTGGCTGCAGCTCCACTACTGTGATTGGCTAAAGATCAGTATGTGTAAGTCACCATGGCAACGAGTTTCAGGTGTACAAGTTAGGGTTTGAAGAGGCCCGGGTCGCTCTTTTCCCTCTCATCTATCGTCGGCACAGTGGATTCTTACACACGACGACATCATGTGTAAATGTGTTAACTGGCACGAGGCGTACCCTAAATAAAGGGCTTTTAACTTTGTGAAGGTGAGTTTATAATGACAGGTTATAATCTAATCCATAATATATTTGTTGTCAAACATTGTTGCAAATTTATTAAAACTTAATTATTGTGAGAGATAAAAAAGATAAATTTCTTTTCAATCCTAGTCATAATTAACAAGAGATTTTCTTTTCTTCTTATCCTAATGAGAATGATATTTATGGCTCTCTGGAGATTGCCCCAACCCTTAATTATCTTGCATTTCAAAATGGACTTGTTTACAATCAGGAGAAGCTAATTACAAGTGCAACACACTCCTAACATTACTGGGAATTATGGGATCAATAGACCAAAAAAAAAGAAAAAAAGTTATTATTAATGATATGACATAATTCATAATAAAAGTTCTTCAAAATTAGACGCAAATCTTAAAATTTTTTATTTTTTATTATTAGATGTCACAAAATCATTATTTGTAACAAATGTTCTGCTATTTTGGTCTAATTACCACAAGAAATTATTCTATAAGAATTTTTTTTCTTGTCTTTATTACCATCTGCCAATTTCTCCAGTTCCACTATTTTTCTTTTTTGACTTCCCTCTTTCGTTTCCCCCTCCCATTTACTTCCACCTGAAGCACTCAACAATGTGTTGCTGAGGGTTGTCAAAAGTTGATCGATAATTAATCAATATTTAATGAGGGGGACTTAAATTCTCTAAAAAAAAAACTCCCATTGACACCTGATGACATCATCTAAGCGTTATTATTACTATTATTATTAATTTTTAACAAAAAAAAAAACTTAGTGAGAAATTATAAAAAATTGAAAAATATATCTTTTCATTTTTACCACCAGATGACACGTGATTGAACCTCAAATGAGCGAAAACCTTGTGTAAAAATCCACACTTATAAGTGGCCTTGAGCCCAGGAAGTTATTAGAGGAGTTCTAAGGTGAGTAATCGAAACTCTATTTACCAATCTGTCAGTAGGGGACTACTCATCGTATTCTATTTACCATTTTTTGAAGTATACAATGCTAAAACTAAAAACCGTTTAAATCAGGCCTAAATTTAAAACGTAAACAGGCTTGAGTTTACCTCATGACCTTGCAGTGAAGAAAAGATATCATGCTGAGAATGAAATACAGAATAGAAGGCCGTCTACTTGCGACATCCCTTTCGTTTTCAACTTATCAAATTAATTAATACCTTATATGTGGTTTTTTTTTCATACATAAAAATGTAAGACAAATTGCAGATCGCCACATTTAGATTCGTTTGAATTTTGTCTATGGGTCAAAGGTTGAGGGCTAGGTGGGTAGTAAGTGACGCCAGCGAGACTGTGTTGGTGCCCTAAAGGTCTCGTGGACGACATTTCATCGTGCCCCACCCCCACAGGTGAAAAACACCCTCAACGTCCCTTCCACCTCCTCATTCCACAGGGAGACGTGAGTGGGTTTTGAGATCAGATCGGACCCACTCAAAACATAAAAATAAATCGAAAAACAACAAGTTGGTTTTAATGTTTTTTAATCACTTCAAACCATTAAAAAAGAACATTCCTTTCGACTCGACTCGTTTCATTTATTATATTCATTGACATGATAAAGTGCATTCTGACACAACAATGGTTGATGAAAATTAATTATCTCTTTGTTTCAGCTGTTTTCAGAATCGGAGCAACGCAAAACACATTCATGAGCTAACATAACAACCGATCAACATGTGGCTGCTGATCTTGATGATCACGCATCTCAGCACAGGTAAGACTCATCAACATTTTCTTCTCTCCAGAATTCCAAATTTCCCCTCCCCCCCCACCCCCCAAAACAAAAAAATTACAAAAATATCAATAACCACTAACCAGACATTAGAAAACTGTTCATTACGCTGTAAAGCTGGGTTCTCACTTGCGATTTTTCCGCATTATCGCGCGAATTCCGCTCAGAATACAAACGTCAAAATTGCGCTATTTTTAAAATTGAAAACTTTTCTAGGTTTTTCTGTGTTTTTGTTGCATGTGAGAACCTAGAAAAATTTTCAATTTTAAAAATAGCGCAATTTTGAGGCAAAATAAGTTTTAAAAAACCGCAAAACGCAATAAAATCGCACGATTTTACCGCAAGTGAGAATCAAGCAAAACGAGCATTCTGGCAAAAGCAAGATCATTTGAAAATGTAGCGACATCTATAAATGTATAGATGAAATGAACGATAATGTTACAATATGATTATTATGAAAAACTGTTCCCAGATTCATTTTATACCTCTGCAGAAAGTATAACGGCCTATTACCGGTATACCTGAAGTAAAACCGAAAACAAGCGAGGGATTAAGATCGCTCGTAAGATATTGACGATAAAGAGAGTTTAGTGAATGTGGTGTTTTGATTTATTGGATCTGTTTTCGTGATCTCTCGACTAATTGTTTGCTACTTTTTTATCCTTCTTTTTTTGCTCCCCCAACTCCCCGATTGTGTCTTGTTGTGCAGCTGCTTTTGACATGAGTGGTTGTTTACCTATAGCACTATGCCCACTATATAGAATGGTTGTGGGCTATAGAAACAGCAGTTAACCCCGTGGTCTTATAGCTAGAGCCCTAAATTTCTATACCGACGTCCCACTCCCCTTGTTTCCATTGATTGGTGAATCATTGGTTGTTTCTCCTTTGCTTTCGTTTTCATCCTCACTTTTGCTTTGGCTAAAGGTGACTTTTAAACATGGATTTGCACTAACGTGTAACAGGATTTCTATTTTCTGTTTTTCAATAGTAGATGTTATTGGCTGTCAAATGCAGTGCTAAGCGTGTTGTGGCGCGGTTTGACACGTTGATGTGTTTGCTTTGAGGGTTTTCCGGAAAAGTTGATGTGTAAGAAAGGAATTTATGTGATGCTTCATGTTATGAAATGGTATTTTTTTTTTAAAATGGTTTTGAGAGTGAAGTGAAATAAAATAATATACTATCAAAAATTGATCGATTGATCGCATTGAATTGAAAATTGATGGAAATTAAACGATGAGCGGGTTTTATTTGTGAAAAATTAAAGTCTAAAATAAAAATTGTCTTAAATAAAAGGTCGAGGATATTATTTCCCTCATAAATGAAATGCCGTACGTACATGTATAACCGTAATTTACGGTTATACATGTATTTGAAACATGCATTTACGGTCCGTAAATGCATGTTTTATCAGAATTGCGCATTTTAGACGAGCGAAAAGCGAGTGCTTACTACTGACAGTGTTTTTCCACTGTTATTATACGATATTGCTTACATACCGTTTGTATTCAGTACAGCTTGGTTCGAAAAGTGAGTAAATACGTTTACACATTAAAAATTTTAAATTTTAAATATGTCTAAACATAGTTACCACGATATTTTCGAACCTAGGTACTGTGTATAACTAAATTCCATAATTACTGCAATGGGTTTCATCTTCATCGCAGTACCTACATATTAACAAAGCAATTTACACAGATTGTATGTTCAAATGTTTTTCCAAACCCGTTTAGTTAAAAAAAATGATGTACAGCGGCCAGCAGAGCTCATTATATTGAATGAAAGTTATTTTATGTTGGGTTTTATGTTGTTATTCGACCCGTAGTCTTCAGGATGAGAAACAACCGCTCACTGATACTCTGATGATTTGTTGTGTACTTTAACTCATTCGCTTATTGGCAACGATATTGCAATGGGAGAAAAAAAACTTTTTTTGTAGCTCTTTGGACTAGGGTACTAAATCTCTTTGAAATTTTCTGTTTCGAATTGAAAATAAACCGAGATAAACTCGTCTTTAATAAATTGAATGCAATTGTTTGCATTTTTCTTGTACTGTATAACGTAGTTAAAATTTTGTTTTATAATTTCTGTCAGTTTATAGTTGACTTTTAGTAATAATACCCAGTGAAATTAGTTAAGAATTTAATATTTTATTTATGTTCTTTTTTCTATGCCGTGTCCTCCAATTTCATGCTTTACTTGATTTTGTGGGATAATATTGCAGACGGGAGGTGAAAAATGAAAGCGATGGTCGGGTATGTGGATCCACGCTGCTATCTTCATCCCACACGCGTGTCTCTCTTTTTTATGAGTGTGTCAACATAATGGTTTGTCTCTGATTTTTCCATTACTATGTGTAATTGCGTCTCTTGAGTGCGTTGTTGAATATGCGTGTTTCGGTTTCAATTTTGGGGTATAATTAACTGGAGGGAGGGGAAATTGAGAGTGGAAATAGGGAAATAAGTGGGGGAAGATCTTTCAAAGGAAAGAATAAAAAAAGACTTTTTTTTTATTCTAAAAAAAAATTTATGAATGATAATTTTCTAAAAATAAAAAAAAAAAAAAAAAAAAAATAAATATATATATAGGTATCTACTAAAAAAAGAATTTATTTACTATTTCTTTGATAATTCCATCATTAAATCACCCCACCTCATCCATTTCCAACGATTTCGGATGAAAAGCACCCCCTTGACACTTCACTGCAGAGCCGCAGCATCGAAAAGAGTGGGAATTAGAAGCAAAAAGGAAAAGCATAAAAAAAAATCAATGATAAGCAAAAAGAATTGTACAATCCCCTCCCACATTTCCCATTCACCCTTTTCTGTAAAACCTACTTATAAAATTGTAAAATAAGCCTATTCCTGTTTAGAGGCTAATTTTGGGATAAAAATTTAATGGAGCACACTTAAGAGAGAGCGATTTGTCCAGGCGGAAAATGAATTCTATGCACCCAGTTTCCTTCGACCAACCGTAAAAAAGGAAGTGGAACCAGATGCGGTGGTGTAAATGTGCGTCGAGGACAGAAATGGTCCCTGGTTGGTCATTCTCACCTTCGTGGGGGGAAGAAAGATATTGGCTGAGTTGACCAACTGGATAAAGTCATCAAAAATAAATTTTTTTATGATTTGTTCCTAAAATTGGAAAATGGAAAAAAATAAAATAAAATTTATAATATAATACGGTAATAATTTTTTTTTTAAATTAAATTTGAATTAAATTTTTTTTTTTAGCTTTAGAAGATGTTTATTTGGTTCCACCATCAACGCACACAGCTTTAAGTAGTGATTTGGAAGTGAAAATCATATCGGGTCCAATTTCCCCACTTCATCAGTACCCAGCATCGTCTTTGATGGTTGACGCAGTCGCTGCTGATGGCGATCCTATCGTCATGGCGTCGGTTCAACCTCATGGAAATCCCATCCCATCAAAAGCCGTTTTCAAATGTGGCGTATTAGATATTGCAGGACGGTTTTGTTTTCAACTAACAATAAAAGTACC
>JH431832.1:413449-429967 GCA_000239455.1 Strigamia maritima
TTTGATGTAGAAAGCAGCAGTGTTTATAAATTGCCTTCCTTAGCTGGCATCCATTTTTAAATTCTACTTTTCTACAATTTTTTGCCCACTTTTCAGTCCACATACTTTTCTGCACTCAAAATTTTCTGCAGCAGAAAATTTTCTGCCGGAATTTCTGCCAAGTGGGAACTAAGCATTAGAGTAATTTACTTGTTTGTTTGATGAAATGAAATGAGCAGCAAACTCAAAGCGAGGGCAGGCAACACAACATCCATTTTGAATGAGGCTTTAAAATTAGTTTTAATCTCACCATTTGCACACATTGTAGCATTAAGCTTGTTAACTCGGAATTGCCGAGTAAATTATAGACTAAGTTGCAATTACCAACGACTAAATGACTATATGAAAAGATATGAAAAGCCTAGTAAACCCGATAATTGATTAGACTTTTGTAATATTTTGAATTTTTAAAGCGTAGATGTGGAACTTTGAACAATTTCGCCCTCTTTAGTCAAGTGAATTAAACATTGATGAAGAGAAAGCCAAATGCTCCTGTAGTTTAGTTTGCTCATAATTTGTAGGGTCCATTAACAAGCGTTTAAGTAGGGGTGGGATTCGTGCTCGACTTTAATGAGACCATTTGCAGGGATGAGAAGCAAATCAACTGAATGACGTCAACCACAAGAAGCCCAAGTATCCCGAGGCTCTGGCATAATGATGCAATTGTGAATAGTCCCTTTGGAGTGGTTTTGGGTCACTTAAAACTGTTGTAATTAACGCTGGAACGAGGAATTTGCTGCAAGTTGTATGCAAATCAGATAAACTCCAGTATACAAGTTAAATCCTCGCTTTCCACTGACTTATTATTATTTTCATAGAAAATACATAGCAGGACGTGGTCGTTTGAACGTCTGCTGTTTCTCTTAAAAAGATGATGTCGTCGTCTTCGATGTTGATGAAACGGTTTCTTTTATGTGCCATTGAGAAAGCAATCTTCTCACAATATGGAGACAGAGGCATCCGAGGCATCCATCCCCAATACCTCGCTTACCCTTGCGCACTGGAGCTCGTGCTTTATCGTTTACATCGGTGCTAAAGATGGCCCTCAAGTCACTTTTCCTGTAATGTCTTAGTTTCAGTGTGCACGAGTGTCTCCAGAGGGAAATGATAAAGACAGGTTATTTTTATCCTTAAAGTGAAATGGTGATACTTGTTGGGCAATTTTTCTGCTTATGCGTATTAATGACATTTCTTATCGCGTCTTAAGGTGAGACATAATGGGTTTAGGTGAGCACGAGCGTGCAATACACAAAAGGGTAATTCACAATATTTTAAAATATTTAAAATATTTTATTTTTTTTATTTTACGGAGGAAGAAAATGTTTATTTGGGTGTTAAATTGCAAAATTAGACGTGAATTTAATTGTGCGCATGTGTAATTCCCTTTTGGTGCGCTTAAGATGTGTATTAGAATAATGGCGTCGTCTAAGTGCACGTGGAAATGAGAAATCAATCGAAAACAATGGCGCTCTTAGAGCAGGGAATAATAAAAATAAATTTGCCAGTCTGTCTTCTTCGTTCACTCTGAATGGGCAACTGAGGGAAGGGAACGTGGAACTTTTCCCAGGTGTGGCATCCACCAAAAAACATAAAAACCAACTTGGCGAAAAGGAAGGGAAAGGCGCCATTCTACCGAAAAGCAATCCTCGTGACAAATTTCAGAAACCCCCTAAAACCGTATACGGTGTAGTGTGATAGTATGATGCACAGATGAAAGTGGCTAATGAGAACAAATGCGTAAGTGAAAATAGTTGTAAGGCGAAACAATAAAAGAAAAGTGAGTCGAAAATCCCAGGATGTGTAGCCATAGGATCTCTAGTCTCTACCTTAATGCACCCTCGGCCATTGTGATGGTAGTAAATATTTATCAGGAGGTGATAAATCACACTTACTTCCCCTCCTGGTTTTCCTTTCTCGCTTGATTACATTCGATCGTTTGCAGGATTCTACATCGTTGTCCTATAACGATTTTTCTTGAGCGTCGCTTGCCGATTTCGAGATAACATTTTATTTATTTTTATTTATTTTTCTTTTTTTAAATTTTTTTATTATGCAATTTTAATTAATTCAAGATTAGATTGTTTGACTAATAAATACTAGTGCTGGCGATAAGCTCCGGGTCGTATTGTTTGTTTTTTTTCCGGGTTCTGGCCCGGTTCCGGCCCGGTTCAAAAGAAGAAAATAGGAAAAGTTTTATTGGAATTTAAAGTAAATAGCAAAAAGTTTGTGCCACATCAACTAACCCTCGCTTAGTGGCTGTTTCTTGTTTCTTGTAAAAATTTAATATCGTCTGCGCTACGGGCGCCACTGAAGGCATTGTGGGATCAAGTAATCTAGCAATAAAGGAGGCTCACGCGAGTTTTCTACACTAAATTCTTGTTTGAGAGAGAGCAAAGTGTAACGCGCGAGTAGTTTCTCCTAATTAGCCGTCAGAAACGACCAAATAAACAACATAATATACTGTTTTTTTTTATTTATTCATTTAAACATGTCACTGTAATTAATTGTCACAAATAATGTTGTAAAAGAATATTTATATTTTTTTTCATTTTTTTTTTTTTTTAATGCAGAAACATCGCACAATGGTGAATGGGGTAGTTGGAGTGAATGGTCTTTGTGCATCGCCTCGTGCGGAATCAATGTAACGCGAACACGGCATAGATTTTGTGATTCTCCGCCCACGTCGCACGGAGGTGTTTTCTGCCATGGTTCAGCCATCCAATTAGATCATTGCCAATTACCACCTTGTCCAGGTACTTTTATTATGCTAAGGTGAGTAATAAATGCGGCTAAACAAATGTTTGTGTGTAAACTCAGTTCCTCCAACAACGCAGTCTCCAATTGAGTTGTCGCCCGTGAGTGAAAGATGCAGATGCGGATGTAAGATGAACATTTCCGGCGGTGCGTTTGTAGCCGCTTCCAGCCATCATTGCCATGTAAACAGTGTGTGGTTACTGCAGGTGAGTTGAAGAGTTGTTTGTTAGATTTTAATTGCGGTAATAATAGTATTGATTTTGTTATTTTTAGGTGCAAACCAGTCATAGACTTCGGTTGACATTTGATTATCTGCATCTAGAATCGGAGGAACAGTTTGTTTCGGCTCGCGATGGCGAATTTCTCAGTTCTCAAATGATGTTGTCGATATCCGGCCCTCGCAATTCATCGTCACCAGTTATATCTACGTCAAATTCCATTCTCCTTGAATTTTTTCCATCCAATAGAAGCAATGTGACAACTGGATTTGTCCTTCACATACAGGAAATACTTGGTTAATATATTTAGCGCGTGCGTGCGCGATGGCGACTCTATCGGATTGGGTTCGGTTAGGTTAGATGACCGGAAAAGCATCTGATGATTTATTTTGTGGATGAGATTGGACTTTCATCCACTGAGGCACTAAAAACAAAAGATTTTTATGATAACTGATTGTTTAAATTTATAATGTGCTCTGTGAAGCTCATAATAAATTATATTGCGGTTTATTTCACTTTTTTAAAAAATTGGTAAAACAGTCACGTGTAGACTATGTGTGAATACAAATGTCTAATTAGCACAGCTGTTTTAATCTTAACGTTTAGGATAATTAATTTTAAGCCGAGAATATTATTCACCGTAAATATACTGTCGGGAAATAGACTATAGGCTATTTACTGGTACTTTACGGGTAAATAGCAGAGGCGTTAATTTTAAGCATATTTTCCATGCGATTCGAGACCCAATCCGAAATCTGCAATCGGAACAAGTGGCATGGCCAAATTTTTGTTAATGTTGCCCATCCACGGATTCTTGAGCTAAATTTTTTTACTTCTAAATAGAATAATTAATGTTTAATAATTAATTAATAGTATCCCTCTTCCTCTGTCGTGTAAATAATGTGACTTTGTTTCCATAACAACTAAGTGCGTGATACTGATCATTTAGCAGAAATTATCCAATGCAGAAGTAAAAAAATTTTAGCTCAAGATTCTGACTTCGAAAGGTTAGGCGCCTCGCAGTGGTAACATTTTCAACTAGGAACTCGCATAGATGTGACGTGCCGTCACTAGAGTAAAGCAGTGCGCGGCTCGCTAATAGCAATCGAGGCGCATCCTTATTATTAATAATTGAAATTTTACCAAATTTCTACAATTCAAATTATTAACAATATATTAACAGACTTCATTTTTTGATTATCTCAGATCCAGTCGGAGTACTTTCACCAAACCTCCTCTTCTCGACATCACCAGGATTATTTCGCACATCCGTTCACTGGGTATCAATTTCCTTCTGCTTTTTAGCCGTCGCTGCTGGAGTCCTAATGGCTGTAATCTACGGAATACGACACGGGCAATGGTTTCCCAGACATCGTTATACGTCAGCTGAAAGCGTCGGCAGTCAGAACGGCTACCAACCGTTTCCAGCTTTGACGTCCACCACGTCAATATCCGAATTGTCGTTAGTCGTAAAGCGTCGCCAGAAGAAGAAACGCGGGAAAAGATCAGGACGATTGACTCGACTATCCCCAGTTTCCAGTGATGGGGAAACGTATTACGTCACCGTGGAAAGTCCCGGAAGTCCTGAAGACTTCATGAGAGATGCGGGATCCATGTTCTTGGGGTCGCAGGAAGACGTGGCATGCCTCGCCTTCAAAAGTCCTCCGCTTGCACGGCGTGCCAAGAGACAGGTGGAACTCACCGTGCAAATGCCCAATCAACTGCCCGTTGCAACTGTCTCTCCTCAGCCGCAGTTGAAAAAATCGGATTCGCGAGAACAACGTCGAAGATCGCGTCTTTTGAAAGAAGAGAAGAAAAGGGAGAGTGCGCGAAATATAAAATCGCCCAGCGCCTCGTCTTTGGCGCCCACGGAACCGGAAATGGAGCTAGAATACGACTATTACGATTACGATGTGCATGATGATCCTGGATCCTATTTTTCGATAGATCCGGGAATGTTGTCATGGTTACCACCATTTATACCACAGTTGTGGTCCGATGAGATTGTAATGAATGATTTGAATAACTTGCCAACGGTAAGGAATAAGAATGATGGGGATAGTGAGAGTAGGGAAATGACGACGGAATTGAATGCTAGGTCGGTGAGGGATGAGACGAGTTCTCCGTCGGAAACGGGAAGAAATAATGGCGAGATGGAGGTTTATGCCAATGGCTTGGACTTGAATGAAATTGAGTTTGCAGATGCGGATGATAGTGAATCGGAGTCGCCAAAAAGACAAGTGAGAAGATAATTTTTTTGAAACCACCACAATTTATTTATATCATGAATTGATTTGTATATTTTTTACATTTGTTTTATTACTTTTTATTGTATTTTCGTGTCGATCTTATTGTTGATTTTTTTTTGTTTAATAAAGTTTTTTTACAAATGTTTTCTACTTCAGTTGCAAATCAATTCTTTTAACGAGGTTAATAAAAATCAGTACATTTCCTTCGCGTTTCTATTAGGGTGGTTATTGCGCTGGGTCTAGGTGAGAGCAGCACGATTCAGTGCTTTAAAGAAAGTACAATGTAATAAAGGATGCGAAATTGATGCGCAATCTTGTTAATAAGCTTGTTCTAATAACCATCATCTAGAATGTGTATTTTGCGTGTATCTGTTTTGGAATGAAAGAATCCCTCCAAGAGTAATGAGGTTAGGTTAGGTTAAAGAAATGTATAATATAATTACACGTTAAAAGTAAAACTCTTCAAACAAACTCCCCACCGTAGCTACTCACAGTGGGTTGCGAGCAGATTTTATCATTACCGCCAAATACTAGATCACGTGATATATTGTAAAAATAGTAAACTAATAAACAATAATGCTTTTATTGCAAGATTGCAAGGAAATGATATTTAATGACGTATTTACTCTTCCCAAGTGCAATGGCGGAATACCAGGAGAGAAAACTCGATGATCTAATCTACTCATATAATGAAAGTTTGCAAATATTCTCATCGTAATGGATTTTCTAGGCGATTGTGTTATAATGTTTGTATCTCATTAGGTATTGTTTTTTATTGGCGAAAAAATTGTAGGTACTATGAGGTAAGTAAATCAAAAAGAAATTATTATTTTTATTATAATTTTTTATTATTATTATTATTTATTACTTTCAAGTTTCAACTATTGAGTAAAAGCAAAACAGGATAACTTGATTTTCGGGAAAGTAGGTCTCTTTATGGTGAGTATTATTCAATTAAAAATAGAATCATTTTTTAAATTTAGTTTTTCAAATTTAGACATAGGCCTAAATAACATGCTTGATAACGTCACTTTTAACGACGTGCGATTTTGGCAACAGATGGAGCTAAGGTACATTGAGTTTAAACATTTCCTGATTTATTAATGATGCAAATTAATCGTTTTTAGGCGGCGATAGCGTTCTTATTGTTTTTTATTGGCGAAAAAATTATTTAGGGATTATGAGGTAATTAAATCAAAAAGCAATCATTATTATTATTTTTATTATAAATTTTTATTATTATTATTTATTACTTTCAAGTTTCAACTCACTATTGAGTAAACAGGATACCTTGATTTTCGGGATGAAATAACATGAAATAAAATGCTTGATTACGTCACTTTTATCGACGCGCGATTCTGGCAACAGATGGAGCTAAGTAACATTGAGTTTTAACATTTCCTGATTTATTAATGATGCAAATTAATCGTTTTTAGGCGGCGATAGCGGAAAACTAATCATTTCCCACTTCTTATTGCGATTTCTGAACATGAGTTTGTTGAGGTTAATGTGTCAATTTACTATTACTCGAATACAAGTAAAATGTAAAAATATATTTTAACTTAAAATATATTTTTAAAACCGAGGTATTCAACTCTTAAATTTTTATGATCTCATCTCCAATTGATTTGGTTTGGAGAGACTCAAAAGTAAACAAAAGTGCACAAGATGAAAAGTAATAGTAAGTTGAATGATGTTAAACTTTTCACACCTCTTTCAATTTAACTCACACTTTAAGCCAAATCCCTCTCTCTTCCTCCCCTCTAACAGCCCTGTGATGTGAATGGAATTTCCCTCTTTGTCCCCCTCGTGGCCCTTGTTGTGATTGATGATGCTTGTACCACCATTGGCCGGCGCCGTGTATGACGTCAGGCCAGCCCGGCGCCCGGTGTGGAATGTGGCTTGCCCCCCAGTCGCCAACCAAGTGTGCAGGTGAGAGGCCAGTCGCTCGTTCGTGACACCCACATCCACTTTACCGCTTCGCAAACTCATTCCACGCTTCGTCACCGAACGTGCACCTTGAATTCTCGTCCAGCGATCAACTCTGAACCCGCAAACCGACCCATCTCACCTGTTGACGCTCGACATGTCTACTTGTTATGGTAAGAAGTTCTCCTGACGCCTTAGGGCGCTCGGGGCCAGGAATTTATCGCGGAGCCATGGGGCGTCTCAGACAAAGACGCGCTCGCGCTTGATTTTCGACACTTGTGATGAGCAGAAATAAGTTCGAAAACTAACATTTTCCCGCTACGCTTACAATGACCGTGAAACGTCTCGACCCGAACATTAGGCCATGATTGCGGTTGCAGGGGTCCGCTGGACCCTGGTGGTGGTGTTGGCGATTTGTGGACGATGCCAGGGCTTGGTGGATCCGTTTTTGGAGGATGCGAGTGCTGTGGATATTCGTGTGAAGCTCGAAGTGGAAGAGGAACGACCGATCGGGACAGTTGTTGGATATATTCCCACCAAAGTTGGGTTCACGTACCGGTTCAGTGACAATTCGCCCGAATTCAACCTAAATTCGACGAGCGGACAAATTAGTACGGCCATTATACTCGATCGCGAGTCGATGAAGTGGGATCGTTTGGATTTTGTTATTCTCAGCAGTCAGCCGACCTATCCCGTAGAGGTGCGAATCAGAGTACTCGACGTTAACGACAACGCCCCGACCTTCCCGGAGCCGTCCATACAAGTGTCCTTCGCTGAAAGTGCAAATGCGGGCACGAGGGTCATCATCGATGCAGCTCACGATCGAGACATCGGTAAGAACAGTGTCACTGCTTATCGCATCGTCTCCGGTAACGAGGAGGAAAAATTCAAACTTATTGTTGTCACTAATCCGAGTGGAGAAACGCCGTACCTGAATTTAGAAACTGTCGGCGAGTTGGATAGAGAAACGCAGTCGTCTTACCGCTTGAATATATCGGCGCAAGATGGTGGCTCGCCGCCGCTAATGGGATTTTTGATCGTCGAGGCGACCATCGTCGATGTCAACGACAATCCGCCCATATTCGACCACAGTGACTATGTGGTCAGTGTCAACGAGAGTGTACAGCCGGGCAGTAAAGTGCTGCGGGTGCATGCGACCGATATCGACACGGAAATGAATGCCAAAATCACGTATTATTTGAGCGATGTCGAGATGCAATTTGTTGTCGACCCCGACACCGGTGTCATTATGACTCAGGACATGCTTGCGTGTCCTCAGAACTGTCCGCTAGGTGGAAAGTGTACGAAAAGTTGCGTTTTTACTGTTTTTGCACACGATCACGGTAGTCCGAGACAGGACGGGAGAGCGTATGTGACGGTCAATTTGCTGGACTCGAATGATAATGATCCGCACATTGCTTTCCGGTTCAATCCGCCGTCTGCGAAATTCGGTACGGTGGACGAAAATGCTCAAAATGGGACCATCGTGGCTGCTGTGAGCGTCGTCGACCCCGATGACGGACCGTCTGGACAAACGAGTGTGAGGATAGAAGCAGGCAACGAATTACGTCATTTTCGGATCGAGCGTAATCAAGATGTGGACATTATTCGAGTTAACAGTGTTTTGGACCGCGAAAAAATTAGTAAATATAATTTGACCATTGTAGCATCCGACAAAGGTTCTCCACCACGCACTGCAACGTCCCATTTGATTATTATCGTCAATGATGTCAACGACCACGAACCGGTGTTTGAACGCAGCGAATATTTTGCTGTTTTGCAAGAACTGGTGCCGGCTGGTACGTTTGTGGTGGGCATATTGGCGACCGACGAAGATTCGGGGGTCAATTCCAACGTGTTTTACGCAATAGCATCCGGAAATGACAACAATTGGTTCCACATTGACCTGGTCACTGGTTTAGTCACTACCGCCAAACCTTTGGACAGAGAAAAACAAAGCGTCGTCACTTTGAAGATTTCCGCTCGCGATGGCGGACCGAATCCAAAATGGGCTTTCACCATGCTCAGAATTGAAGTTCTGGACGAAAACGACGAAACGCCCACATTCCTGAACCCATTGATGAATTTGTCTCTAATTGAGAACCAACCAGCTAACACATTACTCATCTCGCTGACAGCAAATGATGGTGATCAAGGCACTAATGGCACGGTGCATTATTACCTGGCTGAAGAGACGAACAGACTGTACCCAGACGTCTTCACTCTGGATCGCAAACAGGGTCATTTGAGGACTTTGACGAGTTTGGATCGAGAGAAAATCGAGTTGTACAACATCAAAGTGGTCGCCACTGATCTCGGACAGCCACCCAAGTCGTCAACTGCCACTGTGTTGTTGTCTGTTTTGGACGTGAACGATAACAATCCAGTGTTTTATCCCACGAATTATTTTGTCACTGTTGAAGAAAACGCCACTGTTGGCACTGTGGTCGTACAGTTGTCCGCCAGCGATGCTGACAGAGGACTGAATGGTGAACTGAATTATTGGTTGATGTCGGATCTGACTGAGTTTGGGGTCTCGAAAAATGGACTGATTGAATTGAAAAGTAAATTAACCAAGTCCCAATACGAATTGGTCGTCGGAGTTAAAGATGGCGGAGACCGTAAAGCAGCAACTGATGCAGTAATTCGAGTGATGGCGGCGAAAAATGGTGTAAATGCTGCGAAATTGGAGTTCACTCAATCGAATGGTTATTTTTTCACCATACAAGAAGATGGACCATCGACTCAAACTGGTTCGAGACAGGTTGGACAAATATCGGCGTTCAGTCAAGAGTCTAAAGGTATGGTGGAATATTCTATTATTTTGGGTGACCCATTTGGAACTTTCTCCATTGGCGAACATTCTGGGGCCATCCAGACGTCGCGAGTTGTTGACAGAGAAGAATCAGCAGGCTACTTATTGGTCGTACTGGCGAAATTAGGAAATTCGTACGGTAAAATCGCAGTAAATATTACAATAAACGACATCAATGACAATCCGCCATTATTTTTAAACAATTCAAGTCAAGTCTACGTAAAAGAAAACTCTCCTAAAGGATACGAATTATTTTTGGCTAAGGCAGAAGATAAGGATGACGGAGTGAACCAACAAATACGTTACAATTTGACAGTAAATCCAGGAGATGTATTGGGTATAAACGCAAACACTGGAATGTTGTATTTAAAAAAGATGCTTGATTACGAGAGGGTGAAGGAATTCGATGTAGAAGTGCTGGCACAAGATGGCGGCACACCTGTTTTGATGTCAAGGATGTTTCTGAAAATTGTAGTTGTCGATGTTAACGACCACACCCCTGTGTTCGAGCACCTGCTTTACGAGGCTTCTCTCTCCGAATTGACACCTGTAAACAGTCGATTTTACGTTTTAACCGCTAAAGATGATGATTCCGGAGCTAATGGACATGTCATGTATCACATTCAAGAATCGGTTTCGGCATTTGGCATTTTTCCCGATGGACGTTTGTACGTTAAGAGCAGTTTAGACCGCGAAAAACTCGATTATTACGAATTGACCGTCGTTGCAAGTGACATGGGAGAAAAGCAGAGAAGTTGTTCGGTCAAAGTGGTCATTTACATATTGGACGAGAACGATAATTCGCCCGTTTTTAACAATAACACGTTTAATTTCACTTTATCTGAGAACGAACCGGCCGATACGTACATCGGGAGATTGCTCGCGAGCGATAAGGACGTCGGACGCAATTCGGAATTGAGTTTTTCCATCAGTACCAATCAGATTGACTTTGTTATTGATCCGAAAAATGGCTACATCAAGTCGATACGCTCGTTTAATCGCGAGGAATTAATTCAAACGACAGGACACGACTATTTGAGCATGGAAGTTGTCGTGTCCGACAATGGAATTGTCCGAAGAAGGGACGAGGCTAATGTTTTCGTCACCATTTTGGATGTCAACGACAATGCGCCTGTGTTTTTAAGACAACCGTACAAAACGTCGGTCAGCGAAGGAGGTCCCATCAACACTCAAGTTTTAAGGGTGAGTTGTAGCGATTTAGATGAGGGGCTCAACGGACACGTTTCGTACTCGTTGATCGGTGCGAATTCCACATTTAAAATTGATAAATCGAATGGACAAGTTGTTTTGGTGGCGTCTTTGGACAGGGAAACGCAATCAAAGTACACGTTTACAATTGTGGCGCATGATTCTGGACTTCCGTCACTCACTTCGACTGCGCAAATCGTCGTGGACGTTTTAGATGAAAATGATAACGCACCTCGATTTGAAAACGCTCCCGAATCATCCTCGTTGCCAGAAGATACGCCTGTTGGTAGCGAGGTTCTGCAATTTGTCGCATCGGATGAAGACATTGGAGTGAACAGTAAAATGTCATTTTTTCTCGCGTCCGGTAATCTGCAAGAAACATTCCGCATCGACGCAACCAGCGGTGTTTTGTATTTGGAGAAACTACTGGACTACGAAACGATACCTGTTTATCATTTGTCGGTTGTGGCCACCGATGGCGGAAGTCCTCGGCTCTCCTCCTCTGCATTGGTCAGCATAATTGTGTCGGATGTCAACGACAATGCTCCGAATTTATCGAAAATGCCAGCGACGCGTAAAATCCGCGAAGGAGTTCCGTTGAAAACTCTCGTTTTAAACGTGACCGCCGAAGATGCTGATTCTGGGGTCAACGGACAGATTCGATACACCATCGCCAATCAGGACCCGGATGGCGGCCATTTTGCCATTGATGAACACACTGGAGTCGTTTACACAATGCGGGACATCGACCGAGAATTCACCCCGACTTTTCGACTTCGCATCGTCGCAACTGACCAAGCATTGCCCGTCAACAAACGATTGTCGGCAGAGAAAACGCTTACGATTTTCGTCGAGGACATCAACGATAACGCACCGGTCTTTGTCTCTTTGGATTCGGCCCTCGTTCCAGAAGACGCAGAGAAGGGATTCGTTGTGATGACGCTGTCTGCGACCGATGCAGATGCGTACGAAAATGGACAAGTATCATACGAACTTTTGCCGAATTTTTTATCTGATGGAAACGACGTTTTCGCAGTGGACAGGGCATCGGGGAACTTGTACTTGAATCGAAGATTGGAAAAACAAACTTTGTACAATGTGAGCGTTCGCGCTGTCGACGGAGCGATGCCGTCCAAACGAAAGACGAGTGAAAGGACTTTGGCAGTTTTGAATTTGCCCGTCGATGATTTCAAGCGGAGATTGCAGTTTGAAAGATCAGAATACAGAGCGAATGTTGCCGAAAACGAAACTGCAGCCACTCCAATATTGACATTGGCCATTAAACAGTTACCGGACGCAGCTGCGCCGAATAAAGTGCGATATTTCGTAACGGGTGTCACCTCGAATGGCGTGGATCAGAAGAGATTGTTCAACGTTGGCTTAACGACGGGCGTGTTGTCTACAGCAGCCGTTTTGGACAGGGATCAAGGGGTCCACGAATATACAGTCGAGGTTCTGGCCGTCGATGAGGCGAATGATGGGCAGACCATGACAGCTCGAACCAAGGTAGGCCATTTTTTATTTTTTTTTATTTTTTTTTATTTTTTTATTTCTTTTATTTTTTTTAAACGTTGACAAATGGGTGGAGAGGTGTCAAATTGAATTAATGAGTGTCAATTTTAAAAGACTTCGATTTTTAGTTGGGATTTTTTTTTTTTCAGTGTGGGAAGTTGTGAGGTTAACATAGATTTGATGATAAGTGGAATGAAATTAATTCTAGCTGTCGTAAAAAAGGTGGAAAACGTGAATTTCTAATTGAATAATAACAAACAATGAAGTAATATAATTTTTTTTGTTATTTAATTGAAATAAGGAAAAGGTTGTGTGATCTAGTTTTGTTTGGTGTAGGAAATGTAATTCTGTGTTTCGGGGTAGATTATGGTATTATAGATGTATTTAAGGAAGATGGAAAAAAAAATCCGTTATATAACTGAAATTTAAATGACCGCTAAAGATGGTGATTTAACTGACTTAATTGGAGTTCACTCTTTTCCTCTATTTCTTGTTCTTCCACATTTAGGTTTATTATTGTTCTCAATTGAAGATATAATTCGGGACAGTTTAGATCTAAATTACTTTTTTTATTATTTATTATATACTTTAGTTTTAGATTAATGAAATATTTTTATTTTTGTTTTGGTCAACTTGTTCGGTTTGTAACCTCATTATTTCGCATTTTTTTCTCGTTTGTTTTGATTTTTTGAGTTGCTAGATTTGAGTTTTGAGTTTGTATGAAATCGAAATGGATGAATTAACAAGGCTGGGGACAAGTGTGACAAAAAAAAAATTAATTTTGTACTAATTAGATACTTTAATTTTTACTTAGAAGTTCAATTTTTGTCTATAAAAATTTAATTTCTAAGTTAAAAAAATTCAATTTTTAACAAAAAATTGAGTTTTTATCAAAAAAAATTGAGTTTCTACGTGAGAAATTCAATTTTTACTTCAAAAATTGCATTTTTTAAAATAAAAAAAAATTCAATTTACGCTTAATTAGTTAGAATCACTTAAATACAGCATATACCATTAACCGTATACGTATCATAGTCCATAAATCAAAATAATTCAACTTTATAAATTATATTAGCTACTATTTCATTTTATTTCTAATATTTACCCACAAATAAATAAAATTTTATCCAAGTTTACAAGTTTTTCAAGTTGGCCTGAGGAGTTTGGCCTCTCACTTTTCCTTGGCATCAAGTTCAATGGCTTTCCTTCATCATAAATTGTCTATTACAATGTTATAACCTTTTCTAAGCCCCTGGGCTTACATTGCATTGTTGACTATACAGTATACTATACACAGCCAAAATAAACACTTCATTTTTCACACATTTACTACATTAGATGACAAAGAGTTTTTTCAGTATAACGCAAGAGAAAAAGAAGTTTCCACTTTTTTGTTTATTTTTATATCCGCAATTTTCTCCCATATTTAGGCTTAATTGAGGCCATATAACATGAGTTCATGAATTAAATTATCCTTTTAAAATTTCAAAAATTTAAAAAAAAAAAATAAAAAAAATGGGCCTAAGAAACAACTTTTCAGTTGTTTTGACCTTTGCCCCAGTTTCTTTCTGTGTAGGAAGTGAGATGGAACAAAAGGGTTAAAGAGGAGGAGTGTCTACAATTACAGAGTAAAGTAAGATTTTTTTTTTTTAAATTTAATTTACAAACTTTAAACTGTAGTTTAACTGAGGTCTATTTTACGTAAGTAGACTTTCATGGTTTTTTTTTTTCTCGTTTCTAATTTGTGAAATTTTTATTCAACCATGTCCATGTTGGCCAGTTTAAAAGTTTACTTGGTTAAAAATACCGAAAACATTAATCAGTTGCGTGGACTGGAATCACTAGTTTTTTTTACAAGCTAAGACAAAACTAAAAATTAAAATAAAAGACATTATTTTATATGCAACTGTTGATATATTCTGAAATTCTTATGTTTTGAGTATTATTTAGGTCACAAAACCCATAAATAAACATAAAAGTCAAATTGGAAAAATACTAACTTTTATAAGTGGTACATCACTTAATGTGGTTTTAAACCAGATATAATAAACAAATCGAATTAAATATGAAGATTAACGTGAAAAATTAGACTTTTTGACTAATTGAGAAAATGAGCAATTTTTGTTATTCCGAGGTTACATGTAAGATTAAATTCGTCGAGACAAATTTTTATTTAAATTTTAAAAAGAAATTCTGATTTCGGAATAAGGAGTTGGAGACTCGCCTGGCCTACTCATTTAACCTCATTTAACCTGAACTGGGGGGGAAAAAATGTCAACTATAGTAAAATTCGTGATTTTCAGAGCGTGTGATTGAAATTGGCTGCTCAAACATTATCCCATTAAGCAATTTATTGTTTAGATATAATTGAATTGAAAACAATTCCCATGCTGTATAACTCAACCTTTTCCTCCTTAATTCCCCCTGAGTAACATTACTCATTCAATTTGACCCCCCTCTTGCGTCCTTATGCTCCAATTTACCCCTCCCCTATTCTATTCCTTCCCTCTTTTGTTATATTCATTTTAATCACCCTTCTGCTCCTGTAACTCTCCTCCCATTTTGTTTCCTTTTTCCCCTCATTGCCCTTTGGCCCTCTTTTGTCATTATGCTAATACTCGAAAAAAAAATTCTTTCGATTACTAACACGTACCAAACCAATTATCAACTATCAACCATTATTTAATTTCATTTTGTTTTATTAAACGAAAAAGCAAAGAAATAAATTAAAAAATTAATTTTAGAGTTAGAGTTATGGTTTTCCTTCGTGTTTCCACTCAATTCCATTTTATTCCAATTCCGAGAACTCTTTGCCAACAAAATTCCATTGTGGTTGATTTGCCTCGTCACTTTTTAATGGAGTAAAGTTTTGTAGTCTGTTAAAAAACCATAAAAATCGCCCCCTTATGACCATAAAAGATATGATAGCCATTTGCTTTTGTGCAATTCAGTTTAAAAGACCGAGAGTGAGAGGAAGAAAAAATAAGATGTGAATTTTAGTGCTTTTTAATAATAGTTTTTTTTTATTTTTTTTTATTTTTTTTATTTTTTAACACTTGCTTTACCCTGGACACAGGCGTTGCTCACAATTCGACTAATCAATCAAGTGTCTCGGAGAAGATGGCAAATAATGAGTTTTTATTACGTACCACACAAAAAAATTAAAGAATGGTCTGAAATGTCTAGTTTAGACTTAATTATGTCTCATCTGGGTTATTTAAGCTTTTGTTTTTATAATAAAGCTTATTTTAGACCTAGTGTATGGATATTTTTGTTTTTTTAGAATTTAGACTTATTTAGTCCTTTTAAAAAAATTATTTTAGTTTTATCAGATTTTTTTTTTAAAAAAAAAATTATAAATAAATGAGAAAAAAATTAAAATTAAAAATTATTATTTGGTAATGCGTCGAACAAGCACAAAAAGAGGGGAAAAATCAATACATTTGAAAAAAATTGCATTGAAAAGGAGATTAAAAACAAAAAAAAACTTCTTCACATTTAACATATGGACCCCGAGTAGAAAAAGTTGAGTTGAAAAAGAAGTAAAGAAGCTAGCCCAGGGCTTCGTTGCTCGACCAGTTTCTTCAGTGAAGACTCCCCAGGGATTGTGGCTGATTAGCATTCTCAAACTCCTCTGCCCAACCCAGTAACCCCTCTCCATTCTCATTCCACGTCCTTTTCCCCTCTTCTTCTTATGGCCTCTTCAGTGTTCAGTCCACCCAAAAAACTTTATTCCTCCTCCCCTTCGTCATTTCCCCGAGCCATTTTTTTTTTTTTTTAAAAAATTAAAATT
>JH431832.1:440365-481768 GCA_000239455.1 Strigamia maritima
ACCGTTTATTGGGATTTTCGGTAAACGCACAAAATAAGCCTAAAGTGATTACTCAAAGCATGTCTTCAAAAAAAAGAACAAAAGGAGAAAAAAATCAAAGGTAAATAAGAATGGTTCGAAACCAACCTTATCATTTAGTTTAATTCTTTGGGAGGGGCGATGGGCACTGGCTAAAGGGCCTCAATAACAAGTTTGAGATAGGTCCTTACACCCTTAACATCCCAGATGATGGACCTAAAGATAAGTTTATGTTCAAAGGAAAATTGTTCGCAATTTAAAAGAATTGGGTGTTTTAAGTGGATGCTGTAAGGGGATTTTTTTTTTATTGATTTTTTTTTTATATATATATTTATAAATTCTTGGTGCTCAAAGTGAGTACAGCAATTATTTTATGGCTAAGTAAATATTTAATTTAATAAAAATGACCACAGCAGTAAATATTTAATTTAATAAAAATGACCAATAGTTATAATAAAATGGCCTTAAGGTAGCAAAGCAAAATAAAATAACCTTGATGTCATGTTTTGTGAAGGGAAAGTCAATCTGTTGACTATTGTGCAGAAAATTTTTTTTTATGAAAGATTGAAATTAAATAAAAATGCTGCGGCATTAACACGCATGAATCATTTAAACATTTTCTAATGATTGAATATCATGTTTTACTTTTTTTTTCGGGAGGGGGGTGGGGGGAATACAATAGTTATTGATTACCAATGTCATTTTGAATGGTAGGAAAAGTTAATCAAGCCTTTTATACCAAATGAAACCCCCACCCTCAAATTAGAGGATAGCCCATGGCCCAGGAGGGTGAAGGACAAAATGATTCATATAATGACTAAATTGGTGGCAAATAATTGCCAGCCAACTTAAAATAACAATTTGAAATGACTTAGATGCAGATGAAAGCCAACAAGACATATCTTGATGCTGATTTCATAATTTCCACTCCTTTAATTTCGCTTTTAGTTCCTAAGGGCCTGTAATATGGAATGGTGTGAAAATGCATTTAGGTTCAATTTTCATGGAATTAAGAATAATAAATTTGAAAAGTAATTGCTGCTATGTGTAATAAAAAATGTTTGGAAGTTGATATAAACATAAGATGTTTTTTTATTTTTTTTTAATTTAAATTTTTAAATTTTTACATTTTTACATTTTTACATTTTTAAATTTAAATTTTTTTTTATTTAAATAGGTGCAGTATTACATGTTTGTAGTTCAAGCTCAGGATAGTCAAGAACCGACATTATCATCAACTGTGACTGTTTATTTCAATGTTCTTGATGTGAATGACAACGCACCGCTCTTTGATCCTATGAGTTACAGTAAAGAGGTGTTTGAAAACATTACAATTGGCACTGAAATTTTGACTGTTGTTGCCACTGACCAAGACCATGGTAAACATCTAAATTTTCATTTTACTTAATAAATATAAATATATATTTACTTATAATTTTTTTTTAAATTTATTCTTAGGTGATAATGGACGGATTGTCTATTCGCTCAATGCAGCTACCAAGCACGAGCCGTTTACTATCTCATCCGATGGGACCATCTCGACTATTCGATTGCTGGACCGTGAAGACAAATCGTTTTACAATTTAGTCGTAATTGCCGACGATCAGACACAGGCTGTTGATGAACGGTTGTCTAGTATGGTTCAAGTGAACATTATAGTGAGAGATGTAAATGATAATGCACCGGAATTTGTTACTCCAAATGCAACGGCTG
The DNA here is from genome assembly GCA_000239455.1 of Strigamia maritima. Taxonomy (NCBI): domain Eukaryota; kingdom Metazoa; phylum Arthropoda; class Chilopoda; order Geophilomorpha; family Linotaeniidae; genus Strigamia; species Strigamia maritima. Next base: position 442,097 of record JH431832.1, read on the forward strand.
TTACCGAAAATGCTGCGCTCAATGCAGTCGTTATGGCAGTCAAAGCTTTGGATAAGGACGAGGGGAGAAATTCTTACATTGAATACAATTTAATTCAGGTACCATTTATTACATATTGAAAATAATAATAATATAAACTTAATTGTACTTATTTTTTAAAGGTGGGTCCACACGAAAGCAAATTCGTTCTCGGTCCTGTTGATGGTCTTCTGAGAGTAAACGGGAAATTGGATCGTGAAACGTGCAGTAATTATTCGCTCCGAATTGTCGCTAGGGACCGCGGAACTCCAACATTATCTTCAGTCACCATGTTGACTGTCAATATTTTGGATGAAAATGACAACGCTCCAGAATTTTCACCCCAAGAATACTCGGCGTTGGTTCCCGAAAACGCCAGCGTAGGAGCGAGCGTCGTTCAAGTGACGGCGACGGATCGAGACGAAGGTCAGAACGGTCGATTGAGGTACACGATTGTAGCCGGAGATCGAAACCGGAACTTTCTTGTTGCGGAAGATTCGGGCATTTTGCGCGTGGCGAAGCAACTCGATTACGAAACAAAAAACATGTACGTTTTAACCGTGCAAGCTGAGGACGGTGGAAACGATGCCAGACACGACACGGCCACCGTGACCATTTCCATCAGCGACGTCAACGACAGTCCGCCCATTTTTGTCGATTCGCCGTACGAGGTGTCCGTGATGGAAAACGTATCCGAATTCCCATTGCTGCTTGCCACCGTTACTGCCAAGGACTACGATGCTCCACCCAATAATCAAGTCCGTTACTTTATGAAAGATGGCGACAATAATATTTTCACGATAAATGGCACAACTGGAGCTATATTTGTAACGTCTGCATTGGACCGGGAGAAGAAAAGCAACTATGATGTTACTGTCGTTGCTATGGATTCCGGTAAGTTTAATAAATTAATGTTGTGCAACAATAATTGGTCTGTGGTTTGGTTTGGGTGGTGTCCAGCCAAAATTGTAAATTGATGGAAAAAGTTAAATACGAAATTTTCATGATTTCGTTTAAATTTTTTCATTGATTATTATTTCGCAATGTTTTTAAAAACTGTAGTTTAAAATTTTGTCAACAATAATTGGAAAAGCGAAACATTTATAAAATGTTTGGTTTTTTTGAACTTTGTGCTTTTTTTCCCCCTTTCTCTCTGCTAACTAATCATCAGAAAACTGTACAAGCATGCAGAACCCATGCTGGTAAAATTTCCTGAATGAAAAAAATGCCAAACTGTGCTTAAATTCCTGGAATGAATTCAGCAATTTATGCAGAATTTGACATTTTATTTTACACCACAATCTGCAGCTGTTAATCCAAGCCAATAAGCGCAAGACATAAAACCGACGAATAGGGACATGTCGCAGACTCGTTCTCATTCTAATTTGAAACAAATGCCGTGTCCACCAACAAATATGGTGTGAACAAGATTTGTTTACTATGCATCGCATTATATTTACTGTGACATCCAAACCCACCTTTAAAAAGTTAGCCAATTTAAAAAGATGACATTTTGCCAAGCCATGTCGAGGGCAATGTCCATTTGATATTTATATTAGTTAAAACTGTAAGGTGCTAGAAGAATGCTAAATGTAAGATTCGAGTATTTTTCTTCTAAAATTTTTTTTTATTATTTTGATGGAAGGTTGGTTGGGTGTAGCATAAGTGTTAGGAGGCGGGTAAATGCTAAAGAGATGCTATTGAACTGAAATAGTGTAGTCAGTTTCCTTAACCTTGAATGACTGTGGAGAAAATTGTTGTTCAGCACTCACCCACACTTTTCATTTGCTTTTTCGTTTCAAGTCGCAAAACTAACAAGCAAACGTAAACAGACCAAGTGCTACTTGAAGGGAGTGCGAGCAAACGTTTACTTTAGGCGTCTAAACGTGCAATTTTTTCCTCCCTTGATTGTCGAGGAAGTTTTGTCAAGATGCAATTTTTGTCAGTTTTGTGAGGAGTGGAGAAGGAAAAGATCAGGGGCCACCCATGCAGGTGAGAGATAAGAGGCAAAAGCTGACTATTTCTTCACACCGCTGTATTCGAGTTTGCTTCGAAATTGTTCATCTGGGACCACCCACTAGTGTATGGGAAAATTGATTTTTTTATTTTTTCTTCTTTTTTATCCAGTCATTGGAAGTGATTAAGTTGACAATAAAAATATGATAAAATAGAAAATGTCGAGTCATGGAATGAAAAGTTTATGGGAAACATAGGTGTAAATGAGGCAAATTTTTTTTGACAAGTTTGACTATTCTTTTTTCTTTTTGGTACATGGGGCTTTAGGGATTTTAAGTGGGGGCGGGACCAATTTAAAACTCAGGGACGTCTGCATTCAACAATTTTGAATTTAATGATAGACTTGATGGTTTATATAAAGAAAATGCCAACTCTTATATTCACATATTAATAGGTTGACACTGTGCAATTTGAGGTTGGTCTTGAGAAAAGGAGTCCACTTGGTGCGACATTTTTGCAATTTTTAATGAATGCTATGATACACACAGCATTCAAATGAATAACAATGCCAAAATATTTTTAATTTTTGCTGACCATCTGCACTTGTAAACGAGGTTTTTATGAGAGTTTGACATAACAAGCTATGACTGAGTTATGTAAGTATGGCGATTAAAAGTTAAAACCTGATTATGTAGGAGGATACCTGTTGAATCATTGTTTAACTTCTTTACACGATAAAGTAAAAATTTATAAGGTTTGGAAGTGATCTGACATAGTACGTTGTGATGTAACTCTAGATCACTAAAGGCTGAGCACCCGACTATATGGTCGAATAATACGTCATTATATTATATGACAATGCCCTGCACATGGACAATGATCATCTCAATACGTGGACTAAGTCTCAAAATACAAACATTTCCATTTAGATAACAAATAGCAAATTGTTCTCTTTGTAAACTCCCAAACTCTTCTTTTTACAAATGTTTGTTGAGAAAGAATGAAGGAAAAAAACACATCTAAGCCGGTTAAGCTTTTCATTTGATTTGAAGTAACAAGATATAATTAAAAAAATGTCATAACCCTAAGTTTATTTTTTTAGGATAAAAATTAAATATTTCTGCCCTACAGTATAAACTAAACAAATAAAAGGTTGGAACAAGTAGCAATTTGATGAAGTTTAGTCTTGAGTTAGTCAATTAACCTATCTCTACCACAAGAGAGTAACCCTCCTCTGAAATTAACATTTCAATTATAATATCAATCACCAGGGCTTAGGAGCAGCCATTAATTTTTTTTCAAGTTTTTTTACTGGGCATTTCTTCGTGAGGATTTCTCCCTTCTCGTGATAAATGATGGTGTCACCAAATGAGGAAAAACGATGAAGTGCATGGAATTCGTGTGACGAGCCTACAAGGTGGACTAAGCAGAACCAACTTTCACTACTGATTAATGACGGCTCTTCTTAACTCCCATTATTTTTTTTTATTTTTATTTTTTTTTCTTTAGGTAACAAATATTTCTCACAGTTGCATTAGAATCAAGCAAGTTTTAGACAATTTGGAATTCGTTACTGGTTATATAGCTCCAAAAAAAGTACATATATGTATCAATTTTTTTTTCTTAGGAAAAAAAAAAAAGACAAAAATTTTCTAGTAAATTTTCTAGGGGTTGTGTTCCAAGGCCAATGTTGGATAATGGTCTTTTAATCATGGGTGTGATGACCTGCCTTTAGCACTTTTGAAGTTAATCCACTCCCTCCTGCAGCAACACGCCAGTTCTAATGAATTAAGCCTCGTTTGGTTTGCCGAGTCATCTTAAAATATTTTATTAGATTATTTAGGCGCTGCCATTTTTTTTCCACGCGTTTTTCCGTTTGGTAACGATTGATAAAGATCTGCGAATAGTTTGAATTTGTTATGGTATGGGTGGAACCACTTTATTTAGATCAATTTTAAAAACCAAATTAATTTCTTAGTGAGAAATTATTTCTAAACTAGGTCATTTTCTTTTTGTTCAAATTTTTTTTTTTTTTTTTTTTTTTTAATTTAGTTTTATTCGATTGTTCAAACGAGATAAGAATTTGATCAGTCAAGGATATGTATCACGCTTTAACACACAAGAAAGCAAAGTGGAAATATTGAGAAATTAATTGTATCAAGTTATTTATTATCACACACTCACACACGACACGAGTTTAATAAGGTTTTTAGTCTCTTTTATTCTGTGTTTTACAACTTAAAAAACACAACAAACAATCCCGGATTTAGAATTTGAGGTCACTATTGTTTTATAAGAACCTATTCCGATAAATGGATCGATATGTACAAAGAACTTTGTAAATTATCAATTCATAATTTGTAATTCTACTATGAGCTAGATACAGTACTTTTTAATCTATGAACACTTTGTGACATCAATGGGAAAAATTCTACTGATAAACACCGGGTTTATTATTAGCTTAATGTCTGCATGGTTCTGCGGATATAGAGCTAACTGCCGACGCCAGAAGGGGGAGTACATTTGCCTTTTTCCACGAAATTTTGCTGATGAAAGATAAGTCTGTCATTGCAATATACAATCATAACTCGTAGGAGCTTTCAAAGAAAAAAGCTGCGAGTTGCTTTGGGACATTTCATCTTTGCCCATGTTAGATTCTGTGAATCCATGATCTTTGGTCACTGAGACCAGCCCGAATACATAAACACCAGATTAGATGATACGAGGCGTTATGTTTGTAACGCCTTACAATAAAACAGAATTGACAAGAGAATAGTGAGCATAAAAGGCAGAACCAAAACAATATTGAGATTATATTATTCTATAGAAAACTTTAGAGACAATTATGTACCAGCCCATGCACCAAATTTCGACTATATTTTTATGATGTAGGACAAAAGGCAACATTTGTTGCTGTTGTAATTGATCCTTGTTGTTAATAAGTTGTCCGTCCTTGCATAAGGGTTGAGTGTATGTGGCATATGAGCACCGCACCCTTGGCAAGGCTATGTGTGTGTCATTATGATGGATGGACTGACAAAATAATTTAAAGCGAATTAGGATTTGAGGTCAGAGCTATTTCAAAAAATTAAGTTTTGTTTCATTTATAATGAGAATAGAAAAGCTAGTTGGGCTTTTTCACTTTTTAAATTGGGACTTGGGAATTTGGAAATCCGCTGAAATGTGACTGGTAATTTTCTGGGTTAACTGCATATAACCTCATAAGTTGGCAAGTGCTTGACCACAAATAAATCAAAACAAGTCGGGGATAAATCTTAATTTGCTGACACCGACAAAGTATGAATGCAGTGAGAAGATGCGCCCACTCGTTAACCAAACACAAACAAATCAATTAAATAATGTTTTTTTTTTTGTTTTTGTTTTATTTTTGTTTTTGTTGTTATTTTAGGATCACCAAGACTTACAGGAGTAGGTCTTGTTCGAATCAAAGTTGAGGATGTAAATGACAGCGATCCAGAGTTTGAAAACACCAATTACTTTGCCAACATTATAGAAAACAGCCTACCAAACACTACTGTAGTTCAAGTATTAGCAAAGGATATTGACGAAGGACTTAATTCACGAATAAAGTAATTTCAATTGATTATAAAGTTTTTAATAAATGATGTTAATTATTGTTTTTTTTTATTTATTTTTTTTTTTTAGTTATTCTCTTCAGGGTGACATTACTGGTGTTTTTAATGTTGATGCTGCAACTGGAGTTGTGACTACACGCAGTTCGCTCGATCACGAATTGCAAAATAAGTACGAACTACTGGTAATTGCTTCAGACTCGAGTTTGACAAATCCTCGACATGTAGCCGCTACATTAACTGTTGTTGTGGGAGACGTGAACGACAATGCGCCACATTTTGATGACGAGTCATACTCGGTGTTTGTTCCAGACGGAGTTGCAAAAGGACATTTTGTGTTTGGAGCCACTGCGCAAGATTTTGATTCTGGTGATAATGGACATTTATCGTACACGTTAACCGGATCAGACATGGACAAATTTGCAATTAATTCCGAGACTGGTGTTATCAAAACAACAAAATCTCTTTCTGGGTTGGCGTCTCTATACCGAGTCGAAGTCACCGCTTCTGATAGAGGGCAACCACTGTTGACTGCATCGATTGAGGTCGAAATCCACTTGCGTCAATTTAAGAACTATCCAGAATTTAAAGTCAACTCTGAGAGGCTGTTTGTTTTGGCAGAAGGAGCTCCAACTGATCAAATCGTAACTACTGTAATTGCAACTTCACCAAAAAACAGTCCAAACAACGTTGTGACGTACAGAATTGCCGGTGGAAATGTTGGAAATGTGTTTGCAATAGACAAAAAATCGGGAGAAATTCGAGTTCAAGGGCTGTTAGACTACGAATCGGTGGTTCAGTACGAATTATGGATTGAAGTTCAAGATGGAGATGATCCGCCCATGAGTTCGGTACAGTCGTTGACGATTAACATCACAGACATTAATGACAATGCACCGACGTTCGAGCGACATTTTTACAATGTCAGCATTATGGAAGAGGAATTGCCTCCTTTACCAGTGATGACGGTAATGGCTTTAGATGCTGACAGTGGGAAAAATGGAAAATTCAGTTACCGAATAAGAACCGATCCCGAAAACGGGAGTGCATTCTCTATCGATTCGCATTCTGGAAAAATCTCCACAAATAGCAAGTTGGATCGGGAAGAGATGGAGCATCACACGCTATTTGTCGAAGCTGTCGACGAAGGTAGTCCACCCAAAACTGGTTCGGCAACTATTCTTATCACTTTGTTGGACAAAAATGACAATCCGCCAAGGTTTACCAGATTGTTCAGTGCCAATGTGACCGAAAACTCAAAAATCGGAACATTTGTCGTTCAAGTCACATCTTCCGATCGCGATTCAGGAGCCAATGGCAATGCAGTTTACAGTTTTACCGAAAATCCAGGACGCAAGTTCAACATCGATCCTGTAAGCGGCAATGTTACAGTTGCCGGTAACATCGATCGCGAAATGGCCGATGAATACATACTCAAAGTTTCAGCAGTTGATGGCTCATGGAGAGCAGAAACACCGCTATCAATTACTATTCAAGATGTCAACGATAATGCTCCAAAATGCGAGAAAACCGATTACACTTTTACTTTTCCAGAACAGCAAAGAACAATCACTTTTGTCGGTAGAGTGTCTGCAAGCGATCTAGATAAAACTGGACCAAATTCATTCATAATGTACTCATTCAAACAACCATCAGATGCTTTTGAAGTCGATCCAGCTACCGGCGACATATTCAGTAAATCGGTATTAGAACTTAAAAGCATGGGCAGCAGAGAATCCAATTCACTAGAGAACAAATTCAGTTTGATAGTCGTAGCCAGCGATAATGGAAAACCTTCTTTGTCTACGGAATGTCCAGTCACCATTAAAATTGTCAACGATAATAAAACTCCACCCCAATTTAAATCAAATAATATTGTAAGACCCGTATCATCATCAGCAACAATTGGCACACGGGTTCTACACATGGAAGCTTACGACAAACTGGAAGCAGATATGAAAATAGTCGTTGAAATGAAAATAATCAGCGGAAATGGATCGGACTACTTCAGCATCGACAAATCAACCGGTTTGATTAAGGTGGCCTCGCCGCTGATTCACAACGAAGGAAAATGGTACAAACTCGAAGTTCAAGCGAAGGATAATGGTACACCACCTTTGAAATCAAATGCAACGGTTCTGATTATAGTCACAGACGAGAATATTTACGCTCCAGTTTTTAATACTGCAAGTTACCAAGTCATAATACCAGAAAATGAGGCAGTCAATTCATCTATTGTGGTCGTTAAGGCTACCGACCAAGATCGAGGTTTGAATGGCAAAGTTACTTATCAAATCATCAATGGTAACCACGATCAGGTATTTGCTATCGATGAAAACACTGGAGTCGTTAGAATTGTAAAAGGTTTGGATTATGAAGTAATGCAAGACTACATTTTGAACATCACGGCAATGGATGGCGGATTTGCAACCAAAAGTTCTTTCGCTATGATTACTGTTGTCGTTACGGACATAAATGATAATCCACCGAAGTTTACACAGGAGTCGTACGATGCTTTTGTAACCGAAAACTCAGAGCCAGAAGTTACCATTTTGTCAGTTACTGCCACAGATTTGGATTCTGGCAGAAATTCTGTAGTTTTGTATAGCATCACGAGTGGAGATGGAAAGGACGTGTTTACAATCGATTTGCAAAGTGGAGCAATCGCATCCAAGATGAATTTGAACTACGAAGAAAGGTCGAGTTACTTTTTGGACATTTTGGCCACCAATCCAGACTCGGTGCAGTACACTTCGACCAGAGTCACCATTCACGTTAAAGGTGTTAATGAATTTTATCCCAAATTTGTGGGTCCGACCTTCCACTTCACCATCAGCGAAACTGCTACCATGGGAACATCGATCGGGAGCGTGCTCGCGACCGACGGCGATAAGGGATCCGACGGCGAAATCGAGTACGTCATGATTGGACCCAACGCAAACAAAGGATTCTCGGTTGATTCTCGTCAGGGAATTATTCGAGTTGCTAAACACTTGAATCGCGAAAGCCAATCTAGAATTACATTTACCGTAATCGCCAAAAATTATGGACCAATCAGAGGTGACGACATCGATGAAGCGCGGGTAACAGTAACGATTCAAGATGGCAACGATCCACCAGTATTCAGAAAATCAATTTATCAAGTTAGCGTGAATGAAGATACAGCTGTTGGGAATTCAGTCGTTACAGTTGATGCATCGGACGGCGACGTTCATCTGAGAAATAGCCAGTTTGCTTATTCCATTATAGCCGGTAACATTGGAACTGTGTTTGAAGTCAATGCGAAAACCGGTTCTATCACAATAGCAAAACCGTTGGACAGAGAAACTAAATCGAGTTACAACTTAACTGTTGGAGCAACCGACCAGGGAGTACCACCACAAACAGGAACGACACTGGTTAGAATTTCTGTGGGAGACGTCAACGACAATCCGCCATTTATTTCCAATAATAACCTGGTTGGATCCGTGTCTGAAAACAGACCTCCCGGTACTATGGTAATGGTGCTCAAAGCCAGCGATTTGGATTCTGCTATAAACGGACCACCTTTTGCATACATCGTGAGTGGAGGCGCCGATGCGAGTTTCTTTACTGTTGATTCAGCCACTGGAGTGGTGTTAACAACAACAACATTCAACAGAGAAACGACTCAACAACTGTCATTCAATGTTGATGTAACTGATTCAGGAAAACCACCGATGAATCAATCGTTTGTCGTCAATGTTATTGTTGCTGATGAAAACGACAGTCCTAGTACACCAAGAAATGCAACTATTGTAGTCAGAGGTATGGAGAATATTGTTTATAAGACTGGCTTGGCCAATATTCATCCTTTGGATCCCGACACCACGAACGACTACCAATGTTCCTTAATGAATACCAATGATAATGTTAATGGATTGACAATTAAAGAAAAATGCAATCTGCATTCATCGTTGCTTACAAACAACACCAAACAAATAATTGTCGTCAATGCCAACGATGGAAAACACGCAACAGTGACCTCATTTTTTCAACTGTACATCTCCACGTTTAGTAACATCACCATAAATCATTTTGTAAACATCCAAATTGGAAACTTCAGTGCCAACTGGTTCGTCACGCATAAATATTGGACGTTTTTAAACATTTTCACACAAATTTTGGACTCGGAAGGCTATTACGGAGGATTAAACGGTATTAATCAAAGTGGCAATAACACACATTTATTTGTTTCTGCTCTACGAGACCCCAAAAGCATCGTCACCAAAAGAGAAGTGGTTGCCCTGCTCAAAAGGAACGTCAATCTGTTGATAAAAACTTTTGAGACCGAAAAAATCTTAATTGGATATAAGCCATGTCTAGATGTGCCATGTTTAAACGATGGACAGTGTGACGACGACATCCTCATGTACAACACCTTGTCGGCAGTGGACACTCCAGAATTGATTATAACAAACCCCACAATGGTTCACGAATACATTTGCAAGTGCCAGACTCGATTCAAAGGAATGAGATGCGAGGAGAAACTCGATCCCTGCACGCCAAATCCATGCCATAAAGGAAGTACGTGCGTCTCAAGAGGCCAAGATTTTGAATGCAAATGCGCAGTTAATCGACAGGGACATTTGTGCGAAGAAGAACGAAAAGATATTTGCATTTGTTTGAATGGCGGCACTTGTCAACATGTAGCTGGGGCTGAACCTTTCTGTTTGTGTCCGCCCGGTTTTCAGGGATCTAAATGTGAAAGCATGGCTGGTAGTTGTTTGCCAAATCCATGTGCAAATGGCGGAACCTGTTTTTGGCTCCATTCAGGATTCAAATGCGATTGTCAACAAGGATTTTTTGGACCGCGCTGCGATTATTCATCCAAAGGATTCGGACAAATGTCGTACATGGCGTTCCCACCGTTACCGCAAATTGTTAATGACATCGTGGTCATTTTCTCCACTTTTCAATTATCTGGACTCATGATGTACACTTACGGAATTCAAATGGGCGGCAGGTCCGACTTTCTAGCATTGGAGTTGATCAACAGTCGCGTCAAGTTTTCAATGGCGTCGTCGAGATCGGTCAACGCAATATCAGTCGTCGTCAATAAGAAAATAGAACCGGGAAAATGGTATCGCGCAGCTGTGAACCTCGAAAGCAAAGTGTTGTCGTTGACCGTAACACGGTGTCACGATAATGGTTTGAATTGCCAAGACTGTCTTCCTGGAAATCCAAAGTGTTCGAGAGAAATTGTCATCTATCCCGGAGCTTTTAATTTTAACAACGAACTATTGTATGTAGGCGGAGTGCGGACTGCAGAAGCAATAGTTGAGAGACCCGGACAAGTTTTGACGGATGATTTCGTTGGGTGTTTAAGAAGCGTGCTCATCAATGGAAAACACTTGGATTTGAATCAGCCACTAGCTTTTTTCGGAACATCAGATACGTGTCTAAAATTGACCTGCAAAGATGACTCGTGTAGCGAAAATTCTGTCTGTTCCAATGGTTTGGTTGCAATGGATTGCACAGATGGTAAGTTTTGCGTAATTAAAATCAAATATCTTTTTCTAATAATTTTTTTTTTTTATTAATTTGATTGCAGCTTTCGATGCATTTTCTTTCAATGGCGGAACGTACGTGGAACTAGAGACGACGGAACTTTATCGACGATACCAATTATTACCACATTTTTATCAAGGCAGTAAAAATGGCAGAAGTAAGAGATATACTAAAGGCGAAACATCGCAATGGCTGAGTTTGCAGTTCCACACGCTCAAAAGAAATGGACTTCTTTTACACGCAGCATCGAAATCTGAATTTACTCTTTTAGAGGTAAATAAATGTGATATTTTTAAATCAGTTGAAATGTTTATTTTACCCAAAAAATATTATTATCATTTTAGATTCACGACGGGTTTATCGTCTACACGTCTAGTTCAGAGTTTGACCACGACATTAACATCTCGTTCCCGAATATTGCAGTCGACGACGGCGAATGGCACAATGCAACTTTGATTCGAAGAAGTAACGTCGTGTCGATCAAAATTGACGGCGTCGAAAAAACAGTGAATGCTAGCAGATCACACAATTTCTTAGATCCATATCTGACAAAACTGTACATCGGAGGAACATCGGATAGTTTCATCGGCCGTAATGATGCAGTCAGTGCTTTCGACGGATGCATATCAACGTTTGTTGTGAATGGTTTAGTGCAAGTAATAGATAAATCTGGCGGTCTTTTCCGGCCCATGATTCACGGCAAACTTCTTCGAGGATGCATGGGAGCCATTCAAAGCCAAGGCGCCGCCAGTACAGATCCATTGAGTATCGGTGTAACGTTAGTCATCATATTCTTTGTCATATTGATGGTGGCCATTTTGGTGAGTTTTATCGTGTACAGACGGAGGAAACTAAACCGGGATAAAATGGGAGGAGGCGGCCCATCGGCTCATCATCACATCAAACCCAACGGCACAACGTTGCTTACGACTGGAATGGGCGACACGCAACATTGGACCAGCCATCAAGATGGAGGTTACGGCGGTATCGAGAATGGCGATTTAAATACGGATGACATAATGCGAAATCACCTAGGCGGCGGTCACGAAGTGAAGAAACCGCGGGACATGAGCATTCCACAGAGACCCGACATTATAGAACGAGAAATTATAAATAAATCTCCGGCGTTAGTGTCGTATCGGACGGACGAGTGCGCCTTATTAGCAGATAATAGAAATAACAACAATAGTGTGCTCAGCGACTTGGAGGGCCCTGAGCATTACGACTTGGAAAATGCTAGCAGCATCGCGCCCTCTGACATCGATGTGGTGTATCACTACAAAGGTTATCGGGACGGCAATGTTCGCAAGTACAAGACTAACACTCACATTCCTAATTTTCATAAACATAATCATCACCAATTTCAATCGGTCGCTAATGGTATTGCAAGAACAAGTCCTCATCGCTTGCTCAACCAATCTCCTACCATCAGGGAAAGTCCCAGTGTGTTGAAAATGCAAACTACTACTCCTTTAGCTCGCCTCAGTCCATCGAGCGAACTATCGCAACAAACACCGAGGATTTTAACACTACATGACATCAGCGGTCGGCCATTGCAGTGTGCGCTTCAAAGGGTTACCGGTGTTGCTAATTCGGAGAGAAGTTTAAACAGTCCAGTAAGTCAACTAAGTCAAAGCACTGGAAGCATCCAGTCAAACATACAACCTCGTCAAGGGATTATAAGAAGGGATAAGAAAATCTCGCCATGCCATAAGGGGTCTGTGAGCATCGGTCTAACTGCGGAGGAAATTGACCGGCTAAATACGAGGCCGAGAAATTCTAGTTTGGTCAGTACTCTGGATGCGGTGTCTTCATCTAGCGACGAGGTCAATCGAAATTCCGTTGCGAAAAATCAAATGGCCGAGTTGTTAGAAACCAATACCGAGTTGTTGGAAGGGCAAGATTCTTCGAGTGACGAAAGCGGAAACGATTCTTTTACGTGTTCCGAATTCGAATATGACAATAATAACTACGAAAGGATTGTTCCGCGATGTGCTGGAGTTGGTAATGGTGCTGATTTGGGTCCCGGAAATATGATTTTTTCAAAGTTAGCCGAAGAAAATGAGGAGGATGATGATGATGACGACGAAACGGGTTCAACTAAAAACTTTAATGGTTTTGACTCTTTTCACGGGTCATTAAGTACTTTAGTTGCATCTGATGATGAATTGTCGTACAAACTGCCAAATAGATCAGACCATCATCTTGGCTGGCATTATTTACTAAATTGGGGACCTAATTTTGAAAGTTTAGTTGGTGTTTTTAAGGATATTGCAGAATTGCCTGATGCATCAACTGTGAAAAGTAATAAATGCAACGAAGAGTATTTGTAAAAGATTATGTGCCAAAGACAATCTGGCCTACATTTGTTGTTTAGTTTAGTTTTGTTTTGTTTTTTAATTTTTGCTGAATATAAAAATCATTATTTCATTTTTTAAGTAAGTTTTATTTATTCTTTTTGTTTTTTTTATACATTACTTAAAAATTGTACAATATTGAATTTGTAATAATAGCCTTTCCTTTCTTTTGTGTAAAAATATATTTTTATTGCTTTTTTTATTGTGTTTTTATTACAATGCAAATTTCTTGCTTTATTTATCTTGTTGATTTTTTTCCCCCGTACATTTCATTTTGAATCTCATAATTGTGCCAAAAATTTTTTTGGATATGATTTGTTTTGTTGTTTTGTTTTAAAAAAGGGAATCGATAACTTATTCAAATATTTTTCTAACTTTACAAAATCTCAGGACTTGTATTTTAAGCCTGCATTTTTTTAATCATGTACAATTTTTTTTTACTTTTTACATTTATACTACTTATATTGTACAGAACAAAAGTAATTAAACTTTGAAAATAATTAATTAAGTTGTGCTTTTATTTCTATTTATTTCAAACGCGTATCATGAAGTTGAAATATTACGAACATAAGAAACCTCTCAATTAACTTGCACAGAAAATTAAATGTTTAATGGCAAAATAAAGTGTACGGTAACAATTTTTGTAAAAAAATATAATAATACGTGCCATTACTTTGAAATAATATGAAAATAACTAAAGACAATTCTACAGACAGATCAGAAAACAATTTTTTTTATATGGAAAATATAGATATAGATATTTTTGCTGTAATTATCATTTATTTGCTCACGCTTCATTCTCCAATGGGATACCTCACACATTCCATTTCTGTGCCATCTAGTGGCAGTACTTAAACATCCCACATTTCATTTCCAAAAGAAAGTGCTGCCTCGTGTCTTGCCCTCGGTCTTGCCTCTGCTGTGATGCTAGAGCGTTGTTCGTGTCTGTTTTAAGGTTTTGACACTGGGTGTCGCAATAGTAACTTTCCACATGGTGCAGTTAGTTATTTGTTGTAATATCTTTTTAAATTGTTATCCACGTTTAGACAATCTATAAAGAATTATTTCTTTATGTATGCATTAATATATTATAAATCTATTTATGTCCTTTTACTAGTTTCAAAATTTAATATATTGCATTTTGTTTAAACGTTCAATATGGGGAAAAAGAAGGTTAGGAAACACCAGAAAGAACCAAACGAATCGAGTCATTCATCTGAAGATGAAGATAATGATATTATTAGTTCAGGTACCATAAAATCAACATCTTTCAAACGATTAGACGATAATATGAATTTAAACATTTTCAGGGAAAAGTTGCCCGCATATAGTCAAGTCGGTGTCTTTAAGCGGCGTAAAGAAGGTTTTGAAGCATGGATTAACTTTGGGCCAGTGCGAAGTAACTTTTGAATTTTTAATATTAAGGTTTTTAATTTAACATTTATGTATTTATTAACCGGAAATGCATTTCAGTCTTGTTCAGCTCGACCTGTAGACGGAAGGAGTAGCGACGCTGAAGCAAATAACGAAAATGATATTGTTTGGATGTGCCTACAATGTGGTCATCAAGTAAAATGTTTTTTACTCGGCATTTTGTGATTGATCGTGTTCCTAATGGTTTTTTCTTCTTCTAAAGGGTTGTGGCCGAAATAGTAACGGTCAACATGCCTTGCATCACTTTAAAACGCCACGATCTGATGCTCATTCAGTCGCTACAAATACAGTATCGTGGGAAGTGTGGTAATTTTAATTGATTCTTTTTCTTTTAAATGTTTTACAATGAGGTATTATTTCAGGTGTTACGAATGTGATGATGAAATAAATGGAGAGAGTAATAAGAAATTGTCAGAATGTATTAATTATATTAGGCGCCAAGGAAGTGTAAGTAAAATTGGTGATACCGGCAGTTCCACTTCTAGGTCACTAATCGAAAAAGGTATAGAATAGAGATTCGACTTGATGAAATGTTTACAATTATTTATTTTCAATTTCGTCTAAAATAGTGAATGGATTCCCAGTGCTCAATGGAGATCGATGCAAGGCAGAAAATAAAGATGCTATAAACAAACCGCTTCAAAAAAAATTATCCGCTTCCAGTTCTAATACTACCTTCAGGGTTAAAGTAAGGCTTGAAAAGTCAACTTAAAAAGAACATAATTAATACAAATTCATTTTTAGGGACTGCGGAATTTAGGCAATACTTGTTTTTTCAACGCGATAATGCAAGTATGTCAGAATTTTTGTAACTTTGAATATTATTTTTATATTTACCGGTACTTAATATTTTCTATTTTAAGAATCTGACTCGATGTCATTGGTTATCTTTTCTTTTGGAAGACTTTTGTGCCAAACCAGTGCCCTTAATTTTGCCTGGGTTGGATATTAAGACTGAAAGCCAGGATGAAGCGGGGAAAAACAACATTGACTTGGTAAAATTGATAAAATAGAGTAATAATAGAGTAAAAAAAATATTATATTTCTTTTGTATATTTTTTAAAGGATCCGTTAACTCTCATATTAAATGAATGTGGTACACTAACTCAATCGTTAATCGATTTTTTTCGAGACATGCGATCCTCTACACAAGCAAAAGGAGCTGTAGTAAATCCTGGCTCAGTTTTAGGGCAAATCTGTAAAAAGTAATTTGGTTTACACGAATCTTTAATTGTTTAATTAAAATTTATTGTGTTATCACCGTATTATGTACAGAGCGCCTCAGTTTCGTGGTGCGCGGCAGCAGGACAGTCATGAATTACTCCGTCATTTAATTGACGGTATACGAACTGAAGAAATAAAAAGACAAAAAGCTGCCATTTTAAAGTCATTTAATTTAAGAGAGAAGGTTGATCCTAAAATTGTTCCTGAAGATACGAAACAGAAAATTCGAGGTGCTTTTTTATTTTAAATTTAATATTTTTTCCGAATTTTTTAGCTTAAATTTTGTTTGCTTATATAGCTTATGGTCGTGTAGCCAATCACACGGTAGTAGATTGGCTCTTCAGCGGTCATTTAATTAGTACCGTTTTGTGTAAAGAATGTAATGCTGCATCTCAGATTTCGGAGCCATTTTTAGACTTATCATTACCTATAGCTGAAGAAAAGGTAAAAGTTTGTTTTTACTAAGAAATAAATGTTTTTTTGTATAATTCTTTATTTCATTTTTAGCCATTGCGGCCAGTTATTCACCGACGCTGTTCTAATGAAAATGAGGCAACAGACTGCCCGATTTCAGTTAAAAGTGACACAAGCCGGTATAAGGAGAAAAAAAATAAACGAAAAGCTAGAAAAGATGCTAAGGTATTAGTATAGCATAGTATTTCTTTAATCAATTCAATTTTTCAATTAATTTTAATTTTATTTTGTATAGAGAGGCAGAAGTAGGCTTCCAAAAAGCCCTTTGAAAGAGAAGCAGATAACTAATAATTCGTTTGAAAATTCGTCTGAACCAGATGAAACATCTCAACTTGAGTGCGGAGATTCTGGTATAGAAAGAGAAAATGGTAAAATACCAAATACCCGTATTTTACCGTTCATACGTCTGGCATCCTATTTATTTATTTATTTATTTATTTATTTATTTATTTATTTATTTATTTATTTATTTAAATTCAAGTTTGAGTAATTACATGGTAAAAAGATGAAGTAGTTATTGTTTTGATAAGATATACATTGCTCGAGCCAAATGATTACAGTGGGTTCTGCAAGAGGCGTTCGAGCAGTTAAATGGTTGATCTAATATCATAGGGGAGGTCGTTCCACGTAGAGAAAGTATGGCGAGGGAAAGTTTTTCTAACAAGGTTAGTTCTGTGGAAGTTGGGCTCAAACAGATAGCGGCGGGTCTGTTTGCACATCAGGAATTGAGAGCGCGCCTCAACAATTTTGCTGGGTAAAAGTTTTTATAAATTTTCGCGATGAATATAAAAATTTTTACTAGAAAAAAACAAGACGTTATGCCATTTTACGTAATACAAAATGACAAAACGATCGCGTAAAGTTTCTTTCTCGTTCTGCTCTTTGTAATTAGGAGTTTCGGATCGTTAAAATTTAAATTTTTATTATAGGTCACAGTGATGGAGCCGACATTGAAGACAATACTGAAAGTGAAAGTTTATCGATTAACGATGCTGTTCTACTGGAAACAAATGTTTTGTCTCCTTCTAATGAGATATCGAATGAGCTGGGCTCACGATTAAATGGCCTGGACTTAAATGCCATTGAAACGAATTCAGATGATGAAGCTTGCGAAGAAATGTGTCAGTCTCAGGTGGTTTCTCAAAGAAATCGTGTTAGGCAATTATGGTTGGCAAAATCGTTGACGAGTTTGTCTCCTCGTTATCAACCAGCTTCCCACGAATGTTCAGTTCTGTCCTGCTTAAATCAATTTACTGCGCCCGAGTTACTTACTGGAAACAATAAATTTGGATGCGAAAACTGCACTAAAATTCGCAACGAAAAACTCGCGGCTAAATCGGAAGAGAAAGAAAGAAAACGAGCTTAGTTTACAGCAATGCGAGCAAACAACTCTTAATTTTGAGCCCTCCTGCTGTAATGACTTTGCATTTGAAACGATTTCAACAGGTTTGGGAAGTCACTTCTGGCGAATGATTATTTGATTATTTATTACTTTCTTTTTATTTTTTATTTTTTTATTAAATATAGGTTGGACATGCATTAAGAAAAGTTAATCGTCACGTTGACTTTCCGCTTGTATTAAATTTGGCTCCTTTCTGCAGCTCAATTTGTATGGTAAATATATTTAATGTCCCCAAAAGGAATTATCGCGCAAATAAACATTTTTCCTACGTTACAGTGCATTGGAACTTTGAACCAAAGTTCCAATGCACAACTAAACGTCGCCCCAATATTGCACTACATTGGAAGTTTGATACATTTTACTTTCAGGGTCTACCCAACATGGAAGAGGCTCAATCATGTGTTCTCTACTCGTTATTTGGTGTAGTGGAACATATGGGACGACTTGCAAGTGGTCATTACACAGCGTTTGTGAAAAGTCGTAATGTAGATCATGCCCCAGACAAGTTTCTGAATTTAAAAGCAGCAAACCAGTTTGATTTAAACAAGTTGATAGATGAAATGGTGTCTCAAGCCGAGATGAGGTTACATTCCGAGTCGCGAGCAGAAGGAGATGGGAGTGGTACTTCTAAAAATATTGAAGAGTTAACGAAATCTAGAAGCGGTAAATGGTATTATATTAGTGATAGTTCAGTTTCGGAAGTACCTGAGGCTACCGTGCTGAGGAGTCAAGCGTATATATTATTTTATGAACGAATATTATAAAAACAAGTGATACGGTTGTTTTTTTTTGGGTGGATCACTTTCATTTGTGGAAAAAATGATTTTTAAGTGCATCAGTGAATTATTTTAATTAAAATGCACTAATATCACATTTGGATTCACTTTCTTTTATTGAATTTTAAAACTACGGTAATTATTCTTGTATTTACGTCACACTTTTTATCAATGTTGAAATAATCTGTTCTTCAGTTTATTCAAAATTTGAGATTCCATTCCAATTTTTTTTACAGTTAGTTGCTATTTTATTTATCCAATTACATATCATTAAATTTTTTAATATGAAAAAATAACCCAAAGTTAAAAATATTACCCGGTGTAAAATCAGGAATTTTACCATGATTTTAACTTGCCATTTTCCAAAAAATGTATTTGTTGTTAAAAAAGAAAATTTACACAATTATATACAACAATAGTGAAGTAATGAAACAATTTTAGTTTCCTTCTACTTGATTAATTTTTTTTGAGCAATCTGAATATTCCTCCACATTATAATTATTTTTTATCTCAAGATTATTAATAAATAAATTCGGACCACAATTTTAATGGCAAGATTTACTTAGAGAAGTAGCTCGGTTTATTGAAGACTGCGACTTCAAATGACCTGAAGATTTGTAGATACCAAAACTGCAAATTTCACACTAATTCGAACGTATAATTTTTTTTATTTCCGAATTTTTTTACTTAAGAAATCCAACTCGCAACAGAATAATGTTTTGATTCAAATTTTTGTTTCTCAAAGGTCTAAATACCAAGTTTAAATTTAAAGTTTTTTTTTCTAACTTGACTCACGACTAGTGATCAGACTTAGCGAAAAGAAAAGGTATAATAATTTAAAAAAGAAAAGTAATAAGCTACTGAAAGCAGCCAAAACAATTATAAAAACAAATCAATAAGAAAAAAAATTTCTTACGACAAAAAAAAAAAAAAAACGAAAAAAAGTCCTCCGTCCACTTTTGACAAATTCTGAGTTTAAGGCAAATATGTCACAAGCAAAAAGTTACCTATTTGTATTATTGTTTTAAATTTTTTTGTTTGGGGGCAGAAAGTTTAACTCTCAAAATTGGAAGCCCCCCATTGGGACATTGTCTTCCCCTGCGTTGAACTCGTATTGTTGTGCATTCTCATCAACTCGGGGAGCAACGTTCACGTCTTCCTCCTCAGAACCGAAGTAGTGTTCGATTATGTCAAACGCCTTCTGATAAATATCCATGTTTTCATGGCTCTGCAAAAACTCAATCTTGTCCAGCCCTATCAGTAAAAAAAATTAATAATAATTTTAGTAATTTTATATTTTTTCCACGAATTAAGTTTTCATTTTGTTACCATAACACTCCTCAATCATTATGGTATACGGATTGTTCCCCACATGATTTTTGGCATCTTGTTCTCCTAAGCGTAAGATATTCTCAAGTCCGTTCAATGCCACTTGAATAATCTTCGAATCCATAACGGTGAGTAAATCGCACAAAGGAGAAATGCATCCTTGGTCAACTAGAAACCTAATTTAATAATTGAACAAAATATTAAACTTTTAACACTTTCTTAAATACTGTGCTAACCTAATTTGTTCGGCTGTCCCTCCAGAAGTCGCATTGGTAATTGCCCATGCTGCTTCTTTTCTCGTTTTGAATTCTGCTTTCCCCAGAATTTCAATCAAAACGGGAAATATATTTGCATCTATAACGGCCTAACAAATAATTAATTTCGTTAATTATTTTATTTTTTAATTGTTTAAACCAAACAATTGAATACTTGAATTTGAGCACGGTTTCCTGCCGTGATATTGGAGATGGTCCAGCAAGCCTCTTTACGAATGGACTCTTTAGGACTGCTCAGTAAATGATGTAGACATGGCAAAGCTGAACAGTTCAGAATCACTTGTGTTTGGATGTCGTCACCAGTTACGATGTTACCTACTGCTCTCAATGCAGCCGACACAACACTCTGCGAACTATGCCTGCAAACACAGGTATTACTTAAAACTGTTTGCACTTTTTCTTTTTCTTTTCTAGGCTGCTAATAGCTTACATCAACAACTCCACGAGCCTTCTACACACTCCGGCATCGATCACCGCTTGTATTTTATCATTTGGGCCATCCGACAAATAGGATAAAGCCCAACACGAATCAGTCAACACATCAGAGTCGTTATGGAACAACAAACGCGAGAGCACCGGGAGACATGGAGATACTTTAACGAAATCGGGAGGCGGCGTTTTGCCTCGACACAAATTCGACAATGCCCACACGGCATTCCTGATCATGGATAGTCGCGTTGATTTACTAACCAACCTGCAGAAACAACGGTATATCTTAGCAGGTATGCAATTTGACAAAGAATTATTATCATCATCATATCTTACTGTAAGAGGGGAACTAATATTTCATGATCCAAGACTAAATCTCGGTAATCTGGACTGTCACCAGCAATATTACCCAAAGCCCATATAGCCTAAAAAATAAATATTAAAATACATATTAAAATGATCGATATAGTTTCTTCTTCTTCTTCGTACCTGTTCTTGTACATCTTCATACGCAGAGCCGAGCAATTTGATAAAAATAGGCACGGCCCCTGCATCTATCACTATTCTTGTTTGCAACGAGGTGCCTGACGCAATGTTCGTCAAAGTCCAAGCTGCTTCGAACTAAATTTCATAGAATATTTTTGTTTTAATTAAAAACATCACACAAA
The DNA here is from genome assembly GCA_000239455.1 of Strigamia maritima. Lineage (NCBI taxonomy): Eukaryota > Metazoa > Arthropoda > Chilopoda > Geophilomorpha > Linotaeniidae > Strigamia > Strigamia maritima. The sequence continues at coordinate 463,561 of JH431832.1, forward strand.
TCATACACAAATGTAAATCTAACTTGGAGAGTGCAATTCTCCTCCTTTTGCAAAAGTTGGACAAACCGAGGTACAATACCCGTTTGAACAACTTCATCTATAGGAGGATTTGGCTCTGTCAAAACAAAACACATTAACACATTTAAAAAATTTCGAGCATTTAATGAAATGTCGATTTCATTTCAACAAACCCCTCGAAAGCAGTCGTCGAAACTTTTGCGTAGCATTTAACTGTTGTTCTACATCAGCACTATATAACGCTTGTACCATATCCTGCGTAATTCCACCCTAATAACAAAGTTTTATCACCGTCATTTGTTTTTTTCATGTTTTCCCCCCACTGGGCTAAATTAACCTGTGACATAAATTGGTTATAATCTTCCTGCATTGTACTCGATATTTCATCATCTTGATCATGTTCGTACGGTAAGTTAACGTTTCTTCTTTTTGATAACTAGAAATGAAATTAGAAGCGAAATTAGAATACAACGATAACCATGGTGTGAATGCCATATACTACTGACCTGCTGTTCTCGTTTTTGTTTTCGAAGTTGAACTCCTTCTTCTTCTCGTCGACGTCTCAATTCCTGTGCATCGAGTGCCGAGTTCTTATATCGGTATCGATGCGTGTTAGATGTGTTCGTAGACATCTGAAATGATTCGATTTCGTTAGATGGCGGTCCAAGTCGAATATTCGGGTCAGATGTCATTCTTTCACGTTCTTGTTCTGACATTAAACATTAAAATGATCGTAGCATCAAAATCACACTTAATACCATGTAAGGGAAAATATAATGCAACTACAACAATATGGAAAGATTGTATTAAATAACCCGCTGAAAAACCTAAGATGACTTAATCCTATTTCGCAACTGTAGACTGTACGAAATACGAACTAGTTAGGCCTAAATTCGTTTCGCACTGAGGCCACCCAGATTTATATAATAGAATTTAGCTTTTCATTCATATTCAAAAATTTATCATTGAATGTAAATTTACAACTTAAATCCTGAATTTGCTACGATAAACTGTCACATACCTTGAATTAAATTTTTACAGTAATTGGTCGCAGTTTCGGCATAAAGACCATACAAAGCGTGCACTAGGTTGGCACCAAAGCCTACTTAGTTTAATTAGATGTTGCCGACGTTGAAATTGAGAAAAATTCTCCCCTTCCTTAAACTAACCCAAGAGTTTTTCAAAAATTAAGCTTAAGTTAACAATCACACTAAAAAATAAGTCATAAATGGAATGATTGTTATTACAACGTGAGCATTGTGGGTAAACTTTCATTTACATACATTGATACGGGCCTTCCCAATCTACAAGACCTTAGTCAAATTCAAACGCCTTCTGATTCGAGAATTCCAAATTAATAACCCTTTGCTTATATCTAGGACTAAACTCACGCGATACCCTTAAACTATTAATTAAATATTCTTAACGGAATCGGTTTTGAGAAATATATTACTTTACTCCTTAAGCAGATTTTTTTATGAAGCGAATATTTTGTTCGCAAGTATGAACCAATGAAAAAACAAAAATTAAAATCTGAGGTATTGCAAAATGGCGGCGCCCCTTACAAATTCACCGAGTGTAAATTGCTCGATTAATTGTGATGATTTCTTAGAATTTCAGGTAATTCCAGCGTTAATTTATTCTTACCTTGCATTTAGAACTCGCTTAAACCTATTTTTGAAAAAAAATATCTACGCTACAACTTAATGCCTGTAGTCGGGGAAAAAATTTCAATCAAAGCATGTGCAAACGGGTGACGAAATTCAGTTTACGTAATCAAAATTATTTGATTGAATTGAATTTTTAGGAAGCATTAAAAAAATGCGTACAATCGATGATAAAATCATTTACGCTCTCAACACAACAATTCCAACGGATTCGTTTTGTAGTCAAGTGAACGCATCAGCCGAATGCAAGCGCCTTTATGAGCAGGTAATAAAAATAGACTACGTTTGTTTCTTTTTTGTTTGTTTGTTTGTTTGTTTATTTATTTATTTTTTATTTTTTATATATTATAGTTAGTGGATTCGTATTCACAGCGTGAAAATGTCATTAAAAAGTGTATATCACATGTATCAGAACATGTGCTTCAAATTAAAGATAAGAGAGCTCAAGACGTGGATAACCCTCAACTCCTGAAAGCCTTAAGAAAAGAACAGACCAACGTAACGTTTCAGTTTATTCGTATTCCAACATACTCAAAAATGTATTAAATATTTTATTTTAGTTACGACTAATGCAAGCTGAAGTCAACATCGAAGAAGTCATTAAGGATAGAACTTTAAAGGTAAGCCATAAATTGCATATTTTTAGATATATGTATGTATATAGGACTCTTATGATTATTTTTATAATAGATATATTACGAGAAGTGTAGGTCATCCTACAAGCCACCAAATCTTCAACTTTGACGATCAACCGTAGAATTAACAGTTACAAAATTAGATAAAATGAAAATTTTATAATCACTAGAAATTTTACTGTTTAAGTATACATGCAATGCCAAACGAGTGTTGATTCAAATTGTAAAAAACGAGTAAAATGTTGACTTTCTTTTTTCTAACAATCAGGCTATTTAATGTTATTTGAAAATTTGTTTATTTCTCTTTTTTTCTGAAATTTAAAGGGGAAAAAAAATGTGAACTAATATTTTTCTTCTTTTACATCGTTTGTTTGCTTCTCTTCCAATTACTTTTCACTTGGGATTTCTTTGTGTGACTTATGCCACTCGATATTCGTTTTGGATAAACTTTCTCCGCGAGCCTTAGCATTTCTACCACTTCGAATCATAACGTACGATCCAATAAGGGTGAAAACCATCATGATGGAAGTACCATAGATTCGAATCCAGTTGCGAGCACGCTCCATTTGGTCGAAACTGAAATTAAACATCATTTTTTAGCTTTCAGCTTACTGCAAAAGCAAGGTAACAATAACTTACGTCACGTAGGCCGGAACCTCAGCCAAAGTTTTATATTTACCAGTCCAAACCAAATATTTTCTTTCCATGTTTGTTGGCTTGTATTTGCCAGCTTTTAAAACAGCTAGGAATAGAGAAAAAATCGGATTAACAATTTGTTCATGGTTTTACACTTCAACAAACCTTTGTCTGAGCCTATGGCAGCATTAGATAAGTTAAAAAAATGTTTCAATCTGGGTACTTTAATAGAATAATTTAAACAAAGAACATTTACGCTAGATTTACGTCTCAGCAAGCTATTCGCATTCATCAAATATAAATATATGTGATGTTGACACAGGAGTTAGATTTTGATTTTAATCTTAATCTCAATCTTATTTTTTATCTTTTTCCTTTTCGAGAGCGCCATGGCACGATGGCGCGTTATTCTTTAAAGGGCGTTCCAATGTCATCGTGCATATCAACTCGGCTATTTTAGTTGGGTTTAATGTTAATTTGGAACTTACTCTCATCAATGGGGCCATCTTTTCCAGGCTGATTTGCTTCAGTTGACATTAGCCTTGACCACGGCCTTGAAGTCAATGCCCAAGTTTTTCTTGGATACATTGACATTGAAAAATATCGAAGTGCCATCACGAAGCAAATAATCTTTTGCTTTAGACTAGAGGCAACGCAATAAATTGATGCTGGTCAACCTGTATGAAACGGAACAGATCGTATAGTCAATGTCGTTTCCAGTGATTAACCGATCCCAGTAGTCCCAATCTCTCAGTTCCAAGAAAGAACGGGGACTTTTCTAAAACTATTATTACGTAGTTAACCATAAAATGCGTGCACAACCTGTAGTTTGTTTAGGTTTCTTTTTTAACCACATTACTCGGGTTAAGATCCTGTTTGATCTGGGATCACGACATTTAAAAATTGAAACTATGGGTAGCCATTGATATCAATGCCCAGTCATTGAGGATGCAACGCTAAAATGTAAAATATTGGATAAATATTTTAATTCAAGTACTTGAGCACAAAATGCTACTTTTTACCTATAAATTGCCAAAAACAATTCTTTTTACACGCGATGAAATGTTTATGCATGACCATGACTTCCAATTTATGCTTGATTTTATTATACGTGTGAGATTTGGCATTGCATACTCAGTCATTAAAAAGTAATAAAGACTGACGGCTTTCCATATCCAAAAACGTTTTCGATTTTTAGATAAGCTTTCAATTGTTGATGTTCAGATTTATGACGTACAATTTAATCTGAAATAGCAGATTATTAAATGTTGACAGGTATGTAAATATGGAATTTTCTGGAACGACGTTTGAGTTTACAATTTTTACCACTCGAGTGAGTTCCAGCGCTGAAGTCAGATTAGGCATAAAAATGTGATAAAATGTTGTTCCCTAGATCTGTGCTCACAAGATAGGTGAACGCTCAAGTTGGAGTGGAGAAGAGATTTTTCTTTTTTAAGTATGTGAATTGGAAAGGTGCCCCTAAAAAAAACTTTTACCAAGATTTGTTTTAAAAGTTGAAAAGAAAAGAAAAAGAAATTCTCGATGGCTGAGAAACCACCAGAAACGATACACTGTTGTGAAATTTGCGGGCAAGAAGGATTACGAGACGAAGAAATGAGAACTCACATGTTACTGATACATATTGAAGGCGCTACGTCATGTCCGTTTTGTGATTTGAGTGACATTTCAGTCGACGAGATGATTGTGCATGTAAATAGCGTGCACTTAGATTATTTAACACCGGACGAAGAGTACAAGCCGGTCTGCACCGACTACAAACCACAAATCACAATCGATGGAGCTTGCGCATCACCTAGTCGTTACAACGCAAATTACAATCACAATTTCAATGCCAATTCTTTGTTGGATTCACCCCAACGATCTCAACTTTCACTTAACCTCAAATCTTGGAAGAACCCTTGCTCTGCATCCATTAATGATGGAGGACGGCAAGGGCAAAGGGCTCGTATACAAACACCAACACCCAACGATGGCATCACAACACACTGTCCAATCTGTGGTCATTGCGAAAGGTCGCCGACCAAGTTGCAAGAGCATGTTAACAGACAGCATTTTGATTTGACGAGTCCCTCGTTTCCTGATATTTCTCCTTTAGATGGAGAAAGTTATTTCAATTGTCCCTTATGCATGAGGCATTTTGAATCCAGTCCCGATTTGGAGTTGCATGTTAATATGGAACACAAAGACATTTTGAGTCCGGCTCAGTCAGCGCAGGTAACTCCAGCCGATGAGAATTGTAACGAAAGTTGTCCAGTTTGTAGTCAAAACGGCTTCAAAAGTGCTCTCGAAATGGCTCATCATATCGAAGAACATTTTGAAAAGAGGTCACAACTACCGTTGCTTGAAGGAGCAAGTAGTAGTGAGTGCTTGTTAGGAATATATTAATTAATTCATTAAATTCAGCAATATTGTATTAAAAAATGAATGATGAATTAAAAAAAGAAAAATAATCATATTCAATTGATTTTTCTTCGTTAATTTTTTTTTTTTTTTTTTTTTTTTTTTTTTTTAGGTTTCTAAAGCAGACTGCGTGCTCGCCCAGGAAATTGAAAAGAAGGAGAAAGACGCTCGAAAATTACGCGAACAACGTGAATTCGAAATGCTGCGTGCTCAATATGGCATGGACAACCACGGTAACTTCCGAGAACAAAGTCTCACCAATATGCAGCGTGCTGTCTATGCTGGAGAAATGTCTGTAGCTGATTACTACAACCGACAAGTTGAATTGAAAGTTGCCGAAATGAACGGCGTTGATGATGGCCATTCTTGCAGTAAAGGTTTCAAACTGACCGATTTACGTTAAATAACATTTTATTCATTTATTTCTTTGTCCGACTCAGGTTTGGTTCCTAAAATTCGTGCCGTGAGTTTAAGCAGCAACAATATTACGCGGACTTGGATGTGTACCACGGTGGATCATTATGGTTCTACGTACGGTGATAAAGGATGGGGCTGTGGATATAGGAACATTCAAATGCTTCTGTCGTCATTAATGCACCATACTGGCTATAACGAGAAACTATTCAACGGTAAAAATACAATGCCTTCTATTTCAAAACTTCAGGAATTGATTGAAGCTGCGTGGAGAAAGGGGTTTGACCCGCAGGGGTGCGAGCAACTTGGTGGCAAGTTGTTCAACACGAGGAAATGGATCGGTGCCACAGAGGTTGTTACGTTTTTAAATTCTTTTCGCGTCAGGTAATGTGTAAAAACAAAACACAACATTAAATTTAAAAATAAAAATCGAATTTATTTAAATGATTTTTAAGGGGTCAGCTAGTAGATTTTCATCGACCAACCACTGATGATGGTACCCATCCTGAATTATTCCATTGGATTTTAGAATATTTCCAGAAACAAGATGACTTTAAACCACCTATATACCTCCAACATCAAGGTTAAACCTTAAAACGTGAAAATATAATTATTTTTTTTATACGTTTTCAATGTGAATTTTTTTTCTTTTAGGCCACAGTCGAACTGTAGTAGGATGTGAGCAACTAAAGGATAATTCTATTCGTCTTTTAATTTTTGATCCTAGTCACAATAAAATACAAATGGAGCAGTTTAGTAATACAGCGATTGCCTCCAATGCAATGCGCTTAATAAGAAGGCCGTTAGCTGCCATGAAAGCACGCCAATATCAAATTGTTGCTGTTAATGGCATTATCGAAACTGAACAGGAGTATCAGGTACTTTATACATATTGACTATAAAGATTAGATTGATCGATTTATTTAAAACTCATCGTAATTTTTCTTTTTAATAGCAAAGTAAATTGCTACGTTCGATTCTAATTCCAGAAGATTGCTAATTTGCTTCGATTTTAGAGGACCAATAGGGGTTTATTTTCACTTGTTTGAAAATTCTAAAATGATATGGTTTTTGTTTTTATTTTCCTCATCTAGTGAAAAGGTACTGTTATTTGAAACTTTGAAAAGTTGTTAATGTTGGTTTTATCATGAATGTTTGATTTAAATATGGTGAAAAAATATAAATTGTTTTTAATTTTTGAATTTTTGAATTTTTCTTTGTTTATTAACGGTATATAATTTGAAAAGTGTGTTTCTGAACCGATTTATTTCCAATACAAAGGTGTGAGATTGGATTTGATGGCTAAAAGTGAAAATTGGCACTGTTTTAGAAAATTAGTCACGAGTTTATAAAATCACAACAAAAAAAAATATATAAATAAATTGAAAGTACGGTAGCACAAAAGTTGTAAAATATGAAGAATTTTGCATTTGAATAAGTCTAAATGTTTTGAACTGAAAGTTTTGGCATTTACTTAAAACTATTTTTCAGAACTAAAATTAGAAAAATGTAGGAAATTAAAAATCTAATTGCATTTTATTAAGAATTGTAAAAATAAAAAAATGCTAAGAAACTGCCCCGCCTGGCATGCTAGAAAACAAAACTAATTTCTTATCAAACTAACTTAACTTAAATTAATTCATACCAAAGAACCGAACCGTTCTACGGTAAGAAAACCTTAAACTAATATATCGCAATTGCTGCTATAATTTATTAAACTTTCATTTGTTATTTTTTTATGAGATTACTTTGTCGTATACTCCTATACTTCAAAACTTATGTCGAATAATTTGATAAGTTTTGCAGAATTGTTGTCGAAGGTCAATTGTGAGTTAAAATGAAAGAATAATTTAAAACAAAAAAAAAAAAAATTAGTAAAACTTTTTTTTGTTTTAATATGTACTGCTGTGATAAGATTTTAAGGAGCATAAGAAAACTTGATCTCTTTTTCAGTACAACGAAAAACATTTCTCCCAAGAAAATTTCAAATATAAATATTACTATTGTAATGTGTGTGCATTCCAAGAGTTTTTTCCTTGCTCAATCCTGAAGCCAATACCAATTTCATTACAAATTAAACAATTCAATCATTCCAATCAGGGAGCTTTTTAAGTGTACTTTATTATTACATCCTATTTATTCCAATTTTCTGATCTGCTTTGCAGTTTTTTTATTTGTTGTTTTGTTCTGAGAACGCATTGACTTGCTTTTTTAAAATTAATTATTCATGTGTATAGTTGGGCGAGAAGTACTTGAATTTCATAAGCACTGCCATAGCAATAAGAATGATTATAGAACATTTGTTTCATTTTCTAAAATTCTATTTTATAATTTAATAATTTGAAAATAAATTATTGAATTTTTTTAGTTTAGTTGTTTTTTTATTATCTTAATGCGAAATGCATTGGTTCTTTAAAAAAAAAAAAAAAATACCATTGTGACGATATGCTTAGTTCTTCCAGTGCTTCTGAGACGAATTTTAAGAGCACAAATTGGGGAGTTTCAATGGTTTTAAGAATACGATTGTTTGTATTAAACTTTAAGGTCTGTTTAATGTTACGTAAATTTTCACAGCCACAACCATTTTGAGAAAACGAATGTTTGTTTTATTGTAAAGCAAGTTCAATCATTGATTAGAATGTCACTTTTTAATACGAGTTGAACTATAAAATAGAACGGGAAAAAACATGACAATGATTTGAAGAAAAAAGATTAGTGTGCATTTTTTAATAAAAACGAAAATACTTGCTTAAAAAGCAATTTAATTTAAACCTCAGCAGGCTATTTTTTTTTTTCTTTCTTTTTTACTAACAATTACAATATTAAAAAATATCCAATGGAATGGGTTATTCTTCCGTCACAAATTCTGCGTCGTCTAACACCATGTATAATTACAACTTGAATTTGTCCTTTTTCACTACCGGATGTCAAAACACTTCACAAACTTCTCGAACATTTTTTATTCGCTGAAGCATTTTGGCAATTGCCTCTTTACCAAGAGGCATCGTCGAATACCACACGGGACTGTCTGGAACACAAGATCGTTCTGGATTGAGGTAAAAAACGTCACTTCTATTTCTGATACTTTCAGGACTGCAAGTAAAATGTTCATTCATTTATATTAGTTTACTATTTTAATATTTACTGCTTTTTACCATTTAGAGAGATAAAATTCGTAAAGTTTAACAGGACACCGCAATGGATTATCCAAGTTCTCCACTTGTTCGAAATTTGACTGGTCGTCCTTCCGTTTACGCCCGACCTCACCTATAAAAGATAAGTACACTAGATAAGTGGTGTTTTTAAAATATACAATAAATACTAACCCTTGTTGTGAGAAGGTGGGCAGTATCTGAGGAGAACATTTCGGCCTGGTGTAGACTGATTAGCTGCTCTTGCAGGCGATAGAGAACCAGATTTTTTCCATTGTTTTAAAATATGTGAAAAAGAAAGTCGCATGTGATCTTCCACGGTGCGCAGTAAGAAAAACTTGGCATTAAAGTACATTAGTGTATTAAGCAGGACATGTGGTGAGTGAGCGCCTAACTGTTTTGCCTCCCATAACATTTCTTCCTCGATTCTGCTAGCTATTACACCTAATTTAACAAAAAAATATATATTAATATAGATAGTACGTTAAAACAAAATTATTTACCATCTAAGCTTCCTATAGTTTCCCCCTTTTGCAAAACTTCGTTAAGACATTCGGTGAATTTTTCGTAATAAGCGTCAGTAAAGATGTTATCGATTCGCCCATTTTCCAACAGGTATTGCTGAATCCCTAAATTTCAATCGGAAAGAAAAAAAGAAAAAGATGATTTTTCTGTATATCACTTTTTAGCCCTCATTATTTTTCTTTCTCGATTTAAAACCGGACAACTTTTACTCTACCTAAACACAGGTAGAATATGCTATCCGAAGCGTATTCCTCACGATTCGGTTTCCGAACTTCCTTGACAAAAAGACACAATGAATAGTTGAGTTCGTCGGCAGTCAGTTGGAGCAGATCAGTTTTAAACAGTTTGAGTTTTCGGTTGTTTTGTGAAGCCTTCTCCAATTGTGTGTTCTTTTCGAGGACCCAATGTTTCCAAGCGTTAACGCCGTACGTGTACTGTAAAGTTTGCATCGGACAAGAAGACAATTGCGATCAATAATCATCTCTGATATTTTTATTCGGATTTATTTAATTAGTAAATCATTCATGCACGGTTCAATCGTGCTGACCGAAACGAATAAATTCGTTTTTCTTAAATTATTATTATGATTATTTTTTTTTGTTTGTTTTCTTTTGTTTTTTTTACAAGCTTTTTTTTTAATCCACCTTAAGAATCGAATTGGAGTCTGCAGGAGTCACCATTCCACCGGGGGTCATCTGCAACGAATTTTCGTCCGTCCGTGGCTTTTTTCGACCTCGTCCGCGATGGCTTCCAGAGCTTCGCTTTTGCCCTCGATTTCGGGCACGCAATTCTCTCGGAGACAACACATCACTGTTGTTTTCCTCAATACTGTTGAACGCGGTGTCTAAGCACATGACATGACGAGTTGAAAATTTCAAATGCGACATGACTGCAATTTAAGTAAAATTCGACATAATTAGTCCTTACCATGAGTGGATTGATGACCACCTGGCCCCAAAGCAGATTCCACATCCATTGCAGGTTCGTCCATTTCCGTGGCCATTCTTAATGCCATTTGCAACATGTCGTCACTGAAAGCATTGGTGGCATGCATTCCATCGGAAATTTGATTTTCCATTCCAAACTGTTCGCTTTGTTCCGCATCTAAATCAAATTTACGCTTGAAAACTTTCACACGTGAGAAATTTTTTAATTTAATTCATTTCCTTACCACTACTAACTTGTCCCTGCTCTCCGTTCGATGTTCCCGCAGGAGTCGGAGTCGAAGTCGAAGTATTGCTATCACTTTTGTTTGTTCCAATTTTGTTATTATTGGCCACCATTTCTGCCATCATGAGCAGCTCCGCTTCGAAAGGATTGTTTGGTATTTTGTCTTGTATCTCTTTGATTTGCTTACTTATTTCCTCTACAGTGTTCTTTGAGGTAGGGATGAAAATGGGTACTGGAATCGGAATCGGAAAAGGAATTGGGACAGGAACGGGTCTGACGTACATGTGCATTGGTACTGGGACATAAATCGGGACCGGAACTGGAATTATTAACGGTTTTGTAACAACCTTTTCTTCTGAAAATTAATATATAATTATTATAATTATTATTATTATTATTATTATTATTATTATTATTATTATTATTATTATTATTAACGCATGAAAGAAAAAAATCTCTCTCGTTCGTTTTCTTACCTTCGGGTTCGGTTTGAATGTTTTTATGGCAAGGATGCGGTTTACACGATACTCCTTTGGTTTGCATGAACGGTCTACACATTAAAGATTTGTTTTTCATTTGTTTTGGAGCTGGCGGCTTGATGAGAACTTGTGTTGTTGATTGGGTAGCTGTCGAAACGGACGTCGAAGCAACAGTTGCTGGTTTAGTGACGGTGTTCGTTGTCGTCAAACTTGTAGCAATGATGGATGTCCCGGTTTGCCGATTTGGAACAACGATCAAGGGTTGTGACTGCACTGGCGCCAGAGATCTAACGGACGAAATGATGGGGGTGCCACCGGGGGAGGAATTAACAGTTTGAGAGACCGTGGTCGTGACTGTCGGTGTAGTCGAAATTGATGTTGCAACGATTTTCGAAGTGACAGGCGCTATGTTAGTGAATGGACGTTGAAAAGTCATGACGCATTGATACGAACAGAAATTTCGAATTGATGCGTCGCTCATCGTCAGATGATACTGAGCTGGTTGGGAATTATTGCAATGATCACATCGAATACTCTTCGCCGACGTCGCGTTCAAACTCACCCTGAATAATGACAAACAGTTGAGCGAGCAAAACAGTTGCACGTGATTGTTGGAATCGACACGTTCAATCATGTCAAAGTTGTATTTCTTTACTTTGCACCAAGTGCACGGTACGATTTTCCTGTGCGATAAAACGAACACGTTCATGCACGATTTAGCACAAAATCGTTTGCTCAGTCCTTCAAACTGGATCGTGTACGGCTGAGAAGCATCCACATGGAAAAACTTGTGACACGAATCGCAAATTGAAGTGCTGATTTTGTTCGCGTATCGGAATGCTGCAATGCACGGATCAGAACACAAACAATGTGTTCTTCCTTCGAAATTAACCTAGAACAAAAAAATAAATATCAATACTTAAAAGAAATCATCCATTAGATGAAAAAACATACTTGAACTTTGATCGGAACAACCTTACTGCACACTGAGCACATTTGTACATTCGGTTGCGATTTCTTTTTATTCATACTTTCAAATTTCTCCACGCAAGCTTTGCTACAAAAATCCTTCAAATAAAAAAATATGATGATTAAACACACAATTCCATTGACTTATTGTATTTAAAATTACCTTACAAACTCCCTTCTCCCCAATACGAGCAAGAAGTCCTTCACGACTAGTTGAAATGTCCTTTTGACAAAATGTACACACACGAAGTGTTTTCTTAAATTCCTCTAAACAATTATTGCAACAAAATTGTTTAATGTCCGATCCAAATCGTACGCAATATTTGCCCAATGAAGTCCTTTGCACAGCACTACAGCATTTAGCACAATGACTTCCCAGGAAACTTTGATATTTTCCCAAACATTCTTCGTTACAGAACTCCATCGTCTCCCAAGTCAGACATTTATTTCGTCCCTGAATTGCATTTCCACATTGCGCACACCCTCTTTTCGGTGCATTGATCATGTAATACTTGCGCATACAATCTTCTGAACACAGCGGTTTATTTTCGCCTCCGCCAGACAAAAATCCAACGCCATTTTTGATTTCTTTCCGACAAATCGAACAATAATCTTTCGGCTGAGTTAAGCTGCGTGTTATCGGCCTGTTCTCTGGTGCTGGTGCCATGTGTGCTTTTGTTCTGTTTCGGTACGATTTGAAACAATTATCGTCACAAAGGTACCTGGTCGTGTCCGACATGTGAACTTGGTACTTGCAACACTTAACGCGATCGCATTCGATGCACAACCGCTCGGGCATGCGAGACTTCACTGAGGGTTTAGGTTTCTTCAAACTTTCCTCCACTATCACGCCGTCATCTTTCTCCCTTTTTACTACTGGTTTTAGATTTAATTCAGATAATATGACCACCTCGTTTTCATCTTCTTTCTTTTCTTTCGACTCGATTTCATCCAGTACTCTACATAAAGTAGTTTTGATTTCGTCAAATGTCTCCATTTCTTCGGTATTTTTATCACTACTACTCTCGTCCATATCTTGCACGGTTCTTACGTCGCATATCTCGAACGGTAAATTCGAATCATCCCTATCCATTTCAATTAAATTATCTCTTTCGTCATTCGCAGATGCCTTTCCCTTTTTAATATCGATGTCCATGTCCATGTTTATTTCCATTTCCACGTCTTTTTCTCTTTCGCCCTCCTCATCGACTTCCATTAACTTTGCTTCTGCGTCACGATCCGAACTTTTGTCGCACGACTTTTCGCTGCCAATATCGCCTTCTAAATCATCTTGACTGTCGACTGATTGAGTACTACTCGATTTCGGATCGGTTGCAGATCCGTCCAATTTGTCCATCATTTTGTCCTCTGATCCTTCATCTATTTCATCTACTTCGCTTTCGTGTTCTTCGTCTGAATCGAGGCTCGTAGATCGTTTTATGCGATCTTCTAATCTTTTGATGGTATCCAGCAGACAGCTTTCTTTTTTCGCAGAATCGTTCGAATCTTGACCATCATCTTTCAAATTCTCAGTCGAACTGCAACTATTTTGACTTTGAAAGTTTGCTACAAAAGTTTCGTCACTTTGACTCGACGTATCCCTTTCTTCTTGTCGTTTACTTTCTTCTTCGTTTTCAGACTCGATGATATTATCTGGCTTAATTTTTTCTGGTTTGTCAAGTTCACTTTCATCTTTCTTTTCAGACTGCAGTTGTTTAGTTGAAATTTCCGCTTTTAATTCTTTATTTTTATCCATTTTTTCAGTTGAATTTTCGACATCATTTTTTACGTTTTTATCTCTTCAGGGATTACGTCAGATTCGTTTGACTTATCTTTTCTTCCTTCTTTGCTATCGAACGTTTCTAATTCCTTATTATCTACAGCTTTCGGTTTTCCCTCTGGTACAATTTTATCTTTAGATTTTTGTTGTCCTTTTGCTTCAATTTTACCTGAACTCGGCATTCCTTCCGTTTCAAATTCATCCATAACTTTCATTTTTTCTTCGGGTTTCAATTTTGTCTTTAGATTTTTCTTTTGCTTTCAATTTTTCTTTGATATCCGGTTCAATTTCACGTTTCTCCTGTGTTATTTTTTTTTCAGTTTCATCTTTCGCAATTTCTTTTACTTCTAATTCGGTGTTCTTTTCAATGCTTAGGCAATCTACCGTTTTAGCAGCACTTCTTGGCAAGACGGATTTCTTTTCATTGCTTGGTTTATCCACCATTTTAGCAAAACTTCTTGGTGATACAGACTTCTTTTCATTAATTGGTTTATCCCCCGTTTTAGCCATCGTTTTTCGCGATTCGGATTTGTTTTCATTAGATGGTTTATCTCCGATTTTAGCCGTCGTTTTTGGCGGTTTGGATTTATTTTCATTGGTTGGTTTATCCCCGGTTTTAGCAACAGTTTTTAGTAATTCGAACTTCTTTTCATTACTCTGCTTATCCCTGGTTTTAGCAACACTTTTCGTTGATTCCAGCTTCTTTTTATTCACACTTTTATACTTATTATCTGATTCTCTTTGTACCTTCACTTCGTTTTTCAATTCTGACTTCGTATCATTGTCTTTAATGTCTGATGCATCCGGTTTCGGTATTTTTTTTTCAGATTCTGCCTTCAAATCAATGGATTTTACTTTCGCTGCATTTGGGTTCTCTTCATTCGGCATGTTAACAGGTTTTTTTGATGTCGATTTCGAAGGCTGTTTATCATCCAATCTAAACCTAGTTGGAGCAGAATCAAATCGGACCCGGGTTGGTGCCGAATCAAAGCGAAATGGAGTCACCTTTTTATTTGCCTAGGTAAAAAAAAAACCCAAGAAAATAATTAACAAAAATAAGCTTTAACGACAAAAGCCAAAAAATTACTTGTGTGCGATTTCCAGTCAATTTTAAAACTTTGATCGCATTAAAGTAAAAATATTTATTTAAAAAAAAGGCGCGTAAAACTAATTATCAGATTTAAGAAAAACTTCCACGTGAAAACGAAAATTTTATAATAAAAACAACAAATGTGTTTTTGTATTAAAAATAAGCCTAATCTTCTAAAGAGCGCCATCTGTCCATTTTGAAAAGAATTTCAAAACGATTCTATATTTTGGTTTTACGTTAAGAACGTAAAAATGTAAACGAATTGTGAGATATTAAAATGTGTATTGACTTGGACAATGAACAACTAAATCTTACCTCATTTTTTCCTATAGATTTTCCTAATTCATTCGGTAAGTCGCTCATCTCATCCGCTCCGCGATCAGCGTTCACTTGTCTGTAAAAACAAAACTACATTTAGTATGAACTTAAATTCCCCTACTTTAAAATTTATATTTACTGCAAATTTTATGCAATCGTAAGGAGTTAGTGATCATAATCTAAATTACACTGAGCATAACAATTTAAGTTCGTACAGCAAACTAAAATAGAAATCCTACCAAAACCTTACACTAGATCAACTTCCTGTCAGTATGGCGGGAGGAAGAACACACTACGGCGCACTAGAGGCCGCATTGTACTTTTGAATAGAATAGTTTTGTTTTTTGACACAAGAGGGAAAGTGTTCAAGTTAATTTTACGGGTTCTCGTGATTTCTTTGAGAATACAGTCTTACAACGAACTCTGTAATAACGAAAGCGCACTGTCTGAAAAATTGTAGATTTTATATGCTAAACTCGCGAAAGCCGAAAACCTTGTTATAAGCAACAGTTCTTCTGATTTTTTGTGGTTCGTTATAACGAGGTTCGACTGTACAATATATTTTAGATTACTGAAAATCAGTGTAGCAGTTTATTTCTTTCTAATAAATGCACTGTCCTGAACTCTTTTTTAAACACCCTCAAAAAAATTATTAGCCCTGTTAATATCTTAACTTATTTGACTTATCTGTCTTAAAGTGACTTTTTGACCGTATATGGGTCCCAACGTTTTTAATTCTCACCATTGCATCTGTTGATTTTTCTACATCACCTACTTATGTCGTTGCTGATGTTCATACTAGTCTTAGTTGTGGCCACATTCCTGTCTGGTGTTGCTTCTCCTTGGAATAACCTCTTCGATTTTGGTACTGTGTCAATCACTCCCTAGCTGCACTTCAATTGGAACCAAATTATTACTGTTGCTCTGAAATTACATCCTCTTGCCACCACGTAATTTATTTTTGTTTTTTCAACTTTTTATTGTGCATTTGTATAATTGATTTAAACACATAGAGTACAATAGAGAGTAGGCATTAAGAGATGACAGAAGCAGCCATTTTCACTCCACATGACAGCTGTCATATTATTTTCGTAATGTCTAAAAATTATTGTGCCAGTTCCTACTCAGCGGCTGGCTCCTACTCAGCGGCTGGTTCCAACTCAGCGGCTGGTTCCTACTCAGCGGCTGGTTCCTACTCAGCGGCTGGTTCTTATTCAGCTGCTGGTTCCTACTCAGCTGACAGTTCCCACTCAGCAGCTGCCAGTTCCTACTCAGCAGCAGCCGGTTCCTACTCAGCAGCAGCAGCCGGTTCCTAGCTGGTTACTACTCAGCAGCAGCAACCGGTTCCTAGCTGGTTCCTACTCAGCAGCAGCAGCCGGTTCCTAGGTGGTTCCTACTCAGCAGCCGGCTTCTATCCAGCAGTCGGTTCCTACTCATCAGCTGGTTCCTAGTCAGCAGCCAGTTCCTACTCAGCAGCAGCCGGTTCCTACTTTCATCTGGTTCCTACTTTTATCTGATTCCTACTTTTATCTGATTCCTACTTTTATCTAGTTCCTACTTTTATCCGGTTCCTACTTTTATCCGATTCCTATTTTAATCCGATTCCTACGTTTATCTGATTCCTACTTTTATCTGGTTCCTAGTTTTATCCGGTTCCTACTTTTATCCGGTTCCTACTTTTATCCGGTTCCTACTTTTATCCGGTTCCTACTTTTATCCGATTCCTATTTTTATCCGATTCCTACGTTTATCCGATTCCTACTTTTATCTGGTTCCTACTTTCAGCTGGTTCCTACTTTCAGCTGGTTCCTACTTTCAGCTGGTTCCTACTTTCTAGCTGGTTCCTACTTTCAGCTGGTTCCTACTTTCAGCTGGTTCCTACTTTCAGCTGGTTCCTACTTTCAGCTGGTTCCTACTTTCAGCTGGTTCCTACTTTCAGTAACTTTCTACTTTCATCTGGTTCCTACTTTCATCTGGTTTCTACTTTCATCTGGTTTCTACTTTCAGTAACTTTCTACTTTTATCTGGTTCCTACTTTTATCTGGTTCCTACTTTTATCTGGTTCCTACTTTCAGCTGGTTCCTACTTTCATCTGGTTCCTGCTTTTATCTGAATCCTACTTTTATCTGATTCCTACTTTTATCTGATTCTTACTTTTATCTGGTTCCTACTTTTATCCGATTCCTACTTTTATCCGGTTCCTACTTTTATCCGATTCCTACTTTTATCCGATTCCTACATTTATCCGATTCCTACTTTCATCCGATTCCTACTTTCAGCTGGTTCCTACGTTCAGCTGGTTCATACTTTCAGCTGGTTCCTACTTTCAGCCGGTTCCTACTTTCAGCTGGTTCCTACTTTCAGCTGGTTCCTACTTTCAGCTGGTTCCTACTTTCTAGCTGGTTCCTACTTTCTAGCTGGTTCCTACTTTCTAGCTGGTTCCTACTTTCTAGCTGGTTCCTACTTTCAGCTGGTTCCTACTTTCAGCTGGTTCCTACTTTCAGCTGGTTCCTACTTTTCAGCTGGTTCCTACTTTTCAGCTGGTTCCTTCTTTTATCTGGTTGTTACTTTCAGCTGGTTCCTACTTTCTGCTGATTCCTACTTCCAGCTGGTTCCTACTTTCAGCTGGTTCCTACTTTTATCTGATTTCTACTTTTATCTGATTCCTACTTTTATCAGGTTCCAACTTTTAACTGGTTCCTATTTTCAGCTGGTTCCTACCTTCAGCAGATTCCTACTTTCAGCTGATTCCTACTTTTAGCTGATTCTTACTTTCAACTGGTTCCTACTTTCAGCAAATTCCTACTTTTATCTGGTTGTTACTTTTATCTGGTTTGTATTTTCATCTGGTTTCTACTTTCATTTGGTTCCTACATTCATCCGGTTCCTGCTTTCATCCGGTTCCTGCTCCCAGCCGGTTCCTGCTCCCAGCCG